>JACEEZ010001377.1:0-123227 GCA_016584305.1 Chionoecetes opilio
CCTGGGGGGCCCCCCCATCCCTCCCTCAGAGACTATTTTAAAACATCATGGAGGAAGGTCGGCCGTCCTATCATCATAAACCCACTTTTTACCTATATTTTTTACCAGTGTTTTAATAAACGTCTATCAAACAGAGGGGCTAGAAGTGTGGGGAGGTTTTTCCGGCTTCTTTCCTGTGAATACAGGAGTGGGGAAAGGGTGCGTCCTTGCCCCATCACTTTTCAACCTTGATGGACTGGTTTTGGAAAAGGTTGAGATCAAGTGTTGTGGAGCATCCTTTGGCAACACCAAATCAGATCTTGTTTTTGCCGATATGCAGAAACTTTTGCTGTTTCGCTGGAGGTCCGGGTGAGGCTCTCGAGGCGCTGCACGGGAGGCAAAGCCTTTGGATTTGGGGGTCCCTGGCTCAAACCGGGGTTCAGGTTTTTTGGGAACTTACTAGATGAAGCAGTACAGTTGTTCATGCGTGGGGCGGGAATTGAATTTTGGGAAAGTTTTACATCCCTTTGGTACGCAGTCCATAAGAGGGCGGGTCACGTCAAGAAGTCTTAGCGGGTTTGCATAGCCGGGGGTTTTATGGACTCCTCAGGGGAGTATTTGGCGTTTTCGGCCCTGTGCAGGGGGAAAAGATCCGGTCTTCAAATCGCTTGTGTCCCTGTCTTACCTTAGGTTTTGAGACATGGACACTAAATAGTGACTTGAAAGACGAATCAATGCCTTTGGTAAAAAGTGTCTTGAGAATCATGGGGTATCGCCGGGATGTTTACGTGTAAAATCAGGATTGCACCTGAAGAATCGAGGCCTATCCCTGCACAGCCCGTCAGCGCCAACTTGGGCCCTATAGGGCATGTGGCACGCTACCTAAAAACCCCATCCTTCCCAGGGGGTTGTATCTGTAAGAGACAATCCGGCGGGGGAGGGGGCCAAGGGGGCGCCACAAGGCTCGGGCTGGGGCAAGTTGTTTTTTGTCCCCAGAGCTGCTTGGTATGGGAAAGGAGCCTGCATGGGAACTCGCGCGAGGTGCCCCCGGGGGTGGCGTGTAGGGTGGGCGGGGCAAACGCGCCCCCCGGCGTATGCCCCCAATGATTGATTAAAGCAGAGATACTTTTTGCCACCCTACAGGTGACATATAGCCCCCCTTAAAATGGTGACGCATGGGTTTTGGTAACCCGTAAATCAAAATCTTTCCTTTGTTCCCGCAAGTACCACGGGGTCCCCCACTCCGGGCCTCCCTCTCGCCCGGAAAACAAGCCCCCGGCCACTCGTTCCTCCCGGCCTAATCTCCAGCACCCCCAGGGGCCCCCCCTTGCCGCACATCAACTACCTCCTCCCACGTGGACTCCGCTCCCCGTTTTCCTAAAAACGACTTCAAGCTGCTCACGTCAAGTATGTTCGCATCACCGCCTCTCCTGGGGTGAGTTTGGAGGAAGAATTGAGGGGTGCAGCCGCTCAAATCCCTAAAACGCCTGTGCGCGACTCGGCGGCCGTTCGAGTTCCCACCGAGGCCCAACCCAAAACCTTGGGCCTCGGAGGTGTGATGTCATGACAACAACAATGGCCCCCAAAAAAAAACAAACGGAATTTGAGAAAAATTTATGCTTTCCTCCCAATTACAGTCAAAGACTACAATGTTATCCGCGCATGCATTACATCCCTGTAAGTACTGTACTGGACCCTACTAAAATTTAATAAGAAAATACAGAAAATTGGGTGTTAAATTACGATATTATAGTGGCCCCAATAAAACATGGGGGGAGAAATTATTCAAGTTCACATTACTCCCCTTATAAGCTTTAGTTTTTCCTATTTTTTTTTTAATATATGTGCAGTTTAACCAATAAAGATGGGTGGTTTTGATACCCTAAAACGTTTCATTCTCATCAAAAGGAGTATTTTCCCCCTAAAATACCGGCAGGGTATATGACATTTTAAACCAATACACGACGCGGGAGTACCCTCCCAGTTTCGTTCTCACGCTAAGGGTATTTATGCCCCATACAAAAAAATAACACGGGGTGGTCTGGGGGACTGAGGTAAGTTGCGAAAATCAATCCCCAGGGCTAGGTTTGTTAAACAGGGGGGGGTTTGGGGGGAAACAGCCCCCCCCCAGTTATGCCGGGGAGAGTTTTGGTTTTTGAAACTGCAATTTACCCCCGGCAGGAAAAAAAAATAAAAAATAACAAAAGGCTGGGGGTGACAAAACCCCCCTGCCTCAGGAGCAATTTTTATGTAATCAATCCCCAGTTGCTAGGTTATTTTAGGTTTTGGATGGTGAAGCCCCGTAGTTAGGTAAATTAAGAAAAAAAGACTCCACCCTTATTTTCTTCTTCTTATGCCAACAAGTTTTTGGGACATGGTGGGAAAACCGGGTTTTTGGGTGGGGGGACACACATAAGGGAAATAGGGCCCCCCCAAAAAAAAATCCATAAACTAGGTTTTCCCCTAGTTCATGAACTTTTTTTTGGGAAATTTTCCCCCGATTAAGTCGTACAGGGAAATTTTTTCCCTTTTAGGGATTTTTTGGGGGGGGGCCCAATTTTCCCTTTTTAGTGTGTCCTTTTGTGGGGGGAGCACACATATGGGGGGAAATATTTCCCCGAAAAAGTCCATAAAATAGGGAAATTTCCTATTTAAAGGATTTTTTTTTTGGGGGGGGGCCTATTTCCCTTATGTGTGTGCTCCCCCCCCAAAAACCCCCCGGTTCCACCAGTCCCCAAGCTTGGGCTAAAAAAAATAGGTTTTTGAGCCTTTTTTCAAAAGATGAAAAACTCACAGACCTAACCTAGCCCCCTCTTCGGCCCCCTCGTGCGTCACAAACAAACCTAGCCTAACATACCCTAACCTAACGGGGGGGCTCCGCCTCCCTCGACTAACCCCTGGGTTAAAACCACACTTAGTTTTCGCATACTTTCTCAAACTCGTCGTCCATTGGCTCTCGCGGGGCCCTTAGTTTTCTCAGGAACCTAAAAATTTAAATTCACCCCATGTAGGCAAAGTAAGGGATCAGGCCACTCTTTTAAAAATATTAAAAGATGTTTAAGGACAGTAAGTATAATCTAGAGCCACATTTGGGCAGTTTTAGCGGGGAGGCCCAGCTTTGTTTCTAAGATGTTCCCGCCATTTTTTCAGAAGAGTATTGGTCAATGGGGGAGTTTTTTTTTGAAAAAGCATTTTTAAATTTTTTCTTTTGCTGTGTTTCAATTATTTATACCTTTTTTTTTTTTTTAAAAAAACTGTACCCCCTTAATTTTAAAAATCCCCCTTTCTTCACCACCTTTTAGGGGGGTTAGGTTATTAGGTAAGAAGGGAATTTTTTTGGGTTATTTTTTTACTATTGGGATGCATATATAGGGGCCCGGCGGGGGTGGCGGAGGAGGTATTTCGCCCAGATTGTTATGATATTTACACATCTGGAGTGAAATACCTCACATATCTTTTGCTGCCACATTGGCCACATGGGCAGAATGATATGTGATAATACGTTGAAATTTAATAGACAGCTTTAAACAATCCAGATTTCATTTTTTAGAAAAGCAGGTTCTTAGCAATTGTTTAGTTTAGGTAAATTGAATTATTTTAAGTAAAAAAAATAATTTTTGAAAAACCCCCAAAATATAAACAATGGGAGTTTTCTGTTTCAGAATTCCTTTTTACTGTAAAAATTCCCTTAGATATCTCTATAAGTGGCGGTACTTATAAATGTGTACATAACCTGAGTTAGAGGAGAAAACCTGCATTAAAAAAACAGCATTATTTTATCACATAATGACATTATAAGCAACATGAAGCTTTAGTAAAATCATATTAGCCTGTCATATTTTCATTAATTTTATCTGCCTATTTTCGTCGCCCCTTTTCCATTTCGATTTGCATGATATTACAGTACACAATATAAAATTTTAAAAGCTTTTAACAGTATTTCTGCATTCAGAGATTACATCCCGTGGTATGGGGTATCCAACAATGAAATACACTTTATCTTCATTTTCATTTTTCCCAAGTGGAACTGTTCCCAAAAATTCCGCGTCGCGAGTGTACCACGTCGGCGACAGGCCTCAGTTGGTGTTTCTGCGAAAATTCCTATTGGGCGACAGTTTCAAAACCTGTTCACGTATCCCTACACCCTACCCCCAAAACACTATAGTCGCCACTGCACATTATGTCGTCAGGCGCCATATTTTACAATTTTATCATCATAGAGTACTAATGAAATGTGCCACTAAAGAGGCATGCACAGTATTTTAATTAAGTACCTGCTTCAGTGGCCTACAAGTCTAGTGATGTAAATTAGAATATTTAGGCCTGGGGCGACAAAAGTGCTGGCGACTATAGTGTTATTGAGGGAGTTGGTTGACGGTGCCCGGAATTCCCAATTTCACCCCCTTCGCGCAAACCATTCAACAATAATCAAATAGTCCCGTAGCTACAGCGTAAGCCATTACACTTCCGTACTGTGCGTGGGCAGATAAGGGCATAGAGGAAAAGGTGAGGTCAAAAGCCTGAGCTGGGCGTCGTCGTTTCCAGGGAACGGGGGGGGATTTTGTTTACATCCCCCGGGGGCCCAAAACCCCCCCCCCCCAAACCCCCTTAAAAAAAATACCCCCTGGGGCCGGGCCCAAAACTGTGGAAACAAACCGCTCAAACCTCCCTCAAAAGCCCCGGGCACGGGGAAATTTCCACGGGTCCCCCTCCCACCAACCCCCCTCCCCCAGCCCTTTCCCGGTAAATTACCCCAAACGCTCACATCCCCCCCTACTCCCCGCCTCCAAAAACCTCCATCCTTGCTACGCCCCAAACTCTCCCACAACGAAATTTAGGTAATATGGCACAGGTAAAAATGGCACAGGAAAAAGGCACTAAAAATGGCACAGGGAAAAAAGGCACAGGGAAAAAAAGGCACAGGTAAAAATGGCACAAGTGAAAAAATAGAAAAAAAGGCACAACTACAAAAATTTATGAAATTATATTATCAACTTAAAAAACGGTGGAACCCTTTCCCAAAATGAGAACCCGTGTTTTAATTTAACTTTTTAAAAAAAGAATCTTAATAACTAGAATCTTTGTTTTGGGCAAGTCCACTTTAAAACCTGATCAAGTTTTTCCCTTTCCCTTTTTTGAGTCTTTTCATAAATTCTTTTATCTTTGTTTTTAATCAACATAACTTTTTTTTTTTTTCTTCCTGGGTGGTTCACCCAAATGTGTCCCTTGCAATCACGCACTAAAACAGCCTCTTCCTTCTAATCGTTTTTATAAGTTTCCAATTTGATGGGTGCTGGTATCCAAAAAAAAAGGTAAAAATTTTTTGTTCCAGCCCCTTCACATAGGTTGTTAGTCTGGACAGTCATTCATGGTAGCTTGATTACGTTTCCAAAAATTCTGGAGGAAAAATTTTCTGGAATGCGGCCGAAGGTTTACTGCTGGAATGCCTGGGGGGGTTCCCTCTTTTTTCTGAAAATATGTACCAGAAACAAGGGTTTGGTCGAAGTACTTAGCAGGGGAGCTGCCTCTTTAGGACATCTAGTCACTCTTAATAACCCCATTTCCCCCGGAACATCTTCAACTGGGAAAAGCCAGTGAGTCGATCTTCCACAGAATTTACGAAATTCATCACCCTTTTGTAGTGGTTTTGGGCGGGCCCAAGGGTTTGTATTTTTTTTCCGGGGGCTCATGAGTCAGGTGGTAGAAGCAGCCCTTTTATGCTGTTTCCGGTCCAAAAACATTGTTTATAGCTTTGGGTCGACTGCTCAAAGTCAACAATTTTGGGGGTTGGGTCTAGGTAGAACTCAAAACCGTGGGGTGATCCGTCTTGCAATTGGGTTTCATTTATGTATCTTGGTTTTAGTCTGCAGACAACAAAACAGTAGAACCCCGCAGTTACCAATTGGGACGTGTATTACATAAAGCTGTAGAAATCCTAGTCATTGCATAGTTTATCCATCACCATGTTCAGAGAAAAGCAAGAACCCGCAGTGATTTGCAGAACCCAAAAGCAAAAGATACGGGTTTTTAGTTCTGGTTCATTGTCGAAGAACAGGAATGGTTTGGTCAGGAGCGCAGAATTGTCCATTCTCCAGTAATTTTTAGATCCTCAATCTTTTGGTTGAGGATAGAGTTTTTTATTTTGGTTACGCAAAATTCTCTTTTGATGTCCCACTTTTGGGAAATACGGCTTTTCCCAGCTGATAAGTCACCAGGTTATTGCTGTAAATCTGGCTAGCTTTATCTTTTGTTCTGCTGCTTTTCTCTTTATGTTTTGATGCATTTTGTAGCTGAGATGCAGCATAATCAGGGGCGGGTTATGGGCATTTCTGGTACAGGGTCAGTCATATCAAGGCTGGTGGTCATGGTGCCTTACAAAAATATGTTCTCTTTAAAACTCTCCCCTGTAGTTTTTTGATTTATAATCTGTTTTGTATACTTTACCTTGAAGAAATCTTCTTTTTCTTTTATGCTCACTATGACTTCCATGATGGGGTTTTGTAGGCCCCCCATCGATGGTTTACTTTACTGCTACAATAGCTTGTCAATTTTCTTCATAAAACAATGAGTAGTGGTGTGGGTTTTTTTTTTTTTTTGTTTTTCTAGTTTTTTCGGTTTCTTTTTTCTTTTTTTTGGTTGATTTTCAAAATTTTTCCCTGTGTATTTTTTTTTTCTTTTTTTTATTTTTTTTTTTTTTTTTTTTGGCCTTTTACCCGTAATTTTTTCCCTGGTGATAAGTTAGTTTCAAAAATTATTTGTTCAAACCCCTTATTTTATCCGTGCCTCTTCCATAAAATTTTTTCTTACAGTTTTTGGGTTAATTTGTTCTCGTCCTGTTAAATTTTTTTCACTGCAAATTTTAATTTTTCGGTTTTTAATTTTTTTTTTGCCCCCATTCCCCAAGGCTGGTTTTTTTTACTGGTCCCCCCATTTAATCCCCTCTCCAACCCTCTTTTGGTCTCGGTTTTTACGTTTTCCTGGTCTTGGTCCGCCATCTTGTAAATTCCATACCATAACAAACCGCCATCTTGGATTTTTTGTTTCCCTGCCTTTCCATCTGTTTCCTGTGGGGTTTCCCCCCTTTTTATTTTTTCTTTTGTGTCTGTGTGCTGATAAAACTTGATTTCCTGGGGACCTGACCTTTTTAAAAACCCCCCCCGGGGGGGGGCTGTGTGCCCTTTACTCGTCCGCCCACGTGTCAAATAATTTGAAAAGCAGCTAAAATGTCAGAAGGGTTTGATGGAGATGGGAAAAATGAATCTACAAGCTATGGGAAACCCTTTTTGGGATACACACTTACATGTTTTCATACACCCTTTCCCACAGCAAAACAGGCGTCGATAAACCTTTTCATTTTTGCCCCCAACAACCCTTAACTGCTTTGTTCTAATTTTGGGGACTCTTCTCACTGTGTTTCCCAAAAAAACGCACATTTTCTATGTTGCGGTGTATAACACAACACAAACACCACCAACCAAAAAAAAACTCCTCTCGTCCCCTTTTCAACTCCAACCTCTTTTCCCCTCAAATAATCGTCAAAGACAAGCTTTCTTCACATTCACGACAGCCCCGTGCTAATCACTCACCTGCCCATACTGCTTTACTGAAGAACAAGGGACAACGTCGAGCGTTGCTTTACACGAAAACTCTTTTTCCAAACCCAGCAGTTTCCCCTTTTTGTGATCAATGGTCAATGTGGTAAAAAACCATTCAAATGTCGCGCAGGAACAAACCCCCTCGATTTCACAGCAACAAAAACACCCTGACGGTCGTGAAGGACCACAATCCCCCTCCCCATTCACAGCAGATAACCCTCAATGACTATCACGCGACGGCATCCCCCGGAAACACGAATCAGATCACAAGATGAACTTTCCCTCCCTTTGTATACCTTTCTAATACCTTTGGGAGGACCCAATGTTTTTTAAAAGTGAAGTCAACCACACTTTTTACCTTTTTTATTGATCGGGTTTCTTCAGTAAATATCATGACTAAAGAGGCTTTGAAACATCAGTCTGTCGTATCGAAAATTTAAATATTTTAGAACCTTCTACCTGCAATTTGGGGAAATCGATGGAACCGCACTCCTACTCTAGGTAAAGTTATGTTTAACAATAATAGTCCGACTTGCCACCTGTCGTCTGACTTACTATATAGCAGACGGTTGCCATTCCAGTGACCTCTTTGGCCGTCCTGCCTAACCCAAACAACAACGCCTTACCCACGCTTACATGGAATCTTTTGGTGTAAACGTTTCATTCCAGAGGTCTTGAAAAAATCTAGAGCTTTTCCCTGCCCCCCTGTTCTGCGACATTGTCTCCTCCACTGCATGGACCCCCTGAGTTTTCCCAAACTCTTGATCCCCCACATGCATCCACTAAAAAATCTCTGATACAAGTTTTCTCCATTCCTAGTTCTCCACTCGCAACCCCAAACAACTTCACCATCCAGACCAGTCTTCGTTCCCGTGGTCCCTTGTGTCAAAAACGAAACGAAGACTTTTGGGTATGTACCCAAGCCCTTCTCGTCTAATAACACCACTCCATTTCCAAAGTTCACCACAAGGTCTTAGAAGACAAAGTAAGCACTGTCACGCTGCCCTCCGCCCAAACTTTGGCTTCTACCAACACATGCCCCCGGGTGACGTTGGGGGTAAAGGGTTTCGAACGTCGAGGCATGTCTCCCCCTGAGACGTCACTCATTCTGCTCTAGCTTTTTCCTGCAGCGCTGTGCAGACTAAAAAAATTATGGCAGATAAAAACCTTTATGGTTAACGTCACCCAGTTCCAGCACTCTACTTGGGGTACCGGCTTGACATTTTAGTCTACCAGCTGACGTTCGTGTCCCCCCAATTCCACAAGAGTCCACGAGTTCATTTAACTCCATTTCAGTTCAGGCTCTCCAAATTTGTCTGACTTAAAGCTCATTGCAAACCACAGACCATCAGATTCACAATGAACATTTTAAACTCTTGACCGATTTCAGGAGTGGTATTGGTTTTCCCCCCCGGTAGACACATAAAACCAACGTCGCCCTCATAAGATTAAGCTTATGAAAGACCCCCCAACCTGCCTAAAACCACGTATCGCATGGCCCACAGTAAGAATGCCATTGTCATCGCATGGTCCCAAAAATGAAACTGATGGATCATTGAAGATTCGAGCAGCCCTTCAATAGCCAATGTTCCTGGTTCAAAGAGTCAGGCGAATGGGTCCTGTAGTCGATTTCCCGAGCCCCCAAAAAACTGACGTTCCTTCTCGGTATCCTATGCAGCGAGGTATTTTTGCAGAATTTAGGTGATCATAACACTGTTTTCCCACCTTGGATTTGTGCTGGGGCTTCTGGCAATCGAACTTGACCAGAAAGCGTGAAAACACGCTTTTTCTACACCCTCAGGACTTACATACTGTCGCACCCTAGGTCTTTCTGGATCCCCCCGCGACTTTCAACGTTTGATCAATCCATTTTCACGGGTTTAATGGGAAATACACTTTTTTCATACCTTGACGATTTGACGTTTTCTCAAATCAGTCCCAAAACATCTCCAGAAATCAAAAAATTTTCACTCGTCTTCAGGACGCAGGCTTGAAACTTAAACTCCCCAAAGGCGTTTCTAGCATAGAAACTACTTTTTTTGGCATCTTATTAACGCTGACGGATTCAAACGTCAAAGACAAAGTCGCGCTTAAAATAATTATCCTACCCATCAAAGTAATCAAGTCCTAGTTGTGGGCTTAGCTCCTATTACCGCAGATTTGTCAAAGGATTTGCCGCCCTGGCTTTTCCCCTCCCTTCCTCTTTAAGAAAGAGTGCCTTCCAAAGGCGACAGTCAGGAAAACGTTTTGCTGCTCTTAAGCCTCTCACTTCTACGCCTGTTCTTGGTACCCTGACTACACTAAAACCCTTTATTCTCAACACTGACGCTAACTACACTGGTCTCGGTGCTGTACTCATGCAAGACCACGATGTAAAACAACGCCCCACGCGTATGCCTCTCTAATTAAAAGAGAGAAGAACTACCCCCGGAAGAGATCGAAGCCCTTGCAGTCATTTGGTCCTTAAAGAAGTTTTGTCCTCGTTCAGGCTATCCTATTCAAAGTCTTCGGGTCATAAACCCTTACTTTTACCCCTTTAAGGCAAGGGCCAGTCGGGGCGCATGGTCGATGGTTATTACAATTTAAGATTTTATGTTTGGTTTTCGTACATTTAAAGGGAAAGCAACTTCAGCTATGCCTTTTTCCAACTGTGCATTCATGTCTGTCACCACGCAAACATCCACATTGACACGCTTTCTCATGATGATCTCTACACTGCCAAAAAGAAGACCCCCCATGGTCAAAAGGGTTTTTTACCTTGAATCAGGGGAACTCCGACATTCTAAGTTCCCTTTTCCCTTTACATTACCTCCTTCAGGAACAGTTGCTGTACAAAGCAACCACATTCAGCAAGCATGAAACCCTTCGTCTATCCACCAACTTGCATTCCTCCAATCAGTCCAGTCGTCCTAAAAATATTTATGACACCCAATGTTTTTACATCCTGGGAAGAAAAGTCACTTGCACAAGCTAGACTTAAAAATTTTTTGGCCACCATGAGAAAGGATATCAAAGACTACATTGAAGTATGTAATAGGTGTGCAAGAACTAAAGGTATATACATGCTCATGTTCCCATTCTCATTATCCGTGCCTTCAGACCCTGGGAAATTTTGGGATTGTTTTTTGAAGTCCCTCTTCTGAACGTGGAAATCAATATTTTAAGGTTGCTGTTTATCATTTTTACGTTTTTCCATATTGCCCACTGCCTAACAAACAGCACAAAAGTGGCACTGATTTTTGATCATTCATTTTTCCCTTTTACTATCCCAAGGTTTGTTGTCTGATAAAAAGGCACTGAGTTTGTTTAAACAAGTTTTTGTTCCTTTTGCCAACAGTTCAATATCAGGAAATGTAATGTTCCTTACCCCCAGTCTAAAGGTTTTTGGTAGAAAGTTGCAAACCCTAAAATCCCAACACTTTTCCTCCCATATTTTCCCGACACTGACACCCTTTGGGACACCTATGCTCCTCAGGGGGGGCTTCTCTCAATTCCACCACCAACAAGTCTCTCGAGAACCACATTACATTTTGTTTCTCAAAAAAAGCCTTCCTTATGATCATTTGTCCAAACCTTTTAAGCCTATATCAAAAATGATGACTTTTTTTTTCAAACTAAGGTTCAACGTTCCCAAAAAATACCCAACGATCCAAAAATCATTTCTTTCTAAAGCTGATATGCTCCCAAAATTACAATAGTCAGCTTCCACATTTACCCCCTTGAGTGGTGCATTGGTTTTTCCTTGTTCAATCAAAACTCCAAATTAGACCCCAATTTTACGGCCCTTTCCCGGGTCATAGCTCAGGAACATGGGGAATAAGGTTCAGTTGCCCCACTTAACTGACGGCATAGAAAAGTTGTCCATTTGATTTACTAAAAAAAGTTTCCTCGGGGCCCTTTACTGTGAGGACCCCAACCTCGTTCCTGCTGAAATTTACCTCCCCCAATCCCAGCCCCCAACCAGCCCTTCTACTATCCTTCACCAGCTCCTCAATCCTCTGGCCTCGTTTTTTCTTCCGTAGTATGTGAATTAAAATCTTTCCCTTCTCTCTTTTCAGTACCTTATGATTTAAATTTTTTTACTATTGAAAAATTATGTCGCAATTTTTTTTTCGACTCAATGTCTGTGTACCATGCCGGTACTTCACGATTTTATATTTTCCCATTATTTTTTACATACGTTCCTTTTCCGTGTCCTCCTATTTTTTCTTATATATATATATATATATTATATAAAATAAAAAAAAAATATATTTAAAAAATAATTAAAAAATATAAATATAAATAAATTAAAATATATAAAAAAAAAATTAAAAATAAATTTTGTAAAAATTAAATATAATTGAAAAAAGGGGGAAAAAAAATTAATTTTAAAAAAAAAATGGGAAAATTAAAAACTTTTTTTAAAGGAAAGGGTTTAACCAAATTGAGAGAAAAAAAAGGGTTTAATAAAATTTAAAAAAATTTTAAAAAAATTAATAATAAAAAAAAAAAGTTTTTAATATAAAAAAAAAAAAAAAATTTTAAATTAAAATAAATTTTAAATTAAATTTGGGTTAAAAATTTAAAAAAAATTTTTTAGAATAAGAAAAAATTTTTAATTATTTTTTTAAAATTTTTAATATTTTTTTAAAAAATTTTAAGTTTTTGAATTTTTTTTGATTAAAATTTTTAAAATTATTTTTTTTTTTTAAATTATTTTTTAAATTTTTTTTTTTTTTTTTATTTTATTTTTTTTAAATTATTATTTATTTTTTTAATAATTAATTTTAATTATATTTTAATATATTTTTTTAAATATTTATTTATTTTTTTATTTTAATTTATATATATATTATAAAATATAAAATATAAATTTAGAAAAAAGGGACACAGGAAAAGGGATCTACTCGTAAAAAAAATGTGGAAAATATAAATCTAGAAGGTCCCCGGCATGGTAACAGACATATGAGTAAAAAAAAAATTGCGACATAAAAAAAATATGTAAAAAAAATTAAATCATAAGGTACAGGAAAAAGAGAAAAAGGGGGAAAATTTAATTCACACTACTCGGAAAAAAAAAACGATGGCCAGAGGATTGAGGAGCTGGTGAAGGAGTATAAAATGGCTGGTTGAGGCTGGATTAGGGAGGTGAGATTAGCAGGAACGAGGGTTTAGGGTCCCACAAAAGGGCCCCGAGGAAACTTTCTTTAGTGAATAAAGATGGACCCCCCTTTTTTTGCCGTCAGTTAAGGAAAAAATAACCTTACCCATTTTCCCTGAGCTATGCCCCGGAAAAGGGGCCCGTCAAACTTAGGGTCTTTTTTGGGGAGTTTTTGATTGAACAAGGGAATACACAATTCACCTACGTCAAGTTAAATGGGGGAAGCTGACTTATTGTGATTTGGAGCATATCAGCTTTAAAAGAGCAATGATTGTTGGGAACGTTGTGTATTTGTTGGAAAACGTGGTGAACCTTAGTTTGAAAAGCATCATAGTTGTATATACTTAAAAGGATTGGCAAATGATCAAAGGAAGGCTTTGTCCGACAAAAAAGAAGTAATGGGGTGTATCAAGACAGACTTTTTGGTGTGGAATTTGAGAAACCACACCTGAGGGCAAGGTGCCCAAAAGGGGTGTCAGTGTCAGGAATATGGGAGCGTAAAGTGTTGAGGTTTTTTACGGTTTGCAACGTTCTACCAAACCGTTAGACTGGGGCGGTAAGCAAAAAACATTACACTTCCTGATATTAATTTTTGGGCACAAGGAATCAAGAATTTGTTAAAAAACTCAGTCCCGTTATCAGACAACAAAACCTTGGGATATGAAAGGACAAATGACATGATCAAGAAGGCACGTCCACTGTTTGTGCTGTTTTGTTAGGCATGGAGCAATAAGGGAAAAAAAACGGAAAAAATGTCAACAGAAACCCCTTTAAAAATTTTGATTCCATTTCATAAGAGGGACTTCAACAAACAAGCCAAGAATTTCCCCATGGTGCTGAAGGACGGGATAATGAGAATGGGAACATGAGCATGTATATCACCTTTAGTTTTGCACACCTTTACATACTTCAATGTATCTTATACCCTTTTCTTGGGAGCCAGAAGAATTTAAGTTAGCTTGTGCAAGTGACTTTTCTTGCCAATTAAAAATTGGGTTTCTAAATTAGTTAAGGACAACGGGGACATGAGTTGGAGGAATGACAATTGGTGGAGAGACGAGACGGTTATCTTGCCTTAAAGTGTGGTTGCTTTGTACAGCAACTTTTCCCTGAAGGGGGAAAGTGAAAGAGAAGGAACCTTGGGAAATGTCGGGTCATCCCCTGATTCAAGGGAATAGATGCCCTTTGACCTTGGGGTCATTGCGTTGGGCAGTGTAAATCATCATGGGGAAAGCGTGTCAAATGTGGATGTTTGCGTGGTGACGGACAAATGCACAGTTGCAGAAAAGGCATCATGAAAACGTTAGTTTTGCCTTAAATGTACGAAAACTAAAGCATGAAATTTTGAATTGTAATAACCTCGACCCATGGTCCTGACTGGCCCTTGGCCTAAAGAGGTGAAGTGGGGTTTATGTTTCCGAAAGGACCTTGATGGGATACCATAAACGGGGTAACGAAACTTTTTTAAGGGCCCAAATGACGCAAGGGCTTCGATTCGTCACTGCGTATTTCTTCTCTGCCTTTTAAGTTGACGAAGGCTACGCGGGGGGCGTTGCTTCCCATCGTGGGCTTGCATGAGTACAGCCCCGAGCCCAGTGTATTAGCTCATTTTTGAAAAATAAAAGGGTTTTTAGTGTATAGGGTACGCAAGAACAGGCGTAGAAGTGAGACGTGCTTAAGACCCCAGCGAAAGCGTTTTCCTGACTGTCAAAACCATTAAAAAGGCACATTTTTTGAAGGGGTGAAGTGAGTGGAGAAGCCATGCGGAAAAATCCTTTGACAAATCTCGGTAATGGGGAGCTAAGCCCTACAAACTAGGGATTGTTTACTTTGACTGGAGTAGGGTTTATTACGCTGATTTTGCTTTTGACGTTTGAATACCGCAGCTTTAAATAAGAGGGCCCAAAAAAAGAGTTTCTATCATAAAAAACGGCATTTGGAATTAAGTTTAAACCCCTGCGTCCTAAAGACAGTAAAAACTTTTCTGAGTTCGGAGTTTTCGGGAGATTTAGAGAAAACGATCAAGTCCAAGGTAGAAAAAAGTGTTTTACCCTTAAACAGTAAATAGGGGAATTGATCAAGCGTTGGAACGTCGCGGGTTGATCCAGAAAGACCCATAGGCTGGACGTACGGGAAAGTCCTGAGGGTTTTAGAAAAAGCATGTTTTCCGGGCTTTCTGCGTCAAGTTCGACTTGCCAAAGCCGGGCCAAACCAAGGTGGAGAAAACGGTTATGATACCAAAAAATTCTGCAAAATATCCCGACGGGCAGGGGATCCCGAGAAAACAGTCATTTTGTTGGGGAGCTGGGAAATCGACTACAGACCCCATTCGCCTAGCTTTTTGGAACCAGGAACATGGGCATTAAAAGGGGCTCTCGAATCTTCAATGATTCCATCCCGTTTGCATTTCGGAACCCGCGATCGACAAGGGGATTCTTACTGTGGGCCATGCGTACGCTGGTATGTAGGCAGGTTGGGCGTCTTTCAAAGCTTAATCTTTGAGTACGACGTTTGGTTTTACCCAGTTTCACCCCGGGGGGAGACCCCAATACTCACTCCTGAAGCGGTCAAGATTTTAAATTTCTCCCGTGAATTGGATGGTCGTGGGTTTTCACATGAACTTGAAGTCAGACAAAAATTGGGGACGCCTTTAAAATGAAATGGAGTTTTAACTGAACTCGTGGACTTTGTGGACATCGGTACACGAACGTCACGGGTAGAGAAAATTACAAAGCCGTGTACCAAAGTGGATGACTGGACTGTGGTGACGTTAACCACATAAAAGGGTTTTTTCTGCCTAATTTTTTAGTCTGCACAGCGCTGGGGGGAAAAGCTAAGCAAATGGTGACGTCTCGGGAGAAATGCACGACGTTCGAAACGCCTTTTACCCGAAAGTCTACCGGGGGCATGTGTGTGGTAGAAGCCAACGTTGGACGAGATGACAGCGTGACAGGTTAGCTTTTCTTTTAAGACCTTGTGAAGTGAGACTTCTGGAAGTGGATGGTGTTATTAGACTGAAGCGTCTGTGGCTACATACGCAACGAGTCTTACGTTTTCGTTTTGAGCGAGCAAGGCGACCCGCGGAAAGACGACCCTGGTTGGATGGTGAATTTGGTTAGGGGATTTCGAGTGGAGAATAGGGAAAGGAGAACATTGTATCGGATTGTCAGTAGGAGTGGGAGTGGGATCAAAGCTTGTGAAGACTCAGGGAGTCGCATGCTGGAGGAGACAATGTCAGCATAACAGAGTCAGGAAAAACTCTAGATTGTTTCAAGACCTGAATGAAAAGTTTCCCCCAAAAAATTCCTTAACGTGGGTAGAGGTCGATCTGTTTTTGGGGTTGAGCAGGACGGCCCAAAGAGAGCGTCGCGGGAAAGGCTATACCGTCTGCTATTAGTAAATCGACGACAGGTGGCAAGCAGACATAGTTTTGTGTTAAACTAAAATTTTCCCAAGTGTGAGGGGTTCCATCGATTTTAAAAAAGTTGCAGGGAGAAAGGGTTTTAAAATGATAATTTACGATTCGACGATCTGATTTATCAAAGCACTCTTTTGTCATGATATTTTTTGAAAAACCCGTATCAATAAACAAAGGGGAAATAGTGCTGGTTGACTTCAGCTTGTAAAATCATTGGGTCCCCCCAAAAATGTATTGAAAGGGATACAAAGGGGTGAAAGTTCATCTGTGTGATCTGATTTGTGTTGCCGGGGGAGTGCAAAGTTTGCGTGATATCATTGGGGTTATACTGCGTGAAGGCGAGGAAATTGGGGCCTCACGACCGGGCAGAGGTGTTGTGTTTGCTGTGAATATCGAACGTTGTTCCTGCGCGACATTTTAGAAGTGTTGTGACCAATTGACCATGGGTGATCACAAAACCGGGGAACTCTGCGGTTTGGAAAAAGATTGTCGTGTAAAGCAAAGCTCGATCGGTGTCCCCTTTTTCTTGCAGTAAAGCATTGCGGCAGGTGGGTGATTAGCACGGGACGTCGTGAATTGAAGTAAAGGGTTTTCTTTTACTTTTTTGGGGTAACGAGTGTTTGGGTTGAAAGGAGGGGAGAGGGGCTTCGTGGTTTGGTGGTGTTTGTGTTGTGTTGATACACCCCAGACATAGAAAATTTTGCGTTGTTTGGAAACACTAGTGACGAAAATCCTCAAAATTAAAGCAAATGGTTAAGGTGTCTGTTGGGGCAAAATGAAAGTTTTTTATCAGACCCCCTTTTTGCTGTGAAGGGTTATGAGAAAACAGTAAATGTAGTATCCAAAAAAGGTTACCGATATTGTAGATTCATTTTCCTATCTCCCTCAACCCATTCTGACGATTCCCGCTGTCTTATCAAGTCTAATTTTTCACTGTGAGCGGCCATAAAGTCACCAGCGTTGCGGGGTAAACAGGTCAGGATCCCCAGGAAATCAAGTTTTTACAGCACACAGACACAAATGAATAAAATAATAAGGTGGAAAAACCCCAAAACACAGGGAAGGCAGGGGAAACAAAAAAAACCAAGATGGCGGTTTTTTTATGGGATGGACTATTACAAAATGGCGGACCCAAAACCAAAAAAAAGGTAAAAAACCGAGACCCCAAAGATGGGGGCTTTGGGGAGGGAGGATTACAATGGGGACACAGTAAAAAAAAACACAGCCTTGGCAATGGCGCAAAAAAAAAATTAAGCCAGAAAATTAAATTAGCACGTGAAAAAATTAAAACAAAGGACTGAGACACAAATTAAACCAAAAGCAGGTGTATGGAGACACACAAGCTTATAGGTAGCAGAGAGCACAGGAAAAAAATAATGGTATTGTACTTAACTAATGTTTGAAGACGTGGAACAGGTGGAGGTGGCAGGCTTTTGTGGAGGGTGAATGGTAATAATGTCACAGGTAAAAATGGCACGGTAAAAATGGCCACAGGTAAAAATGGCAAAGTGAAAAAATAGGAAAAAAATGGCACAACAAAAAAATATTCACTATGGTGAATGAACTTTTGTAAAATCAATCCCATACACCACTAGCTCATTGTATATGAAGTAATTGTTTAATAGATGCGCACGCCATCTATTGAATAAATCCTGAACAAAAAAATGCCACACACCACTAGCTCATTGTTTATATGAAGTAATTGACAGCTATTGTAGCAGTCAAGTCACACCATCGATCTCAGTGGCCCTACCACAACCCCATCATGGAAGTCATAGTGAGCAATAAAAGAAAAGAGAAGATTTGCTTCCAAGGATACATGTATACAAAACAGATTATAAGATCAACAACTATCAGATGGAGATGTGTTAAGAGAACATATTTTTGTAAAGGCACCATGACCACCAGCCTTGATATGACTGATCCTGTACCAGCAAATGACCATAACCACGCTCCTGATTATGCTGCTATCTCAGCTACAAAATGCATCACCAACATGAAGAGAAAAGCAGCAGAAACAGAAGATAAAGCTAGCCAGATTTACAGCAATAACCTGGATGACTTATCAGCTGAAGGAAAGCCGCTACTTCCAAGTGAGGACATCATAAAGAGAACTTTGCGTAACCAAAGATCAAAACTCTATCCATCAGTACCAGAAAGACTTGAGGATTTTGAAACTTACTGGAGAATGGACAATTACTGCAGCTCCTGAGCCAAAGCCATTCCTGTTCTTCGACAATGAACCAGACACTGAAAACCGTATCATTGCGTTTGGTTCTGCTGAATCACTGCGGTTACTTGCTTCTGCTGATACATGGCTGATGGATAGCAACTATGCAATGACTAGGATTTCTACAGCTTTATGTAATACACGTCCCAATTGGTAATACTGCAGGTTCTACTGTTTTTGCTTGTCTGCAGACTAAAACACAAGATACATAATATGAAACCCAATTGCAAGCAGTCATGGATCACTGCCACGAGATTGAGTTCTACCTAGACCCAACAACCATAATTGTTGACTTTGAGCAGTCCGGGCATCCAAGCTATCAACAATGTTTTTTGGACCGGGAAAAACGCATACAAGGCTGCTTCTACCACCTGACTCATGAGTACCTGGAAAAAAAATACAGAAAACCCTTGGCCTGACCAACCACTACAAAGAGAGGTGATGAATTTCGTCAATTCTGTGGACAGATCGACTCACTGGCATTTTTACCAGTTGAAGATGTTCCAGCGGGAATGAGGTTACTTAAGAGTCGACTAGATGTCCTGAAGAGGCAGCTCCCCTGCTAGAGTACTTCGACCAAACCTATGTTTCTGGTACATATGTTCAGAAAAGAAGACGGAACCCCCAGCCAGGCATTCCAGCAGTAAACCTTCGGCGCATTCCAGGCAAGATTTCTCCAGAACTTTGGAACGTACATCAAGCTACCATGAATGACTGTCCCCGAATAACAACCTATGTGAAGGCTGGAACAACAAATTTTACCATCTTGTTGGATACCAGCACCCATCTATCTGGAAACTTATAAGAACGATTCAGAAGGAAGAGGCTGTTGTTAGTGCAGTGATTGCAAGGACACAGTTGGTGAACCACCCAGGGAAAAAAACAAAAAAAGTATATGTTGATCTACAACAAAGACTAAAGAATTTATGCAAAGACTACACAGAAGGAAGGAAAAACCTTGATCAGGTGTTAAGTGGACTTGGTCACAACATAAGATTCTAGTTATTAAGATTCTGTTTTTAAAAGTTGATATAACACAGTGTTCTCATGTCTGAACAGTGTTCCTACACGATTTTTAAGTTGATATATATATATTTCAATAAACTTATTGTAGTTGTGCCTTTTTTCCTATTTTTTCACTTGTGCCATTTTTACCTGTGCCATTTTTACCTGTGCCATTTTTACCTGTGCCATTTTTACCGTGCCATTTTTGCCTGTGCCATTTTTACCTGTGCCATTATTACCTAAATTCGTTGTGGAGAGCTGGGCGTAGCAAGCGATGGAGGTGGCAGGCGGTGGAGTAGGTGGATGTAGATCGTCGATGTGGGAGATACAGCGCGATGAACAAGCGATGGTGGAGGCGGCTTGGTGGAGATGGTGGGAGCCGTGGAAATTCCCTCGTGACCCCAGGGCGTTGGGGTTTAGTTTGGAGAGCTGGAAGGGGGCTGGGTTTTCCCAACAAGTGAGNAAGAAAAAAAAAAACCTTTTCAAACCTATTTCCCATATCAAAAAATTTCAAGAAAAAAAAAAACGTTTTTTCTTTTTCCAAAAAGCCCATTTAAAATTATTTTCTTCCCTTTATCCTTTTTTTAATTTTTTGGGATTTTTATATGAAACTTATGATAAATTTCCCCATGGGTGAAAATTTTCCAGGACTGAAAAGAGCTTGTGATACGGTGCAGCCTGGTGGAAAAGATACATTTTGGCTGGCGAACATGTACAGCAGGTCAGACGGCGGGAGTAAAACAAACCCGCCCGGGGGTGCGCAGCTGCCTGGGCGGCTGATCAGTTGGTTTTTTTTTGTCCTGAGTTTAAAACTTAGTCTTCACTTCCTCCCTGCCTCTCTACTTACCTGCCCCCGTCCCTCCCCACGTTTTTTTGAATTTTCCTGTATGCATGTAGTATTTGGGTGGCTGCAGACACGAGTATACAAACTTTCATCTAACGTAACAAACAAATTTCCTTATACAGGAATTGCTGTTGGCGCCAATCTCCCGAGGCGGAACGGCTTCCGCCATCCCTTAGTAAACATACAGCGTGGGGGAAGATTAGTGATTTGGTCTTTGGTTTTTCAAAAATTTGTAACGGGTTGTACTGAGGTTACATATATAAGGGGTGAATTAAAGTACCTAGCTAACCTCCTACAAACATTCGTCTTGGGAGACGCATGAGTATTTTTGGGGTTTTTTTTAGGGGAAAAGTGCGTTTTATAAGCCGTTAAAAAACGGTACTACTTTAAGTTAATATTTGCGGATCCCTTTTACGTTAATGCACTTTTTCAAAGGATGGGCACTTTCTATAAAGTTTTTTTTAACGTGGACAGGGAAATTTTTCTGTCCACAATTGAGGGGGCCCGTTTACGGGGGAAGCTGGAGTTACCAGGTCAATAATTGCGTTTGATATTGGACCAAAGTTTTCAAGGGATTCAGGTCAGGAGAATAGGCGGGCCCAAACTCAATAAAGTCCCAGGCAGTCATGAAAAGGTTGTCACAGATTTGCTTTGTGGAGGGGCATTATCCTGCACGACTTTGTGGGTTGGCACACTGAAGCAGAGGGATTATCACACAGCAGTTCAAATAATTAAATTGGTTTATTGACACTTTTTTGGGGGGGCACCACAAGTCCCAACACCATAGAAAGAGAAAGCATCCCCACACCTTAAGGCATCGGGAATTTTAAGTGTTTTGGGGAATTTGGGGCGTACGAATACTGCCCGGGTGCGATACACTCGCTTTTCCTGCTGCTGGTAACTGTAAATTTGCCTCATCACCCAAAGACCCTTTCCAGTTCTCGATCCCCAAGGGAGTATTAAGGCAGAATGAGGTTTTGTCCCTTTTGAACTTTTTAGGAGAGGTTTAGGTGGCAACAAAAGGGTTTAAAACCAAGGTCGTCATGGACCCCCCCCCAGCCGCACGTCCCGACAGACACTTCACCCAGCAGACATGGTTTTTTTTCCTTTAACTGTTTACCCGGAATACGGGACACTTATAAATCACGCTTGATGATGTTTTGTGTTCTTGAGTGGGTTTTTTCGGGGCCTGCCAGGGAGTAATTTTTTGCAAGGAAATCGTCGTCACCAGAGTTTGAAATAAGTTGACCCAAAAACCTGACCCCTTCTCCACTAAAGCCTGTGTTTCAGCAATATCTTTCACTGAGGTCCGCCTTGTGGATGACGAAATAGCACTAATGTCCACTTTTTACTGGTTATACCCCCCAAGTCCACAAAAGGGGAAAGATAGGACGCATAATGCTTTTGTTTAAAATGCGCGGGCTGGCAACCCCTCGGGGACCCCCTGCACAACCTGTAATGCACTGGGTGTCGGCCCTTGAGCTAGTGACAATGACAACACAGATCACTGCCCCATTTCCCCTTGAGAGTTGCAAATCCCCAATAAATTCAAATATGAGAGTACGATGTTTATTTTTTTCTGTAGGCTTGGAACCGGTTTGCCTTTTTTAAAGGGAAAAATGCAGCACTACACATGATGTTGCCAAAAAACCCCTCTATTCACACTACGAAAAAGGGTGTTTTAAAATAGTTTAATTACCGTAAATGGCGGCGTACAAGCGACTCTTTGAGCCTGAAAAAAAATCCCCCTAACTGGGGGTAATTTATACGGCAAGGATAAAATGCGAATTTTACCCCCGAGTGCCAAAAAAGGGGAACACATACTAAAAATCGTGTACCCCAAACCCCGTAATCCAGTCAGACAACTATAATAGCGCCAATTCCAATGAAAAAAGCAAAAAGGAGAAGAGTTTAGCGGCATTTCCCCCCACAGCTGTTCCAACATTTGAGGGAAAAAACAGCTGATACACAAAGTGAAACACTGGGAAATCCCAAATGGCGGAGGGACCAGTCGTGCAGTCCAGTCTTAAGTAACCGTGTTTTACATACACTCAACCCTCGGCTATCGCGTCTTATGGTGCCGCTATCGGCGCGCGATACCCAAAATCGCGATAGCCGAAACGCGATAGCCGAACAATAGAACAAATGGAAATAATCTAATGGTGTAGGACCCCAAGATGGACCATTTTTTTACCATTTTTTTTCGGATTTATACTTTCAACCAGTATGAGGCTAGTAGTGCTCTTTTGCTATGCTTTTTGATGCGGTAAGAATGAGGTTTACTTTAAAAATCATGGGAAAAGTTCATTGGGTTGGTTTAAAAAGATTTTTCCGGGAATGGGTAGGCTTACCCTTAGATTTTATCAATTATTATTTTATGTATTTTCGCCCTTATGCCACCCATAGTGTTTTTACCGGATATTTTTTATCCCCCATCCACATAATTGCCCCCCCCCCCCATAAAGCAGTTTCAATCTCCCCACCAAAACCCCGACATTCCCGACGGTTTCCGGGTTTTGTTATCGAGGAGGGGGAAATGACTCCGGGCCACCTACTGTCGGGGGGGCGTCCCCCCCTCACGACGCACGTTGTCAATAAAAGTACGCCTTACCTAAGTTACCTTTTTCTTCCTGAAAAAATAGCATACCCTAATCAACGTATACACATTTCGCTTTGTTAAAATGACAGCGACGAGAAATTTTTTACGTGGGCCGCGTCGTGCAGGGAAACGGCCCCCTTGTAAATCGTCCCCGGAAGCTTTTAACCCAAATAACTCTACAAAACCTAAACAAAAACCTTTAACCTAAGTAACCCAAAACCCGACCCAAAAAATAATTAAATATAATTAAATTAAAACCTAGAAAACTATATGTGGCGATCTGAGGGAAAAAAAATAAGAAAGCTACAAAAAAGGGGTGAGACCTTTCCTTTGGGAGTTCCTGTACTTTAAAACCCTGCCTACATTTTGCCTTTTCCCCATCCATTAAATTTTTAGTCTCCTTTTAAAAAACCCATGACTCCGCATTGACCACCGCGACTGAGCCATTCCCGTCATTACCACCCCACTTATGAACATTTTTCCTATTTCCTTTTTATATCTCGCTTTTCCGCTTTAGTACGTTACGCGTGTTTACCCGGGAGACATTCAGAAAGAGTAAAGGGCACGGTGTTTTGCTTAACTAACTTCCTCTATTTGTACAACCGGAAGTCGCGGGGATTCTGGTACGAGATATGGGAGTGGCGCTACGGTGTCACTATGGGCTTCGATAGCTGATTGGTTGAGCGAGTACAATTACGTCACAGCCTCGCCAGCGAATCGCATAGTATTTCTCAAAAAGTTTCAGCCAATCACAAGGCTTCCACGCTCTCAGCTGTGTTTATAAACAAATTCATCATCCACACCAAAATGCTCCACCCTTCTCCCTCCTCCTCCTCCTCCACCTCCTAGCTTCTCCTCCTCTTCCTTCTCCTAACCTTTCTTATAGCAGCCCGGCAGCAGTTGTAGCAGTAGCAGCAGCAATAAAATATAAGCGGTGTTTTTGTCGTCCAAGCATCGTCCTTATATAGTACGAAGACCACTCCAATAACACTTAGTGAAATGTTTGTTACACGGCTTATATTTTATTACTGCTGCCACCACCACTACCATCACCACTGCCACCACTACAACCACCACCAACTGCTATAAGAAAAGGTACTTCTTCTTCTTCTTCCTCCTCCTCCTCCTCCACCTCCTAGCTTCTCCCTCTCCTTCTCCTCCCCCTCTTCCTCTCCCAACCCTTCCCACAGCAGCCGGCAGCAGTTGCAGTAGCAGCAGCAGCAATAGCAGCAGCAGAAGCAGCAGTAATAAAATATAAGCCGTGTTTTTGTCGTCCAAGCATCGTCTTGGTACGAAGACCACTCCAATAACACGCTGAAATGTGTGTTACACGGTTTATATTTTATTACTGCTGCCACCACTACCACTATCACTGCTGCCAATACCACAACTACCACCAACTGCTACAAGAAAAGGCTAGGAGGAGAAGGAGAAGGAGAAGGAATATAATTATATTATATGTACCTTGTCTGTTTCGCGGAGCTGTGCGTGGTGGTGTATGGTGTGGTGAGTCATGGTGAGATGCCACCATTCGCCACTCGACCCATCACTCCCATAACAAACTCATCACGAGCGGATGGCATTGTAATATGGCCTAATTTCATTTGTATACTTGCCCTGTTCAGTTCTTGAGTCAGAAAACATCATATATACTCTATTTATGAGTATTTTTATGTATATTGCGTGCTCTACAACTGCCTGGAGGCAGTTGTGTGATTTTGACAGCTCAACGTCTTTAACTACGTCATCAATGTGCCTGCAGAATGCCAAAAGTCGCCCAGAACAGCTGTTGGAAGTCGCTAGGTCGTGCAGACCGGAAGTAAGCCTCTCTGAATGTAGCCCCTGGTTACTAGCCGTAAGAACTTTTCCTACATCGCCTTTATAATATCCCTTTAACCACTTAAAAAAAATTCTATCAGATCGCCCCTCAGATCGGCAAACATAGCTTTTAGGTTTAGGTTAAGTTATATTTAAGTTATGTTTAGGTCTGGTTTAGGTTAGGTTAGGCTTAGGATAGGTTTGTGTTAGGTTTTGTAGAGTTATTTAGGTTAAATAAGCGTCCGCGGGACGATTTACGAAGGGGGCCGATTTCATCTCAACACCGCCATCTTCATTAGCGGCCACAACAGAGCAACATCTGTTTGTGAAGATGTAATTAAATAGGTATTGAAACCATTTGTCATGCTCATGAGGTTTATTCCATGAAGACAATGCTGACGGCTGGAATAACAGAATAGTACATTCATTAGACAATGCCCATAACATACAACAACCGTAATATGACCATGGACATAACACATCCTTTATTGTCTCCACATTAACGTACCTATTGTAGTGTTAACGGCACGTGGCTGAAGCGGCGACGTCGCTTACTCCCCGTGCGGTGGCGTGCGCTCTCTCTCCGGTGGGTAACAGAAGACGGTATAGGGAGTACTATAATAATATGCTCTACCTCTCCCAAGTCTTTAGGCCCTGAATAAAGACTGATAAAGAGTTACATAATATAGTCCTTATGCCATATGGGGGGGGGGGGGGCGGCGGGTTCTCTGGGCCTCAGCTGGGGTCGACGATTGCTGCCGAGTATTGTCATCTACATCTACCGGCCCGGGTGCTTCTTCACTGGCATTGCTGAGGGTTAGCGGCATGTCTTGCTGCTGTTTTGTAGGTTGGGTGTTGCCAAGGGGCACAACTGTTGTTGGAGGGCGACCATGCGGAGACGGAGTCACCCCTGCTGCTGGTGGGGGTTGTGGAGTCTGATTGATCCTGTTCGTCGGAGTGCTGGGTGGACCAGTGAAAGTTGACGGTGATAACCCGGGGCGGGGTGTCACAAGACGTAGGTCCTCTTCAATGTTCCTTAGTAGCTGTCTTGATGGGACCACTGGTTCATATAGGCGAAGGAATTTTCTGTTTCTGAGTGTAACACGTCCCGAACCATCAACACGAACAACGTATTGGTCGAACTGTCTTACTTCAACCACAACTCCTGTCTTGTTCCATCGGTTTGGGCGTGGGCCTGTCTGATTCTGTAAGCGTACATGGTTACCAACTTTGAGAGGGGGTAGGCGTTTTGTGTGCTCGGTCCATCTCTCAGCCATTTTCATGTGTCGATTTCTTAGTGCCTCTTCCCTTTGTTCCAATGTCTCTCGCCAAGTGGGGTGAGGTCTGTATCGCCCAGGCAATATGGGGATGAAGTCCTTTATTGGCCGACCAAAGATGCACATAGCGGGCGATATCTTTGTCTCAGGGTCCGGGGTGTTGCGGTATTGCAGGATGGCACGCTGCAAGGCATCCGTGTTCAGTTCACCACGTGGTCCCGTATTGCTAGTGATAAGACGCTTGACAGTTTTTACGCCTACTTCTGCCCTGCAATTAGAGTGGGGAAAGGCAACGGAACTGAGGCGATGGTGGACACCCCAATTTTGGAGGAATGCCTTCGTAGATGCTGCAGTGAACTCAGGTCCTCCATCGCTTGCCAACTCATCTGGAATTCCAAAGGTCACAAAGGTATGTCGCAGGCAGTTGATTAACCCCTCGTGGCCACTTGTAGCTTCGATTATGGGCCAGTTGGAATAGCGGTCCACGATGATTAAGTAGCTGCGTCCTTGGTATTGGAAGTAGTCGCCGCATATGCACTGGAAGGGATATAGAGGGGCAGTGGTTGGCATCGGGGGTGCACTTGGCTGGGAGGGTGACATTCTGTTGCAATGGTTGCATTTCGCACGGACATCTTTGATGGGAGGGGTGATACCCGGCCAGAAGACGGATGATTCTGCCCTTGACATCATTGATGTGACTCCTTGGTGGGCCGAGGGTAGAGTCTGGAGTACTGTGTTGCGCAGGCAAGGGGGTATGACGACTCGGTCCTTGTAGATAACAACACCATCCACTGTGTACAGGTCATCACGAAACTGGTGGTATTCGTGCAGGTTTACCGGTAGCTCATGGCGGAAGGAGGCTTGAGCCTTGCTCAATCAGTTGTAAACGCGCGTTCATGTTTTCATCACCTGCAGTTGCTTCGCGGACTTTCTCCCATGTGATAGCCACACATTGTAAGGCAAGGGCTGCTGTCTGGTGGAGGCGATCATCAATTTCACTATTATAACTGGTGCCCACTGCCCGTATACCGGCTAGGAATGAAGGTTCAATCAATGGTGAGGTGATTTTGATGGATGCAATGTCGTCGCGGAGTTGCAATTTTTCCGGCACCTGAGAACCACTGGGGTGTCTTGACACTGAATCTGCTAATATGTTTTTTACCCCAGGGATGTGGACCATCTGGAACCTGTACCTCAATGTTTTTTCTTTAAGGTTACGGAGGTGTGCGTTGGGAATGTCCTCTAGAGATCGATCACCAAAGACTTTTAGCAAGGGTTTGTGGTCAACTGCAATGGTGAGCCTCTCGCAGCCCAGTACAAAAAATCGTGCTTTGTCCAGGGCATCTGCTACAGCAAGGGCTTCCCTCTCTATTGGTGCATATCTGGATTCTGCGGGGTGAACATCAGAAGAACATAAGAAAATAAGGAAACTACAAGAGGCCGCGAGGCCTACACGTGGTAGTTCCTGTCACCTAACACTACCTACATCCACCTTCCATCCCCATCCATGAACCTGTCCAGCCCCTCTTTAAAGCTCCCCAATGACTCCGCACTATGACTCCGCACTGAGTCCATTCCACTCATTCACCACCCTATTTGTGAACCAGTTTTTCCCTATTTCCTTCCTAAATCTACGCCCTTCCAGCTTGAATCCATTACTTCTTGTTCTACCCTGGTTAAAAGCCGTAAGAACTTTTCCTACCTCTCCTTTGTTAAATACCTTTATCCACTTAAAAACTTCTATCAGATCGCCCTTTACTCTGCGTCTCTCGAGTGAGTGTAACTTTAATAACTTCAATCTCTTCTCATAACTAAAGTTACGCATCCCTTGTATCATTTTGGTCATCCTTCTCTGTACTGATTCTAACAAGGCTATATCCATCCTGTAATATGGAGACCAAAACTTAACCGCATAGTCTAGGTGAGGTCTGACTAGAGCCAGATAAAGCTTTAGAATAACGTCCGCACTTCTACTTTTAACACTTCTGGTAATGAATCCTAACACTATTAGCTCTATTTCTAGCTTCAATACATTGTTTCCTAGGTCGGAGGTCTGGGCTCACCCTCACTCCAAGATCTTTTTCACCTTCTGATCTTTTCAGCGATATATTGCGTATGGTGCATCTATTACCAGGGTTCTTTCTACCAACATTCATAACGCTGCACTTATCAATATTAAATTCCATCTGCCATCTGACTGCCCACTCATTATGTTTATCTAAGTCTCCCTGCAATATGTTTACATCAGACTGTGATACAATAATCCTACCTACCTTAGTATCATCAGCAAACTTGCTGATATCACTGTTAATCCCACTATCCAAGTCGTTGATGTAAATCAAAAATAGTAATGGACCCAAAACAGACCCTTGTGGAACTCCACTCGTTACCTGCCCCCATTCAGATTTAGAACCATTAATTGTAACCCTTTGTTGCCTATTACTTAGCCAAGCTCTGATCCAACGAAGAACCTTCATATCTATTCCATGAGCCTTAAACTTATTTAAGAGTCTCTCGTGTGGTACTTTGTCAAATGCCTTACTAAAGTCCAGATATATTATATGATAATCCTTATCATTATCTGCCGTCTCATAAACTTTCCTCTAAAAACTCAATAAATTGGTGAGACATGACCTACCCTTGGTGAATCCATGTTGTGAATCATTGATCAAACTATGTTTATCTAAGTGCTCTCTAATGTTTTTTGAAATAATAGATTCCAATAATTTACCTACCACTGACGTTAGACTTACGGTTCGATATAATTTGATTTTAGTTCTCTGTCTCCCTTCTTAAATATTGGAACAACATTTCCTTTCCTCCACAATAATGACACATCGCCTATCTCAACCGATTTCCTAAAAATGTGCACTAACGACTCACTAACAACCTCCTTGCATTCCTTTAATACCCTGGGAAACACTTCATCTGGTCCTGGTGATATAAAATTCTTAATTTTATCTATACCCTCTTCCACCATTTCCCTAGTTATCACAATATCTTTGAGTTTCTCCTCATCGCTTCCTTTGAACATCTGTTCACTTTCAGGTATTTTCTGTGTATCCTCCTCAGTAAAAACACTTAAGAAATAATCATTTAGGCTTTTACACATATCTTCGTCCGTATTTAAGACCTCACCCTGTCCTGACCTTAACGGCCTCACTAATTCCCTTGTCTTGGTTTTATATACCTGATAGAACCCCTTTGGGTAACTTTTCGCCTGTCCTGCTACTTTAATCTCATAATTGTTCTTAGCTACTCGAGTTAATTTCTTCACTGTCCTCGCCATCACGTTATACTGTTCTTTGCTTACCTGTCCTGCCTTGAATCTTAAACACATGTTTCTTTTTACTCCAATGTTGTGTTTTAAACTAGTGGTCATCCATTTTGGGTCACTCTTTCTTGACCTTATTTCCCTATAAGGAATATTTTTTTTCTGTCCGTCAATTAAATTCCTTAGAAATAAGGTATAATCCCCCCCACGCTCCGACCTCACTTGCAGCTTTAACCGCGCTGGCCTTGAAACATTCCTTTATCCTACTCTCGCTAATCTCCACCAGGTGTCTTCTTAATCCTTCATAATTGGCCTTTCCAGCTGTCACCGCCCTGTCCTTGACCACCTTACCGTGGGAAAATTTCTTCCCCTCCATCCCACACCTCTTATTAATCAACTCCAGGTGTCTTCTTAATCCTGCATAATTGGCCTTTCTGAAATTAGGTATTTTTTGCTTATTGACACTTAATTTTCCAACTTCCCATTTTAATCTAAATCTGATTTCATAATGGTCGCTATTATCTAACTTTCCACCGACCTCCACATCTGTAACTAAATCTTCTCTGTTTGTCAGTAATAAATCTAGAATATTATTTCCTCTAGTAGGCTCCTTGATTGCTTGGCTTAGGAAGTTATCCTGGATTATATTTAACAATTCCTTTGCGTCGTTGTCTCCTATAATTAAATCCCAGTCTATATTCCTAAAATTAAAATCTCCCACCACGCATAGTCGATTATATCTGCAAGGCTTGTTTATTTCTTCCCATATAGGAGCTGAATCCTCTTTACATAAGTTTGGAGGCCTATACACTACACCCAAAACCATTTTCTCAGTTCCCTCCGTAACCTCTACCCATATAGATTCTATGCTATCATCTGTTTTTATAATATTATTAACACAACACTGCAATGTATCTCTTGCATAAAGCGCAACTCCTCCACCTTGCCTGCCTACTCTGTCCTTGTGAAATAGCTTATACCCAGCTATCTCGACCTCCGGGTCAAATACCTTACCTGACATATCTAACCATGTTTCTGTTAATGCTAGTGTTACGAACGTGCTCCTGAGAGACAACTCTAGCTCAAGTTCGAGGGGGAAGCCGGTTGTTTGGGTGGCCCAGGCTCAGGCCGGGACCCAGGAGAGCCCACGAGGCCGGACGAGTCGGCTAGAGTGGTGGAGTGCCTGTGGGTGGCACTGCCGGCGAGGCAGTCGCTGACGGAGGGGATCTACGTGGCCAGTGGAGTGGAGAGACGTCTCCTGGCACGTAGGGAGGCCCTGTAGTGTGCCACTGTGGGGTAAGGCGACGTGACGTCTCCTGTGTACTGTGGTGCGCCTGTGTGGACTGACGGCGACGCTGCAGAAGAAGGCGGCCACAGTGGATAGTCGCAAGGCTGTGCTTGCGAGGAGGTAAGGTCCTGTGGTAGAATTGCGGCGCCTGGTTTTGACGTTTGTGGCGGCCGCGGTGGATTGTGGCGCCTGACGAGGCGGCCACTGTAGTGTGCCTGTGAAAGGTACTGGGGTTGTGTGGGGGTTATGTAGCGTCTCCCTACGACGGCCGAGGAAGAGGTCGGGGGTTGTGACGTTGCATTGGTGTCTAGGTGTTGTAGATTTGTAGTGAGAGACCTTGCAACTTGTACTGTGAGTTATTTCAATATACCACCGTGAAAAGACCCCTGTGTGTTTGCCTAAACCCTTCCCCCTGAGGGTGTGAACAGCCAGAGAAGGAGAACCCAGCCTGGTATGTCCTCAATTCCTAGCACGAGCCCTGTTTACGAGCTACGCGTCCCCACCTCTGTCTTAAGCACCTGCCTGCTTCCCTGCACTATTATATCAAAATCCTCTACACTATTAAATTTTTATTCCTCTCAGGAAATCTAACGTTTAAAATACTCCTACAGTTTGTATAGTAAACCTTCAAGCAACTCCTCTTCTTTTTGTCCATTTTCCCTTTATCTTTAACTAAACCCATCCTCTCTCTCTTCTTACGAAACACTTTAGTTCCCTGCCTTCTGAAACTCCTCCTAGTGTCGCAAGTTTCCTTTACCCCTACCCCAGTGTCTAATCCCCGGTTCTCTATCTTAAAAAAACCTGCAGTGCATCTACCTCCCTTTCAAGGGATTCAGACAAGATTTGAACTCCTTTTCTCGAAAAGTGTACCCCGTCCCTGCGGTAGAGGTGGTTATGCCCGAAAAAGAGATCCCAGTTGTCGACAAAGGGCCAACCATTGGCTTTGCAATGAAGTGCCAGCCGGCAATTCAGAGTAATAGCCCTGGAGTACCACAAGTCGTCAACATAGCGTCTCGGAAGGACACCACACACCTCGTGGTTGAAGCGGCTGCCAATGAGGGTGGTTCTCCAACCACTTTTGCAGCAGAAAGGCTCTTGCCCTGTGCAGTGGCAGTGTTTCTGTTAGAGCCAAAATCCGATTCCTGCTTTGGACCAGTCTGTTGCCAGACAAGTCGGTTTGTTCTTGTCAAAAATCCTCACACTCTCCTTGATGTCACTCACAATGGCGGCTTTCGACTCCTCAAACAGCGCATCCAGGTCTTCATCCCATCGGAAGGGTGTTGAGGGTTTGAGTAGTTCGCGAAACGGCAACATTTTATCTGCCATACTAAATGCATAGCTGACCTGATTCACCACACCAAACCGGGCACGTACGTCAGTGATGTTGCGGGGCGTGGGAAACTCTCGTATGGCTCGTAGGTATGCACCGCAGGGTTGAACTGTGTCGTGTGTAATTTCGAACCCTGCAAACTCAACAGTGTCTTGTGCAAACACGAATTTCTCTGGGTTAAGTGTGACGAGATTGGCGAGATGTGTAGTGACCGCACATGTTGAGCCATTCTGCAACTTGGAAGAAACTGCTTTCGATGGTGTCTGACCAGATTAGAGTATCATCTGTGCACTTAGTGTATGTAGTGTATGATAACGTGGAGTCTGCGATTATTTGGTCATAGCGTCTGGTATAGCCATCGCCCGATGCAATATATCCTTGTGGTGCAACACAGTAGCAATACCGTCCCCAAGGTGTGATAAATGTTGTGTAGTGTCGGTCATCCGCATGTAGAGGGACACTATGATACCCATTCCAGGCATCAAGAACTGATTTCCTCTTTTCCTCTGGCACTGAACGGGCTTGATGGAATGGGCTTTGGGTGTGATGAGTTTCCCTTTTTGCATAGGCATTAAGAGCCTGAAAATCCACTGTGCGTCGTGGTTCACCCTTTTTCTTTGCACATACAATCATGCGGTGGCACCAAGTAACAGGTTCGCCAATGGGGACTGGTTCGATGACGCGAAGCCTTACGTCCTGGTCTAGGTCAGCTTTGACTTTCTCACGCCAGTGAATGGGGACTGGGATTGCTTTGTGGCATGCGGTGGGCTCTGCGTCTGGATTGATCATTAATCTCATGGGTTCATCATCTTTAGTGGTTGGTGTTCACATGTATTGAATGTGCTGCCACTGTTGTAGTTAATCATCCACTGTTTTAGTTAGGGAACATTATCAGCTGTGAGTGGAAAGGGCAGTGTGTCTGGCATTGGTGGCGGTAACTGACGGTGTGGGCAGGAGCATGATAGTGATCCTTTTTCGGATGAGTCTGCGGCTTGGGATAGGGTTGATGACATGACTTCCCCTACTGTCGGGGAGTTGTTGGTGATCATGCCAAGCGCTACACATGCTTCGCGGCTGAGGAAGATCCTGTCAGAATCATCCGTGACATACACCACCTGTCTAGTCTCTATTGGTTTCCCTTGTCGGTCCGTTCCAGCGAAGCGGAGGATTGCTGCACCAAAGATGTTTATACCTTCTTTGTTAGCTGCATGCATTCTCATGGAGACTGGGATGAGGTCTTTTTTGTAGAGGCCAAGGCGACGAATCATCACCATGCTGGCAAGACAGCATTGGCAGCCCGTGTCGGCCATTACTGGGAGGTTCATGGTATGTGTGGTGCCCTTCAATGGAAATCCCAGGTCTTTGTAGTCTGCTCCCAATGCAGACACGGATAACTTAATGATTGGTTGTGCACGTGATGCTTGTCGTCCCCAGCAGTCCGAAATCTGGTCATACAGGTGATGGCTCAGTGTCAATGAACGACCGATAGCTTGTTTGCCATCCTGGCTGACATTGGATATAAGGGTGCTAGTGGTACCTTGGGGTTGTCCCGTGTCTTCAGAGGTGGTGGATATGATGCTGCAAAGTGCCTGGAAGACGCTTCCCTCGTCATCCGCTGCAGCTACATTGGAGCCGCTGGACATACTGCGAACACGTAACTGCAAAGTGATGTAGCTTGTTACACCTTCGACAGGTGTGATTAAATGCCGGGCACGCCTTTTTCCTTATGTGGGGTGGAGCTTTCTTGCCATGACCATTTCTACCACAATAGGAACAGGCACCTGGTGAATTCGTGTCTAGACTGCTTTCCCGTTTGGGTGGGGTGGCACTGACTTTCGTTTTATTCCTTTTATAAAGACTGAGTGGCGGCTGCGCCTTGTGAGTGAGTAAGTGTGATAGCAGAGCGCTTGCCAGCTTCTTTAGCCTCAATACATTTGAACATCTCCTCAGGGGGCATTTCTTGGTTAGGGTTCCCCAATAGGTCAAGCTGTATTTCACTGTCATTCAAACCTCTGGCTAACACGTCTCGCAAGATCTCATCTGTGTAATGAACATCAGTATTACAATTCTGGCACTGTAGCACGAACTTACATACATTGGCCTGACCTTTGATACGAGCTCCGAAGGCACGTATTGGTTCATCGTGATCTTGTGTCATGTTATGCAATGTGAATCTAGCTACCATTGCGTTTTCTTCTCTGACAGCGAGTTTTTTCATAGCTGCAAGCACAGACTTATCTGTTGCCTCTGCCAGACTTGTGACAGCGGATCTGGTCAGGTATCTACGTAAGCCATCTTCACAGCATTCTAGCAGCTGTATGATCTTTTCCTGTCCTGTGACCTTCGTAGCCGAGACATACTCCTTCCATCCAGTCAAAAAGTAAGACCATTCCTCACCTGATCCGCCAGATGATATTGTGGGCCTCTTGACTTTCTCTACCTTGACCGTTTGTGGGGTGTTGTATTCTGCTGTGGAGTGCATCTGTAGGAGTTGTACCACGATTACTGCATCCAGGTCTTCCGTGGTAAACTTGCATCCAGTCACAGGGCAACTGACGGCAGGCATGGTTGCTTGTAGCCGTGTAAAGCAGTGGATACAGCTGGGTCAGGTGGTAGGTTTCACAGCCAGGGCCGCATAGTCGTGAACATAAATAGGTATTCAAACCATTTATCGTGTTCATGAGGTTTATTCCATGAAGACAATGCTGACGGCTGGAATAACAGAATAGTACATTCATTAGACAATGCCCATAACATACAGTAACCGTAATATAACCATGGACATAATACATCCCTTATTGTCTCCACATTAACGTACCTATTGTAGTGTTAACGGCATGTGGCTGAAGCGGCTATGTATATTGACGTCGCTTACTCCCCGTGCGGTGGCGTGCGCTCTCTCTCCGGTGGGTAACAGAAGACGGTATAGGGAGTACTATATCAATATGCTCTAGTAATGGTGCTCCCCGGCACATTTAAGGCCTTAACAGTACTTAGTACTGTTAACTAGGCCTTAACAGTACTTTTCTTAGTTCTTAAACTAAAAAAGGTTTTGTGAATACAATTTTAGTGCTTAGCAGTCAAATATAAGAGTTAATCAGGATTTTTTGGTTTTTAGTAACAAACTTTGTGTATGCTACCTCCTGACATCAATATTTGACCAACCATTCCAGCCAAGACTGGCTACAGCAACTATAGTGCGTGTGGGAATTTATATCACATACATATTTAATCTGAGTTTCTTACCTATTCAATCAAACCCATGGCTATCACCCGACACATCATCCCAGCTACTTAACTAACTAGGATACTTATCGGTGGATAGTGGGTTGAATTACGGCGGTAGGTTTTGATCAATATTGCAATGATCTTGTGATCCGATGTGGTCGCCGGGATCGAGGCCGCCCGTGAATGACAAGAGCGGAGGTGGAGGCGTAATCGTGGGCGTCAAGTGGTTATCACACAAAGTTATTGACGCACGGCTATCATCAGTGTGTTGTATTTTAACACATGTCCTATTGTTTTATCACTATATGTACAAATTAAAGTATGTACAACATCTCTTCATATTAATCAGAGAAGAGATATTAACTCGACAGAGGGTCTGGGTGTACTGTACTTGTACACAAGCAAGCACGTATATTAGATTGATGTTATCCTCACGGAGGGCTGGAGAGTACTGATTCTCCTTGTGGGCGGTCGGCAGCGATCGCCACCCTACCTATAGCCACGTACAGAAATCTTAGTGGCTAGTGTTTATGGGCGACAACCAATGACCGCGCTCCAAATTAAGGTGCTAATTATTTAAGTGCAATGTTTATTAACCACTGGGAATATTAATTTATCCTATCCCAGTACTAATCATTTACTTAAATTACCTTAATATTACCCATTACCATTATAATTATATATATACATCCCTATACATCCCTATCACGAGCGGAAAATACTTCACTCACAAGGGGGGGGGAGGGGAAACAAAACCACCACTCTACTAATTATGAGAGGGTGGTTTATGGATAATTTCCACACTGGGGACTTGCGAAAACTGAAGTTACGCTTCATGTGACATCACCCCAGGCCACATAGCGCCGGAACATTTCAATAGTGGTTTCGGCACTGTGGTCTTTAGCTATTTTAAAATTAACAGCTCTGATAGAGGTACCAGTGAATATGCTGACATATACTTGATCGGGGGGAGAGTTATCTCCTGATGTTATAGTATCCCCAGTATAGTCATCACCATTGACCTCAAATGGTTTTAACAGCTCATTATCAGCGGGAAGTTCAGGGGGACCTAGATAGGAGACTAGTCTACACTCAGATCTATTATATTTAATGAGAGATTTGAGGTAATATTTGACTGCCTGTCTACCATGATTTATCCAAAAATTACACCTGATATCGGCTAATATTGTAGCCATTCCGCCATGTAATGAGTTCGTATGATTTTCTTCCACCAACAATTTAGTAAGATGATGGCGTTTGGGAATTAGTATGGGATGGCAGGTTTTATTTGGAAGATCAGCTTGAAAATTTCGACCTCGACACCTAATACCCTCATGATCAAGGAACAGACCCAATATGGTCAATTTGTTCCTATGGGGGCTGGCTGAAGCCAATAGCTGATATTCCTCAGGAAATACCTGCTTCTGTATTGTTCTGATACAAAACTTCAAAGGATCAGAGCTGTCCCTTTTATTAACCTTGCAGGGAATATTAACCCTGCAGGGAGTATTAACCTTGCAGGGGGTATTGCTCAATAAGGAAAACCTTTCTATGTCTATCACAGGATCTGGGATCAATTCAGGTTCCCTTATTATATCTTCAGATATGTCTGACTGAGTGGAAACCATATTAGGATTATTATTACACTCTTTCAGCCAGGTAGGGCCTTTAAACCATAATCCTGTATTCAATTTGAGGTTGCTATCTCCTCGCGACACATTATTATTAGGATTTTCATTAGTGGCAATATATTTATTATGAACTGGAATACCACTTTCCTCTAAAACCTCACTTATTGGTGTGGGTAAGAAAGTGGTTCCTATTCTGGTAATTAATAGGGGTTGTGCATGACTAGGAATACTCTCCTGTTCGACTGTATGGGTATGTGGGATGGGTCCCATTATTACCTTACCACCAGCACTAGTGAACATTGAGACGTTGTGTATTTTGATGACCTTCCTTAGGTAACGCCCAAAATAATCGGCTCCTATTATTAATTGGAAAGGTCCATCAACGTCTTTGAAGGTATTACTAACTAGTTTAACACCATTATCCCTCAGCATTTCAGCTGTGTCCTTTAGTCCATTAACAGTTAAACTAATACCAATATTATTTACTACTACAGCAGCTACCCTACATTTATATCTTCCCAATTGGACTAGGGGTTGAACTATATCATAGGTTTGAGCCTCATTATTGGCGAGAAAACCTGATATGGCTATGTTCACTTTATTAATTATGGGTAGTTGTAATAATTCAACTATCTCTCTGCTTATGAAGGATCTTTGTGCACCACTGTCAAACATTGTCTTTACTATGACTGCATTACCATTATGGCACACCTTCAACTCGGCAGTTGGAACAGCTGCTGAACTACTCTTATTAGTGTGCCATTTTAACTACTGTAGGGTCTGAGTTGTTATCACTGTTAGGACAAAGAGCGATGTTATGAACAGATTGTTTACATTACCTACAAGTTCTTAAGATTATAGGGCATGCATTTGAAGCATGTTTACCACGGAGACAGGTTAGGCAAATACCAAGGCGCATTAACCTTTCAACTCTCGTGTAACAATCTGAATAGATATTACATGTGGAGGGCTTATGTTCCCCTTCACATAAGACACAATTTATTATTCGTACTTCACTAGAAGTCGCCCCAGATGTAGGGATTGTATCTATTATTTGAGTAGGTCTAAGTGGTTTACTGGTAGGCTGAGAAGTTTGAATCTTAATTACAGGCTGTTTGATTTGCGTAACAGGCGCAGATTAACTACCCACTAACGAGGGATCTTTAAACTCTGAGGGTGGCTGATATAGCTGATTACCCTCAGGCGTAATAATCGTGATCTCCCTGTGGGGGGGTTCTTGCGTAATACCTTGCAAACTTTGGGTTAAAGAAGCTTCAGCTGTAGATGGAATATGAGCACACTCCAGTAATCCCTCATATTCAATTACTTTATCGAGATATCTTTGACATTCGTGTTCATGATTGATAACACATAACTGAATAATTTCTTTAACCCCAGCTTATCTTAATTTAACTTCATATATGCAGTAAGCCGTCTCATATTTTTCCCATTTAGTTTTTAGCATTAGCAGACCTGAGTTTAAACTATTATAGTCTATAGGATTAGTCCCAGCTGCTTCGTCACACGTATTATATAATCGTGTCAGCCAACCTAATTTAGCAGCTAATGATTTAGTCCCTTCCGTCATGATTTTAATTGATTAACTCAAATGAAATATTAAATGCAAGATTACGTTACTAAAAACATTGTTAGTTGATAATTAATTATATCATAAGTGCGGGAAGCGCTGTTGGCTGGCCTAACAAGGCGCATAGCCAGGCCTATGGCCAACCCCCACTTTAGTTATTACAACTAACTAGTATGTAACCTCTGATGCTATCTACTACCACAGCGTGATGGCATATGGTAGTTGAACAGCTGAGTCATTCTTGACGCTTCGAAAACCCCCGCCTCCAGCCTCATAACCAGCGGTTGTGGTAGGTTCATAATTACCTCACTTAACGACCACCTTGAATCACATGAATCATCAATATTCCTCTACTCGGGGCACCAATGTGTGGGAATTTGTGTCACATACATGTTTAATCTGAGTTTCTTACCTAACAATCAAACCCATGTCTATCTCCCGACACATCATCCCAGCCAATTAACTAACTAGGATACTTATCGGTGGATAGTGGGTTGAATTACGGCGGTAGGTTTGGATCAATATTGCAATGGTCTCATGATCCGATGTGGTCGCCCGTGTTCAGGGCCGCTCGTGAAATACAGAAGCGGTGGGCGGAGGGCGAGTGTTTCGTTACCGCGTCAAAAGGGGTTTTTTCCACCCCAAATTACTGACCCCACGGCTATCATCAGTGTGTTGTATTTTAACACATGTCCTATTGTTTTATCACTATATGTCCCAAATTAAAGTATGTACAACATCTCTTCATATTATCAGAGAAGAGATATTAACTCGACAGAGGGTCGGTGTACTGTACTTGTACACAAGCAAGCACGTATATTAGATTGATGTTTATCCTCACGGAGGGCTGGAGAGTACTGATTCTCCTGTGGGCGGTCGGCAGCGATCGCCACCCTACCTATAGCCCGTACGAAATCTTAGTGGCAGTGTTTATGGGCGACAACCAATGACCGCGCTCCAAATTAAGGGCTATTATTTAAATGCAATGTTTATTAACCACTGGGAATATTAATTTATCCTATCCCAGTACTAATCATTTACTTAAATTACCTTAATATTACCCATTACCATTATAATTATATATATACATCCCTATACATCCCTATCACGAGCGGAAAATACTTCACTCACAAGGGGGGGGGAGGGGAAACAAAACCACCACTCTACTAATTATGAGAGGGTGGTTTATGGATAATTTCCACAGTGTGATAGACATGGTTGGGGCGTAATAAACATGTTTGTGCAGATATACAAGGTGTGATAGCCGTAAAACTTAGTAGCTTGATACTGAAGGTTGAGGTAGCTACAGTATATTTTACGGGAGGCGGTGGCCTCCCGTGAAAGACATGGTTAGTGTCTTGAAGTGGCAAGCTCGATCTTTCAGCAATCGTCAAGTGGCCGAAGAACACCCACATGCTGCCCATTAATTCTATACTAGACGGCGAGTGCATAGAAGGACACAGGGGGGCGGCATGAGCCCTCTAAACACAGGCGCCACTTAAAAAATCATGCTCGTGTCATTAGAGGCGGGAGCCAACGATCACAGTCCTCATGTGAGCCTCCACGGCCTACCATTGCAGCCCCTGGAGGTTACTGCCTACAGACGCTATAGGCAAAAAGAAAAAGAAAAAGAAAAAGAAAAAAAAAGGATGCATGATAGCTGTGAAACGCGACAGCGGGATGCGCTATAGCCAAGGGTTGAGGTACATTTAGGTATGCGTGATAGCCGTAAAGCGCGATAGCCGAATGCGCGATAGCCAAGGGTTGAGTGTAATATACAGTATGTAGCGGTACTATCAGGGGACTACGGTGTTTTTCAAGAGAAAACAAGAGGTCTATATGGTGCTATTTGGTACTCTATTTGTACTCTATCTGAGTACTTTGGTGCTCTATGGTGCTATATAGCAAAAATTCATATCTTCATATAAGTGGTGTGATGTTATGTGTTTTTGCGACAGGTTACCGTATACTGTACCGTAGCCAATCCACATTCAAGCTTTGGCCTACCAGTAGCCTACCGTATTTTTGTGGTCGACTTATACGGCAAGTATAGGCCTAACCCGTAATCTTGAGCTAATAATCTTGGGGTCGACTTGTACGCCTGGTCAACTTATACGCCGCCATTTACGGTATGCCTAATTGACATTAGACGTAGTGGGATGCCGTCCAAGTATAACATTCAAAGTAAGGAGCCATCCTTCATAATTGTTATTGAATGTGTTCTGACGCGTTAGGCATAGGACCAACGCGGCAAATATTTACGTCCGCTACTGTATATATATATATATATATATATATATATATATATATATATATATATATATATATATATATTATATATATATATATATATATATATAAATATATATATATATATATATATATATATATATAATATATATATATATATATTATATATATATATATTTTTTTTTTTTATATATATATATATATATATATATATAATATATATATATATATATATATATATATATATATATATATATATATATATATATATATATATATATATATTATATATATATATATATATATATATATATATATATATATATATATATATATATATATATATATATAATTATATATATATAAAGGCGTATTTTGTACCGGCAAAATGGTGTAAAATTTTACTCTTTTAAGCTCCGCCCCTGCTTGTCATCACAAAATACAATTGTAGCGCTGCCAAAGCACTTTCTAAATGTTGCTGAGAGTAAAAGTGTCGTACACTTCATTACCTCTGACAAGGAATATCGTTAAGGTTCACATTATTGAAGGCACAGCAAAGAGTAATAGCGTGATTGTCAGTATTACACATCGATATATAATTGTTTTGAGCTCTTAGAATAGCCTAGCATCGTTTTTTTAGCTTATAGATGGACTTGATATCAAACTGAAATGTTTAGGGCGCTATGAATATGTCATTTGAATATTTGTTTGCTACACAGTCATTTCACGATGTGCGTCGAGTATGTTTAATGCTTTCATGGACATGTGTGTACGTAGCCTACTTACATCTATGTTTCCTTATATACAAATTATTCTTTGCCTAAAGTTCGATGAATGCTGGTTGTGATTCATTCTCCAATGCATCTCTCCTCTTTACGACCCTCTTGTGTTGATAGTATTGTAACGCAGGGCACTCACCTTTCTTATCACACCAAGGGCGCTTCACGTAAACACTTAAGGGTGGTTCACACTGAGTTTTTTTCGGCATTTTATCGACCGAGAAGGCGGTCTGGGTCTGGGGCTGGTGTCATGATTGCAATAGGTTTTTAAAAAAAATCACACACCGCTCACTCGGTCTTTTATCGACCGACTTGTCGAGAATTTCGGGCGCCAAATTCAAATAACACATGGAGGGTCTGGGGGGCGAACCCGCCCCCAATGAGGTTAGGTTACGTAATCAATGCCCAGGTTAGGTTAGATAACTAGCAGGGGGGTCTAGGGGGCGCAGCTCCCCCAGCTATACTAGGGGCTATATTCAAGAATGCTCGTCAAATCCCGGCCGGTGGAGATTTTCCACCGTCGTACCTCCACTGGTCTTATCTACAAGAACTGCCCCGACTGGTGGATATTTGACAGGTGTACCAACACAAGCGAGCCCAAAGCGGCATCAGTATTTTGACTGTTTTATACATATCTAATACATTTTACTAGTGAAATTTATCATTTCTGACATTAAAATAATAGCTAAGTTAGTGTTCGCCACTTGTCTGAGGCGTTGGGGCAGAAAAAATTGGCCTGAGTGATGCGTGCGAGTACATTTGAACGGCCCGCCACCACTGCTCCACACAATGGCCACCTCCATTCTCCCGCCGCCGCCTGGCTTTCTCACAAGTTCACACACCTATATAAGGCCTCCTGGACCTGATTTTACCTTAATGATGACACATGTGCATTCACAGTGTATGGCTGTCACTCTCGGTTGTGTTGAAAACTCTCCTGTAATGGTCTGGGAAGAAATACGATGGAATAAGTGGAGAGCGGCGTGGAGGTGGGATGTGCAAGTTGTCGCCAATCAGCTGACTCAAACCTCCACCCTATGAGCTCGACGCGTTGCGTCGTATTTGATTCTTGTATACCAAAAACCGATACAACGGGTGGAGAAAAATTCTTGAATATGGCCCTAGGAGAGTATTGGTTGAAACTGCATATTTACCACATTTTTTATTGACAGGTTTCTTCAAGGAAGCAGCACCTACCTGAGGCCAAGTATCTCAAGGTAATCATGAGACGTTCTCCCACAGTCACAGCAACTCTCATGCGTGTGTCTTGTTTTTCAATTAGGGGGGTCACAAGCCGTAGCAGGTATTGATACTGAGCCTTGTCCAGTCTAATCCACTCGTTCAACGTTAGCGGATCTTCCAGACTCAGCTCTCTCAGTAACCTATGGTAGACACTTTCTTCGCGCCTTCTGGCTATCCATGGACGAGTCCAGACGCGTGATGGCTCTTCATCATCCAACGCTAGGGCTAGTGCAGCAGCAATGAGAGTACATCGGGTACGGGTGCGACGATTCATGGTTGAAGAATGTACAATACATTGTTGATGGCGGGGACGCGGGAACAACAACAAGCTTGAGCACGAGCTTGACAGACGACCAATAAAGCGATACTAAAAGCAGAAAAGGTCACAAGAAGAAGAAGAAGAAGAAGATTTGTCGACCGAAACGAATTGCGCGTGTGAACGTAATCTCCGCACTAGCCCGCAAGAGACCGACTTCTCTGTCGACAAAAATGCCGAAAAAAACCTCAGTGTGAACCAGCCTTTACTCCTGACGGAGGTTCGGCAGAAAATACCTGAGGCGAGTAGCTTATCTCACCGCTGATGGCACCTTTATCATACACCCGGAGGAATTGGGACACTGATCACACTGTATTACACAGTCTAATTTATTGGCGGAGGTCACAATACACTGTACTGATGGTGGAAAGAGACTCATATGTTACACTGTCTATGGTTGTTTCTAACACACACTGGAGGTTACGCAAGATTGCACACACACACGCGTACTGACTTAATGCGAGGCACTGACTTATACGAGACACTGACACTCTCCTTAATCCATCTGCAGATACACAAAGGGCGCTACAAAGAATGAGCTATCCAATACGTCTTATCCAGGCCAGCGTCTCCTCCCGTCTGCCTCACTCCCCTCCTAGCCGGCAACTCCTCGTGCCCCAAGGTCGCATGCCGCTCACTAGTAGGTACACACAGACATACACAACGCCTCACTCCTTACCCCACACACACCACGACAAAAACACACAGACAGACGGACATTCCTCCGCGGTGTAACAGTATTCACGTATTAACGTAGTACACTCAACCCTCCGCTATCGCACCTTATTGGTGCCGCTATAAGCGCGCGATAGCCGAAATCGCGATAGCCGAACAATAAAACTAATGGTAATAATTCTAATTGGTGCCAGGATCCCCAAGATAACAACATATTTTACCACTTTTTTCAGTTTTTTGGTATTTTCAACCAGTAATTGAGTATGAGGTTAGATGTGCTCTTTTCTTATACATGTTCATGTGTTAAGAATGATGGTGACATTAAAAATCGTCAAAAATGCTTCATTAGGTTAGGTTAAGAATTTTCCAGAAAAAATTAGGTAATTCCCGTAGACTTTTTGGGATTTGTGTTTTGATGTATTTTTGGCATATGTCATCCCATAGAGTGTTCACCGGATATATCTTATGTCATCCAGATAATCTATTCCCAGCGTAAAACTCTTTTCCACTTTCTCCACTCAAAACCTCCCATTCGTGAGAGGTCTCCAGGTTTGTTATGGAGGAGGGGGGATAACAGCCATCCACCGGGCAGGCCAAGGAAGACATGGAGGCAGTGTATTGAAGAGGATCTGGCAGCATTAGGCATTGAAGAACTTGACGCAATGGATAGAGATAGTTCGAAACGTAGGGAGAGCGGTGATGATTCGGCCACTTTTTTCAGAAATATTTATAGAAAAAAAAGTTTAGAAAACAGTGTAGTTTTGTTTATCTCAAAATGCTCCCTCGTCATTTGGCTCTTTAGCCTGGTGATATCAGACCCATAGCTGTTTTCGATTTTTACCAGTGAATGACGAAACACAAGTTTCTAAATTTAGTTGAGGTATGGACTTGGCTGAGGCAGGACGTGCTCCTAACAAGCTGCGTGGGTGTGTGTCTAGTCAGGTCAGACCTGAGTCAAGATGTCAGCTGCAGAAGGGATTAGCGCCGCGAGTGTTTTGGTCGAGGCGGTAGAGAAGTGGCTCTGAGTGCTACAGCGTGGTGGAGAGTGGTAGTGTGGTAGTAGTGAAGGAGGCTGAGGTGAAAGCGAGTGTGGTTGAGGGAGAGAGAAGGGTCGAGTGTAGTGAAGGGTGTGGTGTGGCGCTTAAGTCTGTTCTGGAGGCGATCGATGACCTGAAAAGGTACTTCGTAAGTGAAGTGAACGATTTGAAAAGCGTGGTGAGGAAGCAAGAGATAGAGATACGATCTCTTAAGTGTGGAGGAGGAGTGAGTGGAGGGGCACATGCGAGGGATGTACCTGGAGGGGTACCAGAGGGAGACGTGCCTCGTGCTACTACTAAAGGAGTGGTCTCTAGTAAGTCACCAAGGAATGGTGAATGGCAGGTGGTTGAGCACGCTGGAGCACGCCCAAAGGAGAAAAAGGTAAACAATGACCATGTTGTGTGCACGAACTCATTTCAGGTACTCTCAGGGCTGCAAGAGGAAGATAAGGAGGTAAGGACGGTAGACGATACATCATCACCCGAAGGTAAAATCTTGGTTGTTGGTGACAGTCAGGTTAGGCATCTCGACAGCAGGTTCTGGGACAAGGAAGGGATGCGCATGAAGTCTGTGAGTTACCCAGGGAAGGGGATAGGTTATGTTAGTGATAAGATAGTTGAGTGCATGGCGGATCAAGGGAAAAAGCCCATCGTCTGCCTGAGTGCTGGGGGAAACGATGTTGAGTGTGTAAGAAGTGAGGAATTGCTACGGCGGTTCAAGGAAGCTGTAGGTAAGGTTAGGGATAGGGGTGGGTTCCCTGTGGTGTGTGGTGTCCTTCCAAGACGCTATGTTGACGACTTGTGGTACTCCAGGGCTATTGCTTTGAATTGACGGCTGGCACTTCATTGCAAAGCTAATGGTTGGGCCAAAGACTACTCTATACTGGACTTGCTACTCATTTTGGGCTATTTCCAGTGGAGGCCAGTTTTGCGGTTCCTGCCATTTTCGAACATCACTCCCTTTTCCCTTCCTATTGTTTATCAGTATATATGATATACCGTTATCTTCGTAAATGTTATTTCTATAATATTATCAAATAAAAAACAGTAAAATACACTAAAGAAATGCCATTATGAGAGAGTGAAGAAATATGCATGAACTTAATATTCACTTAAACTCATCGTCATTTAATATTTTGCGAGAAAACATTTTAGATGAAATATATATTAATAGAAGCGGAATTTCATTAGCTTTCCATTGATATATTTAGTTTTCTGATGAATAAATAAGAACCATGCATAAATTAGCGTTAACTAAAATAATAACATCATAATCGGGAAAATTACCCGATTGATGATGTTATATATTTAGTTAACGCTAATTTATGCATGGTTTTAATTCATTTATCAGAAAACGAAATATATCAATGGAAAGCTAATAAAATTCCGCTACTATTGATATGTTGCATGTAATCAGTCTTGACGCAAAATATTAAATGGCGATGAGTTTAAGTGCATATAAATTCATGCATATTTCTTCGGAGTCTCATAATGAAATTTCTATAGTGTATTTTACAGTTTTTTATTTGATAATATTATAGAACAAACATTAACGAAGATAACAGTTTATCATTTATACTGATAAGCCATAGTCTACTGTATTCATGGAACACTTTTTTACTTGCTGATCCGATTGATGATGTTATTTTTTTAGTTAACGCTAATTTATGCATGGTTCTAATTCATTTATCAGAAAACGAAAAATATCAATGGAAAGCTAATGAAAATCCGCTTCTATTAATGTGTTTCATCTAAAATGTTTTCTCGCAAAATATTAAATGGCGAAGAGTTTAAGTAAATATTGAGGTCATGCATATTTCTTCACTCTCTCATAATGGCATTCCTTTAGTGTATTTTACTGTCGGATTAGTAAAGTCCAGTATAGAGTAAGTAGTCTTTGGTTGGGCCTTTGTCGACAGCTGGGACCTCTTTTTCGGGCATAACCCCTTTTTACCGCAAGGACGGGTGCACTTTTCGAGAAAGGATTCAGATTTTGTTGAATCCATTGAAAGGGAGGTAGGTGCCTGCAGGCTTTTTTAAGATAGGGGAACCGGGAAGTAGACCATGGGTGGGGGTTAAGGGAACCTTGCGACACTAGGAGGAGTTTCAGAGGCCCAGGGAACTAAGTGATTCGTAAGAAGCGAGTGAGGAGGGGTTTAATTTAAAGATAAGGGAAAAATGGACAAAAAGAAAGAGGAGTTGCTTAAAGGCCCTACTATAAAAACTGTAGGAGTATTTTAAACAAATGATTCCTAGAGGAAAAATAGGTTAAAAGATTTTGATATAATAGCATTAACAGAAACATGGTTGGATATGTCAGGAAAGGGAAATTGATCGGAAGTCGAGATAGCTGGGTATAAGTATTTACAAGACAGATTGGCGGCGGGGTTTGAGGAGTTGCGCTCTATGCAAGAGATGCATTGCAGTGTTGTGTTAAAAATGTAAAAAAAGATGACAGAAATAGAGTCTACATGGGAAAGGGGTTACGAGGGAAATGAGAAAAGGGGTTCGGGTGTAGTGATAGGCCTCCAAACTTATGTAAGAGATTCAGCTCCTAATGGGAAAAATAAAAAAGGTCGCAGATATATCGACTATGCGTGGTGGGAGATTTTATTGGAATATAGACGGGTTTTAAATCATAGGTGACAGCGACGCAAAATGAATTGTTAAATATACCAGAATAACTTCCTAAGTCAAGCAATAAAGGGGAGCCTATTTAAGGAAATAATATTCTAGATCTTTTGTTGACAAATAGAAACGATTTGTTACAAATGTGGAGTCGTGAAAGTTGATAAGCGACCATTAATGGATCAGATTTTAGCTTAAATGGAATTTTGAAATTAAAGTGGCATAAACAAGAATACCAAATTTCAGAAGGCCATTATGCAGGATTAAGAAACACTTGGAGGTTATTTTTAGAGGTGGGGGATGGGGGAAAAAATTTTCCCGGGGAAAGGACAGGCGATGACAGCTGGAAGGCCCAAATTTATGAAGGATTTGGAAGGCACTTTAGTGACGGTAAATGAAGGCCGGGTTAAAGACAGGGAATGGGAGGGGGGGGCCCTGAGGAGGATTATACTTAGTAAGGCATAAATGAGCGGACAGAAAAATTTTCCCTTATACGGAATAAGGTCGAAAGAGTGACCAAAATGATGACCAATTTAAAACACAAACATTGGAGTAAAAGAAACATGTATTTAAGGTCAGGCAGGATTGGAAAGCAAAAAAACATATAACGTGATGGCAAGGAAGGGGAAGAAATTAACTCGAGAAAGCTAAGAACAATTATGAGATTAAAGTAGCAGGACAGGCGAAAAGTGACCCAAAGGGGTTCTATCAGGTATATAAAACCAAGACAAGGGAATTAGTGGGGCCGTTAAGGTCAGAACAGGGTGAGGACTTAAATACGGTTGAGGATATGTGTAAAAGTCTAAATGATTATTTCTTAAGTTTTTTACTGAGGAGGATACACAGAGATACCTGATAGTGAACAGATGTTCAAAGGAAGCGATGAGGGGAAACTCAAGGATATTGTGATAACTAGGGAAATGGTGGAAGAGGTATAGATAAAATTAAGAACTTTAAAAACGCCCGGACCAGATGAAGTGTATCCCAGGGTATCAAAGGAATGCAAGGAGGTTGTTAGTGAGTCGTTAGTGCACATTTTAGGAATCGGGTTGAGATAGGCGGGTTGTGCCATTATTGAGGAGGAAAGGAATGTTGTTCCCATATTTAAGAAAAGGGGGGCAGAGGACTAAAGTCAAATTAAACGGCCCCTAAGTCTAACGTCAGTTTGGGGGGTAAATTATTGGAATCTATTATTGCAAAAAACATTAGAGAGCACTTAGATAAACATAGTTTGATCAATAATTCACAACATGGATTCACCAAGGGTAGGTCATGTCTCACCCAATTTATTGAGTTTTATAGGAAAGTTTATGAGACGGCAGATAATGATAAGGATTATGATATAATATATCTGGACTTTAGTAAGGCATTTGACAAAGTACCACGCGAGCGACTCTTTTAAAAAAGGTTAAGGCTCATGGAATAGATGGGAAGGTTCTTCATTGGATCAGAAACTTGGCTAAGTAATAGGCAACAAAGGGTTACAATTAATGGTTCTAAATCTGAATGGGGACTGGTGGGCAAGTGGAGTTCCACAAGGGTCTGTTTTTGGGTTTTATTCTAGTTGATTTACATCAACGACTTGGATAGTGGGATTAGCAGTTATATCAGCAAGTTTGCTGATGATACTAAGGTAGGTAGGATTATTGGATCACAGTCTGATGTAAACTTATTGCAGGGAGACTTAGATAAACTTAACGAGTGGGCAGTCAGATGGCAGATGGAAATTTTAAAATTGATAAATGGGAGCGTTATGAATGTTGGTAGAAAAAAACCCTGGTAAAAGATATAGCATACGCAATGTATCGCTGAAAAGATCAGAAGGTGAAAAATCTTGGAGTGAGGGTGAGCCCAAAACCTCCGACCTAGTAAACAATGTATTGAGGCCAGAAATAGAGTTAATAGAGTATTAGGATTCATTACCATAAGTGTTTTAAAAATAGAAGTGCGGACGTTATTCTAAAGCTTTATCTGGCTCTAGTCAGGCCTCACCTAGACTATGCGGTTCAGTTTTGGTCTCCATATTACAGGGTGGATATAGCCTTGTTAGAAACAGTGCAGAGAAGGATGACCAAAATGATACAAGGGATGCGTAACTTTAGTTATGAGAAGAGATTGAAGTTATTAAAATTACACTCACTCGAGAGACGCAGAGTAAGGGCGATCTGATAGAAGTTTTTAAGTGGATACAGGGATTTAATAAAGGAGAGGGAGGAAAAGTTCTTACAGCTCTTAACCAGGGGAGAACAAGAAGTAACGGATTCAAGCTGGAAAAAACGTAGATTTAGAAAGGAAATAGGGAAAAAAATGGTTCACAAATAGGGTGGTGGAATGAATGGAATTTGGGCTCATAGACAGGTAGTTAGTGCGGAGTCATTAGGGAGTTTTAAAGAGGGCTGGATAGGTTCATGGTGGGGATGAAAGGTGGTGTAGGTAGTGTTAGGTGACAGGAACTACCCCGTGTAGGTCTCGCGGCCTCTTGTAGCTTCCTTATTTTTTTTATGTTCTTATGTTCTTATTTTCCGAACCATCCTTACCCGTGGTGATGGTCCGGCAGCTGGGTGGGATGGTACGGACTCATGTATTACTCGGCAAAATCTTAAGATAATGTGAGCTGGATTGGCCTAATAAACAAGAAATTATCAGTTCAATTTTTTTTATTATCTAAAGTACAAAAAAATAGCCTCTAAAATTTTGTAAAAAATTAAATAATAATTAGACCGCCTTTTCCCAGGCACTGGACATAATAGGGGTTAGATCATAGATTGAAACCCAACGCCCTGGTGTTGAAGCATCCATGCATTGAATCCCTGATTATAGAAGGTCTTAAATGGCCCATAACACACCTATCAAGCGGTTGGATTTTTGTTTGATGTGTGTGGGGGCAAGGTCAGGATCACAATTCCATTTTCTTTAGCATAAGTGATTGCATCTATTGACAGGTGAAGTCAGGGTTTTATCCATGATGAGGAGAACTTTGTTGCCTGAGAGCACTTCGTGTTAGCAAAAAAATGTTGTAGTACAAAGAAAGTTATTGCTTGTCATCCGCCACTAGGATGAACAAGACCTTTCTATGCTGATGGAAAACCTTTCAACATACGTGCCTCATCAAACCTTACTCTAGGGAATATGAAGCAGGGAGGCAGGGCATTCCATTGGCACATATGATCCCTACTATTGTAACTAACTCTCCACGCTCTCGTGATGCCCATCTGCCAACTTGGTGACCCCCCTTCTGTGCATAACCTTAGGGAGCCTCTGAACGGTTTACATCCAGTTTCGTCTAGATGTAGATGCTTGACTCTGTCAGGTTGTATCGCAGTAAGATATCCTCACTTCGCCCTGAAAGACACCAAGGTTTGTTTTATTAAAGCTAGTCATTCTAGCCAGACTTGTGGCTTCAGGGCTTCTAAGAGAGGCTTGCTATTCCTCTCCATGAACCAGTGAGCCAGTCTTTTCCCTGCTGACTTACCCCTTTTCCATGATTCAGGCACATCAATGTTTTTTAGGAACTGCATATTCATAGGCAACCCGCCTTGTTATCTTGGTGGTTAAACCATGAAATATGTTAGAAGCAATGCATTAGATAATCTGCACTTCGTCTTCCATATTTTGTGTGGGGAAACTTGCCGTACTGCGTAATTGCCTAACTTAAATCCCTGGTTTTCTTTCTTGGGCCCTTGAAAAATAGTCGTGAAGTGTGCTTCTTGAACCCCATATTTTTCCCAGCAGCTTTCCTCAAGAGCTTCCACTTTCCTTTACTTCATTTAAAAACCGCCCTGCAGAGCAGCTTCATCTCTCTCCCTGTTCGATTTCTTCTTATATTTCCTCCCCATGATGGCTGGTGGGTGTCTGAAACAAAGGAAACAAGTTGTTTTAAAATGTAGAATCTTTAATATGTTATACTCAATTTAGAATTAACGTTATTTATTAATCATATTTATATCTAAAGACCTAAAACTGTAGTACTACAAAACACATTTAAACAAAAACATGATAAATATGTACTCCCGGTTAAAAATAACCATTTTGTTTCACTTAAGTGTTCATAACATACATGCTTCAAAAAATAATTTCATGATGTAATTTGCTTAGTGATGGTTCGGACAATGAGAACCATCCCCCTCATCAAATGTCCGAATCATCCCCAAATAAAACATATAGATGGCTACACTCGACTTCCAAACACGAGAGGTAAGCATTCGTATTTTACGGTAATATCTTCGTTAAGCATCACTTTTTTCACCATAATAATACAAAATCTAAACCCTTGTCATATTCTGGAGGTATAGCTTACGACACACATGCAAAATATAACAAAAAAGGTGCAAAAAAAAAAAAAAAAAAATTACCTGCATCAAAAAGTATGGCACCGGCGGCTTCGTTGTCCCGTGTGGTCCTGGTAAACAAAGTCTCGCATTTTCACGCCAGATCTCGGGGGCGCTAGGGCCCATAACTTTTTCAGAAAATGCAATGTTGGGACCATCCAACCGTCCGAATCATCACCCCTCTCCCTATCATATAAATCTAACCTCATAAGATATTAGGGGAAAATCTGACGTTAAACAGAAAGAAGACCGTCCGGAACACTGAATGTAGCGAAATGTTGACAGTTGACAAGTTTCAAGGGATGATACCCTTGGGAAGTCATAGTTCCTTTAAATGATATAAGGGATTGAAAATGATACCATTATCATCACAACATGACAATTTAGGGCGGGTCATACTTGGGTGCCATCATGAATCTGAATAAAATCCTCTCATGAGGGGTGTCTAAAACTATGAAATTTTTATACAAGAAATTCAATATGAGCTTATTTTTTTGGATAGAACAACTCTAACCTACATCAATTTGAATTTCAAATTTTTAAATTTTACCCTTTACAACCCCTTTATATAATATTAGAAGACATAAGGCAAATCATGTATATTGATAAAGCCAAATCAAATTTTCATATCTATTAACATTAAATCGCATGTATATCACTGAATACAATTACAAAGATTATTCTCCTGACTTCTTGAATTTTGCCAGGTTGCACAAGTCCTGTTTTGACTCATTTTTTGACATCAGCCTCCTGCTTGTTTCCTGAGCCCTGGTCCCTCCATCCCTCTTTTCATGTGAAAAGTACTTAGCAGAAGCCTCAGTCACCATTTTAATACCCTCTCAATGCTTTGTGTGTGGCAAGGCCATTGAGCACTTCCATGGGTGTTTGACGAAGTTTTTTCACCTCGGACGTGCTTAAGAGCAGGTGAGAGGTGGCTCTGACACATCTTCTGACCAGCTGATCAGGTCCCCTATCCTGGAAGCCATCACAATTAATGTCAGGTGTCCTTCTGGTCCTAACAGAGGAGTCTCCCAGCTGAGCATCTGGGTCCCCATCTCCCCTGATGGCCAGGATTCTCTCTAACCCCCCAAATCCTCTCCTTCTGATCCTCAGAGCACAGCATTGTTTGGAGGATGGCTTCAACTGTGGGCATACCAAAAAGATCTTTTCACAGTTGGCATCCCCAATGTCCAGCACCTCCTTCCTCTGTGACTTAAGGCAGTCCAGTTGAAAGGGATGTTTCCTAGGCCCTTCAATCCAGGGGTGTTTTGACTTTCACGTTGAACCAACATGGATAATACACTCCAATGATGAATTCCACAATGCAGTGCAGATTCTTCAGGTTCTTCCCTTTAAATCCTGTTTTGACACCCAAAGCCTGAGAAGTCTTTAGCTGTTGTGAGCCAGCGGCTGTGGTTTACTGGGCCTATCTCCAACAGAGCCGCCCTGCGGAAGCACTCCATCCCTGACTGCACAACATTTTATAGCCATATTTTTGATTAGTTGAGAGATCTTGAATGACCTTTCAGCAGCTTGATCAGTGGAGGCCAAAGGAGATACGGTGAAGTTTGGATTGATCTCAAGTCTGTAGCAGAATCAGGAGCTTTCCTATTGGCCCGGATAATTGTTTGTCTGACAGAGTAGGGCCATCAAAGGGCCCAAAAATCAAATGACGCAGGGGAAGTTCACCAGTGTGTAAGTTGCACACCAACCAGACCAGCTTTCTTCCCAGGTGGCAGTTCCAGCTTCCGCATTACTCCAGCTTTTCCCCACCAGTTTGACATTTGTAGAGTCTCCTCCAATGGCCAACAAGGTTTTATCAAAAACCCCCCTCTTTCAGCCAAGCAAACTGATCTTAAGCAATCTTCTCCGCATGTGCTCCTCTTTAGTTGCTTTCTCTGGGATAAGTGAAACAGATAGTAGCTCCCAGGTTCACTAACGCACTGTAGTGTTCTTCCTTGAAACATAGCAGGAAAAGATTGGGAACTTCCCTCAGCTTCCATCATCACATTGGTCAGGTCAATCCGCCCATCAAAGAGGATGCAGGAGATGCCCCCCTCCTCCCTGCACTTTTCTTCAAAATCTTGCCCCACTCTCTCATCAACTTCTCCTGTGGGTCTCTTGACCTTGCTCTTATCAATCACTTTAAATTGTGTTTCTTCTGTGATAATTCCCGCATCAATCAAGCTGCTGTTGCTATTGCTGCAGTTGCCCTATGCCATATCTTACACTAGCAAGAGCAATGTTTGAAATCATCATAGTTTTTCTGTACCTTAGTCGAAGCTGCAGGCTTATGGTCATTTCTGGAAAATACTCAAATTCTGGAACAAACTCATCTTCAGCACCACTTCTCTCCAATTCCAGATCTCATACCTCAGCCAAAAATTCTTCACTGCTCCCCGCTGCCTTCTCTGCTGCTGCAGCAGTTTCCTCCTTGCTCATTTTGATTCTCTTTGCCTTCTTTTCCATCACCCGCCTTTCTAATGTTCACAGCTGTCCCCTTGTGCTCTGGCAATCCGGGCCACTTATTGATGGGGTCCTTTTTCTTCCAACCTTCCTCTCGTTTCCCATGATGTAGGCTAGATCTTTCAAAGGAATCTTTTTCTGTCTGTTGCAGGAACAATTAATGTGGGCTTGGATCTCACAGCCCTCACAGCCTTCCACCTCACACTGGTAATCTGAAACTTGCAAGCCAAAATATCAAATAATTTGTCTAACTTGACAATGAACCTCTCTTTGGCTTCAAGTTTGCCCTTCCCAAGGAAAACCCTTTACTGCCTATTCCAGACCTCCTTGACTTGGATATAAAGGTCACTTTTTCATTGATGACAGGTGGCTTGAAAAGAGCATTAGCTTTGCTCCACTGCAAATCAGACCAGGGTAGATGTCCTTCACCACTTGTCCAATTGGTAGTTCCTCCTGTCATCTGCACTTTGCTCCCTCAAGTCGATGCCATACCTCAGGATATCCCGCACAGTTGGCAGTTCAGACACCAACACTCCCGCCCAGTGCCCAAAAAGATTACTCAAAAGAGAACTTGATTTCGTCCTTGTTCTGACTTGAGCCATTTTCTTAAGCAATTCACACTGAAATATAAAAAATTATACATCATAAGTAGTTTTATGCACTACAGACATGTATTATAGTAATGCACAGGTAATATAGGGAAAACTGCCAAAATATTCCCTTCATAGGTATTTATTTTTGCTTTACAGGAAACTTTTGGGTAGCAATAGATATTTTTGGGAATGGTGACGATAGGGGGCTGGGTGAGGTGTTTCTTTGAGGCTCCGGAATGCTTGCTCACATCGGTTGACCAGCTCCAGGTGACCCCCTTATCCAGAGGCGGTGGAGGGGTGCTGCTATATCAGCGAAGCCCTTGACAAATCTTCTGTAGTATGACGCCAAAACCCAGGAAACTAGTAATTCACGAACGTTGGTAGGTGGTGGTATGTTGCCTATGGCCCTTAGCTTGTCAGGGGCTGGCTGGATGCCACGGGCCCCTCCCACATGTCCCAGAAATGGTACTTCCTCACGAGCTAGACAGCATTTGGATGGCTTGAGCTTGAGCCCAGCTTTTCGGATCCGCTCAAACACCTCCCGAAGTCGCTGCAGATGAATGGTCCAGGTTGGAGCATATACGATGATGTCGTCCAAATAAGCGAGACACGTTCTCCACGTCCAGGCCCGCCAAGACAGCGTCCATCAGGCGGGAGAAAGACGCTGGGCCGTTGCAGACTCCGAAGGGGAGGACCTCGAACTCCCATAGTTGGCCATTACCTGTGCTGAAGGCAGTCTTCGCCTTGTCCTTCCCACGAATAGGGATTTGCCAGTAGCCACTCTGTAGGTCTAGTGTAGAGAACACATCTGGAACCGTGGAGGGCCTCCAACGTGTCGTCCAATACGCGGGAGTGGTTGAGCATCCTTCACTGTGACAGCATTCAGGCGCCGATAATCCACACAAAACCTTAGTGACCCGTCCTTTTTTTCGCCAACACCACAGGGGACGACCAAGGACTTGTCGATGGCTGATAATCCCGTGCCGAGCCATGGAATCGACTTGAGAACGTTTCCTCTTCTCGGCGTGCTGGTGGTTGTCGTCGCATGGTTGCTTGATTGGAGGTCCTTTTGTGTAGATGCGATGCTCCGCAAGACTAGTTAACCCGTTGTCGTCCTCTCCCTGAGCGAATATATCCCCATAGTCCATTAGGAGGTTCCTCAGATCACAGGTTTGAGATGGCGTCAGACCGGTAGGAATAACCGGAAAGATCGTTGTGCCCGAGAAGTTTGTTGGCGTGTCCGTAAGCTCCCCTGGATCTACTGAGCCAATCTCCCACCCTTTCTGCAATCGTACTGACTCCGCAGTGTGATTGGCAATGGCGAAGACTGATGAGCCTCCATCCGATACAGTGGGTGCTGTCCTTAGCCCGGGGAAGCTTCGTGGTAGGAGAGAAGACAGTGATGTTGCTTAGAACGTCGTGATGCAGGAGTATTTGCCGCCGGCTGTTGGGCGGAAGGTCAATGTTCTGAGGAAGATATAAGATCCTGGGAGCAGTATCATGATTTCCTCCAGGCTCTGCTGTACTTTCGTGAGCCAAAATTTTTACTCTGAGTGGTTTAAGGACGTCCATCCCGAGTATTCCGTCCACTCCCGATAAGCCCTTCAGGACAATAAGTGGACCCTGTAATACGTTCTCGTCCCACTGCAGCTGAAGCCATCTAGTCTCTCCAGCTACAGCCAATGTCGTCCCGTCGGCTCCTTGAACAGGTGATGTACATTGGAGATTCCCCAAGTTATGCTTATGCTGGTTGTAGAAGGTGAAGGAAAGGCAGCTGCGGCTGGCTCCCGTGTCAACCAAGACTAACGCCTTATTTCCTTGCACGGTGATGGGCACTGTGGATGTTATTGGCATCAGGCCTTATGGGGTTCATCCAGTGCCCTACGGACGACCCCCGTTGGAGTTTTAAAGGCCGGAATTTGTTGGTAGGCTTCGTGGTAGGTTGCCTATGGCCCTTAGCTTGTCAGGGTCTGGCTGGATGCCACGGCCACTCACCACATGTCCCAGAAATGGTACTTCCTCACGAGCTTGTAGCGTGATGGGGGAGGTAGGGAAGGGCACCGCCAGGAGCGCCTGTAACTGACGGCGTGCATGGGTCAGTCGGGGTGTGTAAGGCGGGGAACACCCGCCTTTTTCAGTTGCACGGGGATCCGCCACAGCCTCCTGTAGATAGTGGAAGAGAGGAACGGGACGGGGAGGACAGGTAGGGAATGACTGAGTGGGAGTAGGAGTTTGAGGTGCTCTCACGGTGACGAGCTGGCGTCAACACCGGAGTAGGGATGGGAGTTGGGTGGCTCTCACGGTGACTGATGGTTGTCTGAACCGGAGTAAGGGAGGTGAGGTGAGGAGAGGATGCCTGGGGGACTTTGCGTCGCGGCCAGGGAGGAGGAGAGGAAGCCTGGGGGACTTTGCGTCGCGGCCAGGGAGGAGGAGAGGAAGCCTGGGGGACTTTGCGTCGCGGCCAGGGAGGAGGAGAGGAAGTCTGGGGGACTTTGCGTCGCGGCCAGGGAGGAGGAGAGGAAGTCTTGGGGGCATGGCGCTCCAACCAGGACTGACCGCCTGTGGCTGTGCGCGCCTTATATACCCCTCGCTCTCCTTGAGCTTGAACTTGAGTGCGGCCACCATGCTGATCATTCCCGTGTCTTGATTGTGGCTGTGTCTTCGTCACACTGCCCCTCTCTGCGTGTAGCGGGCGTCCACGGCCGCATTGAGTTGTCCACCGGCCTTCGGACGAAACGAAGACCCAGTCACAGCCAGCGGTGAGGGAGCCAAGATGATAACTCAGCAGTCGGTTTGGATGATGTGTAGCAGTTTTAACCGAGATCTGGACCTGCTCGCCCAAATCTATAGCTTCTGTGACGCGGGAAAGGAAGTTTCGTTGCCGACGAGCTGAGATGGTGGTTGATTTCCATGAAGCCCACGCGTATTTAGTGTTGGTCCCGTTTGGAGATTCCATTGCGTCAGGCTGCGCATGTACCCCTTGGCTTGCTGTCGCAAGGGCAACTGAGGGTGGGCTGGGTGGCGCGTTGTCCCCTCCTGCGCCGGGTTGCCGATGATCGCCAGTATACTCTTCTTCCCCCGCCCCGGGTTGCCGATGATCGCCAGGTAACTCGTCTATATTGCTCATATCTGCTTCCGAGAGCCACTCACCCCACCTCTGTGGCGCCCTTGTACGTCTGGCAGTACGTTGTGGTCTTGAAGCCTCCTGTGCATTCCGTTGAGGTCCTCGGGGCAGATCTTCAGTGTTATCACCCCCTTTTTGGTGCGTTAGTGGCGGCGTGACGTAAAGCGACCCGCTATTTTGATTTTGTTGTTTAGGTGATTCACGATACGGTTTTGCGTGGGTGATGTGAACTGTGCGTGGCCCTACTCCTGTATCGTAAGTTATCTGGAACGGGGAGGGGAGAGCAGTGATGACGAAGGGCCCATGCCAATTTGGTGCGAGCTTGTGATGCCGGTTGGGGGGAGGAACCTTCACTAGTACCGAGTCTCCCACGGTGAATGGGTGAGCCACCTCTTGGCGTGACGTAGGGCAGGCATTTCGCACTACATCATGTGCGGCGCGTAGGGTACGTTGTAGTTCCCGTAGTATTGAGTGGTAGTAGGTGCGGTGCTGGGTGATGGGGATTGCAAGGTGAGGCCATCTGCCGGCAGCCGGGGTTGCGTCCAAAGAGTAGCCAGTGTGGTGAATAACTCGTAGCGTCGCTGGGGGCAGCGTTCAACGTGAGCTGTATTGCGGGCAGGGCACTGGGCCAATCACCTGAAGAGTTGTCGGCGAGGCTGGCCCTAATGGCGTTGTTGATCGTGCGATGAACACGTTCACATATTCCGTTGCCCTGAGCATAGTACGGGCTAGTGTGGATTAGTTTGTACCCAAACACTTCTCCCAAGTGTTCCCACAGGCGGCTGGGTGAACTCTGGGCCGCGGTCGGAGAGGATGGCCCCGGGGATGCCAAATACGGAAATGACATTCTGCAGCAAGAGTTGGGTAACTGTAGACACCTTGTGGTTGCTCGTAGGGACAGCAATAACGTACCGTGAGAAGCAATCAATAAAGGTCACTATATACTGCTTCTTGTCGTACATAGGTAGAGGTCCCATCACATCTACGGCTAGAAGCTCCCACGGTTGAGATGCAGTTATGTGGCCTTTTACTTTCACCTTTGGCCGGTAGTCAGTTCCTACTTGGCAACCGCGGCACTGGGACGCGACTGCTTGGGCGAGGGTGGACGCGTTATCAGTATAGTACCGGGTCCTGAATAACGCCAACGTTTTCTTGAATCCTGGGTGTCCTCCTTGGGACGAATGGAGGGACGAGAGAAAACGGTGCGCCGCCTTAGGTCCCAGCATCACCTGCCCTTCATGGTTCATCACACGGCCGTCGCATACACGCAGTTTTCCACGCCACTTCTTGGCCAGCCAGGAGGGCCATGTCCTGTCTGCCGCGGCTTCCTGGAGTTGATGGTGTTCTTCTGCGACGTCGTCAGTCACGGCTGCCATGTGGAGTAACTGATCGATCTGAGGCTGGTCCATAGGCAACCTAGAGAGGCCGTCTGCGTGTCCCTGCAATTTTCCTGGCCGGTGTTTGATGGTGAAGTCGTATTCTTCTAACTCGCTAGACCATCGGTGAAGAAGAGCGCTTTCCGTGGACATGGTTTTCAACCATGTAAGGCTGTAATGGTCGGTGAACACCTCGAAATGATTGCTGAGTAGATAAGGACGGAAATGCCGAATACCCCAGACCACCCCTAAACATTCTTTCTTCGTTGTGCTGTAGTTCTTTTCCGAGGTGCTGAGGGTGCGGCTGGCACAGGCAATTATCCTTTCCTTTCCGTCCTGCCTCTGCGAAAGGACAGCACCCAGTCCAAAGTTGGAAGTAAAAGGCCACATAACTGCATCTCAACCGTGGGAGCTTCTAGCCTTGCGACACTCCCGTTGTAGGTGACCAATGTTGCCACAGTTCCAGCACCTGAGTTCGTCCTTGCTACGACGCTGTTCTGGTGTCCTGCGTCGCTCTCCTGTGTTGTCGTTCAACAGGTGGCGCTGCAGGGCGGCAATAGTGGATTCTAGCTGGTCAAGGCGAGAAGGTGCAGGTTGTTCTGTGGCTGCCACGATAACTGGTGTCGGTGGAAGGGTTTTCATTAGCTGGTGATGACGTTCAGCTTCTTCCCAGGCTGTCTCCAGGGTTGTTGTTACATCATTGCCAACGTCGCCGATGGTAATCTTACACCATTTGGCGCGTCGCCCAGCTGGGATTTCTTGAAGTTCGCAGTGTAGCTCGAAACGGTTCAGCCAATTGTCAATGGTGTCGTTATCCGGGTTGAAGGGGCGTTGTTTCTCCATGGTGCTCCGTATGTGGCCTGTCGGAGGACCACCGCTGCCGCCAGTGTTACGTGGCTATATCAGGTTCTCTCCGAGGGCCAAAGAAACTGTGATCTCCGGCTTGTGTTTATTTCCTCTTTGGTTTTACAAGTTCCTTTGGTACATACAGAATATATATTTCACTGCCCCTTGGCAGCGGTCGGGGTGTGTAAGGCGGGGAACACCCGCCTTTTTCAGTTGCACGGGGATCCGCCACAGCCTCCTGTAGATAGTGGAAGAGAGGAACGGGACGGGGAGGACAGGTAGGGAATGACGGAGTGGGAGTAGGAGTTGAGGTGCTCTCACGGTGACGAGCTGGCGTCAACACCGGAGTAGGGATGGGAGTTGGGTGGCTCTCACGGTGACTGATGGTTGTCTGAACCGGAGTAAGGGAGGTGAGGTGAGGAGAGGATGCCTGGGGGACTTTGCGTCGCGGCCAGGGAGGAGGAGAGGAAGCCTGGGGGACTTTGCGTCGCGGCCAGGGAGGAGGAGAGGAAGCCTGGGGGACTTTGCATCGCGGCCAGGGAGGAGGAGAGGAAGTCTGGGGGACTTTGCGTCGCGGCCAGGGAGGAGGAGAGGAAGTCTTGGGGGCATGGCGCTCCAACCAGGACTGACCGCCTGTGGCTGTGCGCGCCTTATATACCCCTCGCTCTCCTTGAGCTTGAACTTGAGTGCGGCCACCATGCTGATCATTCCCGTGTCTTGATTGTGGCTGTGTCTTCGTCACAGGTAAGTACACAGAGCTTACCGCCTCTGCAAGGAGCGGTTGGTGTTTACAAGACGTTTATGCTGTCTGCAACAGTGCAACAAGGCGATGCCTTGCTTACATTCGTCTTTCATTATTCCTTACTTCTATGCGTATTATTATCTATGGCAGCATATGCCAAACTTTAATTTTAATGCTAAGTTTAATAAAGTTGAATGAGACCTATTTTTCTTTATATATTTAGATGTCTTATATATTTTATGAAATAGTTAGAACAATACTGTATGACAGAAAATAATGTGAACAGCCATGACAGGAAAATTGAAGAGGCATTTTTTTTATTTTTTTAAAAAAATTTTCTTATACATTTGTGCCTATAGCGCTTGTAGGCAGTGGTGACCCAGGGCTCGGATGGTAGGCTCTGGAGGTTCACTTGAGGGCTCTGCTGGTTGGTCCTTGCCCGTGGTGGCGCAGGCAGGATTCTTATAGTGACGCCTGTGATTAGAGGCTCATGCCGCCCCCCTGTGTCCTCCGATGCACTCGCAATCGAAGGTACAGTTGATGGGCAGGGCATGTGGGTGTCTTTAGGCCACTCGACGGTGCAGAAAGGTTTTGGGTTTCTTCGGGGATCGAACTCGGGTCACCGAGAACGCCAGTCGGAGACGCTAACCACTCCGCTACCGCCTCCCCAAATGCTGGGGAAACTGCAATAACAAATTGATCACCCATTTAAACCAAAAATTTAAACCAACTGCAAATTGATGTAGGATAGGGTTATCAGAATTATACTTTTTCTTCAAATTTGTGTTCTACGCACCAAAATACGTTATTTAAACACCCCTCTCCATTAATTGAAAAAAAATTAGTATGACCCGCCCTACTACAGTATGACCAAGGTATGTCACAGTGCCTCTGGCAAAATGAGACTTCGCCAAGTTAAGGGTGAGGCCTGCTCCCTTCAATCGCTCGAACAGGCTGCGAAGACGCTACAAGTGCTCCTCCCACTCGTCCGATGTCACCACCAGATCATCAATGTAGGCTGCTGTCCCCTCCAGACCCTGGATGACGTAGTTCATGACTCGTTGGAAGGTTGCTGCTGAATTAGAGAGACCGAAACGGAGAACGGTATAGGAATATAGTCCTTGAGGAGTGATGAAAGATGATATCTCCTTTGCCCTTTCCGTGAGTGGGATTTGCCAGTACCCCCGGCAGAGATCAAGGGTGGTTATATACCGGGCTGTACTCACTCTGTCTATTATATCTTCCACTAATGGTAGTGGGAACGAGTCGAGGACAGTTACTCTATTTACTTTCATGAAGTCAGTGCAAAACCTATGTGAACCATCTGACTTGGGCACTAAAATACAAGGAGAAGCCCATGGGGAGACACTAGGTATTGCGAAGCCATTCTGGAGTAGATACTGCACTTCTTGCTCCATTATCTTAGACTTATGAGGATTTACTCAGTAGGGGGCTTGTTTGATAGGTTTGACGTCCTTGTTAATCAGTTTTATATCATGTTTGAGGATGTTGCAAGAACCAGGTCGATCAGTGGTAATGGAAGGGAAAGCACGAATTAGGTTGGCTAAGTCACCCTGATCTGAATTTAAGTATGAGGCAAGGTTCTGTAGAATTTTACTGTTTGGTGGATTACCCCTGGGGAATGGAACTTCAGTGTCTTTACAATTTAATGGGGAACTGTATTGATCGATCCTCTGATGGTCTTTCCACATATGCTTTCATTAGATTGATATGAACTAATTGAGTGTTTTTACGCCTGTCTGGCGTCTGAATAATATAATTAGTAGATGAGACTTTCTTTGATACCACATATGGTCCTGAATATTTACATTTTGAGGGGCGCACCAGGGATTGGAAGAAAACCAGTACTTTCTCGCCACCGCGAACGGACGAGTCAGCGCTCTTTTCTGTTGTGTTTTCATACATTCCTGTGCGTTACCCAAATTTTGTAGTGCTAATTGACGAACTGAGGTGATTTTGATCCGCAGACTATCTATGTACTGCCCCACAGTTGTGTTCGCTACTGGTGTGGGTTGCATCCATCTATCCTTCAGTAGTTTGAGTGGCCCTGTGACCTGTCTCCCGAACAACAACTCAAAGGGGGAATACCCTAAACTTTCTTGCGGACTTTCCCTGATAGCAAATAAAAGCCAAACTATGCTTTCATCCCAGTCCCTGCTACTTTCGAGGCAATACTTTTTTAGCATAGTCTTAATAGTTTGATGGCATCTTTCTAAACAACCTTGTGACTGGGGCCTATAAGCAGAGGAAGTCACATGATGTACACCAAGATCTTTGATGACTTGCTCGAACAGGTGGCTAGTAAAATTAGTACCCCTATCAGTTTGTACGACATTAGGAATCCCCACAGTAGTAAAACAAATGCAGCAACTGTTTTACAATGGTTTTGGCCGAAATATTCTTTATAGGAATAATTTCTGGATATCTAGTAGTGGGGTCCATTATTGTTAACATATACTCGTTGCCCTTTTTTGTCTTAGGCAGCGGACCTACACAGTCAATCACCACTTTCTCGAATGGCTCTGACGTCACAGGAATTGGTTTGATGGGCGCTAAAGGGATTACTTGATTTGGATTTCCCACAACTTGGCACACATGACATGATTTTACATACTCCAATACATCCTTCTTTACACCAGGCCAATACAAATGGGAGAACACCTTGGTGAGTCTTCTTTACACCCAGATGTCCAGCCTGTCCGTCATGAGCAAGTTGATTTATGACTTTACGTGTGGACTGAGGTACAACTACTTGGTGTGTTTCGGCCCAAGTGTCGGTGTCTGTGAATTATGGTGGTCTGTAAGCCCTCATCAATACCCCATCCTGATAATAGTAACAGGGTGTCCTACTTATCTTCTCAACTGACACCGAATGCCTGCCAGACGTTAAGGATGAATTTGACTTTTGTTCTTTTATGAGGTCTTCTTTTGAAATCACTGAATCATATAAATTTTCTGAGGCTCCAGAGGTGTTTTGGGGAATGCAATTTTACCGTAAGCATCTTGAGCCCTTGTTACTACACACATAGGAAAAACATCAGGATCCTCTTTTACTTCTAACAGTGGAATGACTGGATTGTTAACTACTTTAGGTGTTGGGACAACTTGAAAGCCTGCAATGTCATTTCCCAATAACAAGTGAACATCAGAAATAGGGAAAGGCTCCTTAGTAATTGCTTGTTCGCCCTGACCCGAAAAAAGAGGAGATATTAGAGGAGAATTTGTCTAGTGGCTGAGGTTAAGAAAGGCTCCTTGACATGAAAAACAACATAGTGTGTAAAAGTAGTAATGACAAATGGTTGTAGAAGAAGAAGTAACGGCATATAACAGATAGATGAAGAGATATGGTGTTATGACTCATAAGAAGCCGCTGTCTGTTAATGTGTATTGCTACACTTTCCCAATACTCTGGGAAAAATAAGGTTATTATGGACGAGAACTGCGCGGTCGCTACCGCCGTTACCACTTACGTTTTCTATATTATTTTTTGCTCAGTATATTGTACATTATTAATGCACTTCCGAGTAACCTTCAAAACTTATATACATATTGTAGTAATAATAAAGTTGGTTAATACGCATACAGACACACACTCCCCTTTCAGAGGCCCCCCCATCCCTTTAGGAGGTTAGGTTAAAGTAATTGTCCAGACCATTTCATCATTTCTGATTTGATGTAGTTAGAATATAGCCATTATCGAGTGTATCAACAATATATTGTCACATTTTGCATCCAGTCAGCCGTTTTTGAATAATCTGCAATCAAAATCTGTAAATTCCACGAGCTTCGAAAACGCTACTGGCAACTGGCAGACGACGGCACCATGGCTCGGTGACGTCAGCCCAGGAGCTTCCTCCCTCCCGCGCTCATAGAAATACACGTAAATCTAGGCAATAAACATAGTACTTGAAGAATTTTGGGTGTTTCTGATAGATTTTTTTTGCGATATGGTATACACATGCATCCTTGATGGGTGCAGCAAGAAAGCTGTGCCTCTCCAGAGAAGTTTGCACACGTATCAGACCAGTAGGCGAGAAATGTGTAAAAAATGTTGGTGCGTCGGACGACGTTGGTGCATTTCGGTGAAGGTAGGGAAACGGACGTGGGTGTTGGTGGTTGGGGAAGAGAGAGGGTGTTAGTGGTGGGGGAAGTAGGTGGGTGTTGATGGTGGGGGAAGGGGATGGTTGTTAGTGGTGGGGGAAGGGGGTGGGTGTTAGTGGTGGGGGAAGTAGTGGATGTTGGTGGTGGAGGAAGTGGGTGGGTGTTGGTAGTGGGGGAAGGGGGTGGGTGTTGGTGGTGGGGGAAGTGGGTGGGTGTTGGTGGTGAGGGAAGGGGGTGGGGTGTTGGTGGGGGGAAGTGGGTGGATGTTGGTGGTGGGGAAAGTGGGTGGATGTTGGTGGTTGGGGAAGGGGAGGGTGTTAGTGGTGGGGGAAGTAGGTGGGTGTTGTGGTGGGGGAAGGGGATGGTTGTTAGTGGTAGGGGAAGGGGGTGGGTGTTGGTGGTGGGGGAAGTGGGTGGATGTTGGTGGTGGAGGAAGTGGGTGGGTGTTGGTGGTGGGGGAAGGGGGTGGGTGTTGGTGGTGGGGGAAGTGGGTGGGTGTTCGGTGGTGGGGGAAGGGGGTGGTTGTTGGTGGTGGGGGAATGGGGTGGATGTTGGTGGTGGGGGAAGGGGATGGATGTTGGAGATGGGGGAAGGGGATGGGTGTTGAAAGTGGAGATGTGGGTGGGAACGGGGGTGGGTGGATGTTAAGGGATGTGGGTGGGGGAAGGGGATGGGTGTTGGAAGTGGGGATGTGGGTGGGAATAGGGGTGGGTGTTGTGGGATGTGGGTGGGTGTTGGGAATGAAGTAGAGGGAATAATAGCAGAATCTTGAAGGACTCCAGCATCCCCCCCTCTCTCTCTCTCTCTCTCGGTGAACTACTCGTGTGACGTCATCAATAATATTCGCGGGCCTGTTGGAGGGATGAAACTTTTATCCCGCGCTTTTTACAAAAGTCGTGTTTTTTTTCGGAAATAAGGCGTGGAAATGAAATATTTTTTGTGGATTAGGTGTTTTGAATGATCATTCAACATATTTATGCAAAAAAAAAAAAAAAATGGGTCTGGACAATTACTTTAAGGTTCGGTTAGGTTCATAATCTCGCCGGGGGGGTCGAGGGGGGCTGACCATCGCCCCGTTATAAGGTTAGGCTAGGTTCGGTTCGGGTAATAATCCTCCCAGCAGGCAGCAGGGCAAGGCAAGCGGACCACTCCGCAACTGGCGGGTGGGCTGGCGAATGCGGGGCGGGGCGGGTCACACTTGTTTTCGTACAATTCTGTCTCTTCTCTGGTTTCTGAGACACTGACTATTATTTCCTGGCAAAGTTTAAGTGCTTTTTCTGATGAACGTACATTGTTATCAATGGAAATGGTGATCTTAGGAATTTGTGATGAAAAAGAAAAGAAACATGTATTGGGTTTCCGGGAAATAGAAATAAATCCATCTGAAGAAAAAAAAACTAATTTTAGGCAAGGAAAAACTAGTTAGTGTCTCAGAAAATGAGCGCGCAGTCCTCGTCCATTTTTACCATGAAAAATAAATAGAGTTTATTGGAGCATTTGCCCATAATCACTTTAAATATTTTGAGCTTTACATTCTTATTCATGATCAAATATGTTGCAGTCTACTCTAAAATATTTGTATGGCAAATTATTAGTTTTTAAAAAACTTTACTCTCTGGTTAGTAGAATTTATATAGGTCAAATAAATTGGTTAGTTAACGTTGTTGGGAGTCCAGGTTAGGTTTAATTCCATTTGGGTTATTAGTTTTATAATGATAGTGCTTTATGGAATCATACACGTTATCTTTAATACTCTCAGACTTATCTTTTTTAATGAAATATGTTCATATATCTTTACATCGTGTTTCTTGCAAGTGGCTCCTACTCAGCATATACCCCAAAAAATATTTTCTTATTCCCCTTTATCCAAAAAGCTTTGCTAAATTTCCAGTTTGACACCGAATTCACTTTGGACTTAACCTAACATTTACCTAACATAACCTAACCTTTACCTAACATAACCTAACCTTTACCTAACATAACCTAACCTTTACCTAACATAACCTAACCTTTACCTAACATAAGCTATATCTAACCTAACCTAACCTAACCTAACCTTTACCCCCCCCCCCAAAAAAAAAAGTGATTGCCACAGAAACGGTAGCAGATTAATTCAAAACACATCAAAACTCACCAGAAAAAAATAAGAACATAAGAAAATAAGGAAGCTACAAGAGGCCGTGAGACCTACACGAGGAGGTAGTTCCTGTAAACTTTCAGTAAATAGTCACAGTTCCTTGCATAAGGTGAATAATAGAGAAAGGTGCATGCCTACAGTCGCACACACACCATATTAGGCAGGATAGTAAGAATAATGACACTCATGGTCACCACATATATCAAGAGAGGTGAATTTGTGGTATCAAAATAACTCAGACGTTTTCGGCTACTTTTTCGGAGATGCGCGGGATGTTGTTTATCATATATAATATATCTGAAGAGACTGGACAGGATATATATTGTCACTCATCGTCACCACACATGACACAGAAGGTAATTATGTAGGCAACAGAAACACAGGCCCCATCCTGGCTATATTTTCAGTGCCTCTGTGAAGTCCTGACTACTGGCTACCCTTTCGGTGCCGTGTTGTTATTGTTTATCATAACCTTCATAATATACCTTCAGTATTCACCTCAAAGTGATAACACTTGCTGAAATGTGTGTTATACTACTTTGTGATATTGTTTGCTATGTTTTGCGTTAATTATTATTTCGGCTCCTACCAAGCTTGTGTTTTTGTCGCAGAACCCAATCGCGACAAAAAACGGTCTTCGTATCCAAGACGGTGCTTGGACGACAAAAACACGGCTTAGTTTTCACCTCCTCCCCTCCCCTCCCCTCCCCGCTCCAACACGATGCCACTTAGCCTTTTACAGTATTGTTTATTACAGTTCTGCTGTTTTCATGTACTGCTTATTTGGTAAATTACATGTCCATTGATACCAATTGTGTTATAAGATAATGTAATGTTCCATTACTAGTAAAAATAATTATTAAATCATTCAAAATTTTACCGAGAGGCAACCGCAAGTACACACTGCACTACCTCCATACGTCGCCTGCCATTGCAAATTACTGGCCGCGGTCATTTTTAACACATCATCTCACGTCTAAAGGAAGCTTCAAAAAGCCTATGTGTATAGAATATTTTCTGCTTAGAATAAAATGTTATTTCACCTGTATCAATATTTGCAGAAACTCGTGTTACACCCTGTATGTAATCTGATTTGGGGACATTTAAGTATCTTGATCGTATTTGAGGAGTAACATCTAAACCCGTAGGGTTTATTTTCACCTATACAGCAAATGGATAAAATGACTTGTTCTCTACATAGACTGTAGAAGAAGTAGAGAAATTAGCATCTTTTGTTTATTTACGCAAAGGTATTCAGAAAAAATATGGCTGGGTACACCGTAGTCCAATAAAAAGTGAAATATAGATTTTTTTCGAATTTGGCGGGGTGTTTTCTTTGTAAAACTGAATTTTAAATTGTTTGCCCTCTTCAACATTTTTTGGCCTTTTTGTTGGGAAAAAATGGACATTTATATTTTAGCAGACATCTTGGGCCCCGCTAAAAAACGTTCATTTTTTTTTTTAAAGTTTACTTTTTAACGGTTTGCTTTTGCACCTACTCAATTCTTGTTGTCTTTTTCGGATGGCTTTTCCTTGTAAACCAGGGGGTCAAAGCCCGCAACTAACAAAGCTGGGGGGACCCAAATTTTGGCCCCCTTTTTGCGGTGGACAGAGTTTGCTGAGAGTGAGTGCCACGTATCGCGGCGTGATGACGAGGGGAAATCCTTCTCCAAGAACTCAGGGGCCCCGGGAGGGTGTTGAAAGCGGGGTACCCTGAGAGACTTTTGAAAAAGGATTGCCCCCCATGGTGCTTGCCCAGTGGAAGTCAAACGCCAGTTTGCACCTCCGGGGTTGTTATTCCGGTCCTGACCAAAAGGATAAAAATTTTTTGGGGAAGAAGGTTATAAAGTGGTGAGAAAAAAGAAACAAAAGCAGTAAAGTTTCGTGGAAAGAATATGGGCAGCTTTTTGCATAAGGCCTGCCCTCCACGATTTTCCTCTGCAAGGCCCGGGGAATCCCACTGCAAAGTTTGGGGCCAAACCGAGAGCACACGTGTATGGACTCCCCCCTGGCCAGAAAAGTCCCATTTTAGACCTGGATGGCTGTACCCCCAGGATCAAAGTTGGGGAGGAGAGTGTAATGATGATGACAGGGGGTAGACAGATGAGACGCTAGCATGAAAGCGCAAAGAGAAAGCAGTTGGAAGGGGAGGTTTAGCTCAAAAGCAAAGCAGAAAATGAAAAGTCCAGACGTTTTGAGCTGCAGACAGTTTGTTCCGGGGCCGGGCTGAAGATCACCGGGAAATTCGAGGAGGGGACGGAGTGTTCACCCTCCCACTCAGAGGAAAGGGGCAGGAGCAACAGGAGCTGCCATACTGGAGACCGCTGCTCGGGGAGAGGCTGGGGTCCCTGGCACCCCTTGTGATGCAGTCTTGGACGGCCAGCTGCAAGAAGAAACCAATCCCACCCGGAACCTGCGCTGGCAAGCATCCGGTTCGACGTTCCCCCACTGCTGCTGCTGCCTTGGCTTCGGGTTTCCCTCCAGGGACCTTATCGCTGACGGCCCCTCTCTCCAGACATGTCTACCTGGTCTGCGATCCTAACAAGCTGAGGAGGGCCAGGCAGGATGCCGGGGGTCAGGCCGGGGACCTTGACCGGGGAAAAGCCCCGGGTACCAAATAGTTGGTTTGGGTTACGATGGGAGGAAAGAAAAAACCGGGCGAGTGCCCCACACTAGGGGAAACTGCACCCAATTAATCAGGGAGAGCATGTGTCGTGACAGGGGAGCCATCGGGAAGGTACCTTTGCATTTTGTACCAGAGGCCCCGGGGCCACCTGAGAAGCCTCGTTCAAGGTGCTCGGGTCCTATGATCTGCTGGTGAAATACACTCCACCGCTCACTGTCGTATGCAAGTGACTCAACTAGGGCCACCCGGGGTGGAAGGGTGGGGGACTCACGCCCATTTGGAGAAATGCTGGGCAAAAGCTCTTTTGGAGTAATGCGTGTTGCAACAAACGATTTGCCCCTACGCCCCCTTTCACCAGCATCCGGGGCCTACCTAGCTCATCTGAACTGGCTTCACGGTCCAGTGGGCCCGTTTTGCTGTCCGCGGAATGAGATGCAGTACAACGCAGGTTGAGGAGTGCCAGGCGGGGAAGATCTCCGGAGATACCGGGGGTATATCCGGGCCACATGCCACTGACCAGCAGGTCTCCTACCAGCTGGTCCAGGCTTGAACGGGCGTTCTCCCGTCCGAGCTGCAGGAATCAAGTGTGGCAAGGTGTCCCACCCAATGCTCACCAAACCCAGCCGCTCGTGTACTGTGGCCCAAAAACATGAAATGACTGGCAAAAAAACTGAACCCCTGGAAATCCTAGTCAAGTACTGCTGCAGGGGGTACTTCAACTCTACTAGACTCAAGGTTCACCCAGACTAAGGACGGCCCCAGCACATCCTATCGGGGCTCAGAGGATAAGGGCGCGCCCAAAAGGTCTAAACCTGTGCCTTCTACTGCGGACAAGGCATGGGTTTGACCTCAAATTTTTCCCCTCTCGCTGATGGCGAGTCAAAAAAGTGAGGACGACCGCAGTTTCGCCGTGACCCGATTTTAAAGATGAGGGCTGGGGAGGGTATGGGGCACCAGTGTAAGCCTCGCATCACACCCAAACTGAACTTGTCAGCCACCAGCTTCAGACACTATCAGCTGGCAGCCTGGCCAGGTGCACGAGCCGGGATTCACCTGTTCACTGTCCGGGGGTCAATCCAGGAGACCTGGTCAGCCGTCAGGGTTTCCCGGGGTTCTCTATCCACACTCAGAGCCCCGAAAAGTCGTGAACAGGGACAGAGGCTCGGCCAGCAGTGGTGGGCGCGGCCAGAGCGGGTTCATCCGGGGCCCGGGGGCCCCCACCGGGGGACCATCCCTGCTTAATCTAAAAGGGCTGATGGACATTTAGGCCAACTAGAGGGTGTGACACAGTGATGTATGCCCGTGAACCAAATGATCAGAAAAAAGCTTTCCACGCTAGTCATTTGAAACCTATTGGGGGCTGATGCAAAAAACAGGAAACCCGGATACGCGTACTCATTTAAACATTATTCGATTAGGTGCATATAAAAGTCGATTTGCAAGTAAATTGCTCAAATCAAAAAAGGATTAGATAAATCTTCTTAGAATTCCATTTTACATAGGAAATTGGGACCAAAAGTTGGAAAAAGAAATTTTTGTTAAAACGGCGTACCCTAATATAGGGCCCCTTCCATTTTTGCCCCAAATTCCGGAACCATTCTTTCATTCAGGGTTTGGGGCAGTTCCTGTTCTGGTTTGGGGTGTCACAATGAACGCAAAACCCCGTTTTTTTTTTTTTTACAAACAAAATCAGCGGGGAGCAAAAAGTTCGGGCTTTTCTCCTGTCTTGTGTAGGGGTTGCTCCATTATACGTGATTCCGATGATAAAAAAGAAAAAAATATTACCCCCCAACACCCCTTCTGGCATCTTTGGCATAAAAAATTTCGTGTTACGGGACCGAATTCAGTATAATAGCCATAGTTTAAAGCCCTAGTCAGGGGGGGCACTGGGGGAGAAAGCGGTCCTGCAAGGATAGAGAGAGAGAGAGAGAGAGAGAGAGAGAGAAGAGGAGAGACAGAGAAGAGAGGGAGAGAGAGAAGAGAGAGAAGAGAGAGAGAGAGAGAGAGAGAAAAAAGGAGAGAGAGAGAGAGAGAGAGAGAGAGAGAGAGAGGAGAGGGGTGGGGAGGGGAAGAGAGAGAGAGAGAGAGAAGAGAGAGAGAGAGAGAGAGAGAGAGAGAGAGAGAGAGAGGAGAGAGAGAGAGAGGGGAAGAGAGAGGGGAGAGAGAGAGAGAGAGAGAGAGAGAGAGAGAGAGGGGAGAGAGGGGAGAGAGAGAGAAAGAGAGAGAGAGAGAGAGAGGAGGAGAGAGCGAGCGGGGGAGCGAGAGCGAGCGAGCAGCGAGCGAGCAGCGAGAGGGGAGAGAGAGAGGGGAGAGAGAGAGAGAGAGAGAGAGAGAGAGGAGAGAGAGAGAGGGGGGGGGGGGTGGACTACTCGCCCGGCGTGCTAACCAATGATTGGTACTAACACTGCACCTCGTCTGTTTTAAAACACACACAAAAAAATTAAGGGGTAACTCAGCTGTGATGTGAAAGGATCATATCAAGATTAAGATCGCGGGACCGCTTTCCTCCACCAGTGCCCCTTGTAGGCCTGCCCTGACATCCTCTCCGACTCGTGCATGCGAAACCCCTTCACGAAAGATTGCCCAAGGCGGCCATTGTTTGTTATGAACTGAAAACTCTCCCCCAGGCTACCGACCTCCCAATGTGGGTAGAGAAAGTTAAAGGGGTTTTTTGCTGAGGCACTACGCGCGGTCGCCTCGGCCCAAGTTTTCGTGCGCAAATGGAACGCCTGAGTTCTTGGTTCCGTGAACTGGTTCCTGAAAGTCGCAAATGGAAGAGGCCTTATGATGTTATGTCATAGCTAGTTTTTGCTGAATTTTGTTCAAAATGAAATAACTTGGGGCTTACTTCTTCTTGTTGCCATCTCTGAGATCCATTTTGGATCTTACTTGACCCTTGTGGAGTGCCAAACCCTGCACCTGTATCGGTGGTCACCACAATCGCCACCAGCTGCAACCACCACCACTGCTCTGGGTCGTGCGCGGGAACGAGCACCAGCAGCAGCACGGAGGGGTATTCTTGTATTCCTGAGTATCAAGCAGGGCAACCCAGAAAAGCATGGGATGCCCAAAAAGTTTTGAAAGATGTTTAGAGAATATTACACTCGAAGCTCCAATAGGGCATCAAATGATCAGTTCCATCATCTAAAAAGGAGTAAGCACCCACATGTTGGAGGTCAGGTCTCATGGAAAAAATAAGTCAAGATTTTCCTGCATCAAAATAAGGTGTCTGGTAATCAAGTGGGATATTCGTACCTCCAGTTTGTTGTTCTGCTGTTCTGCATACCATCATGTTTCCCCAGCCACAATCTATCATATAGGTATCAAAGACTTCAAAATCAGAAAAAACACTGATCCATACTGACAAGGGGGCATGATATCGTCCACCCACCTGTCCACCCCAAGACAGCCGTCCACCCCCTCACTTAGGCGGGGTTTACACTACACGTTTTTGCTATCCGGTCTATAAAGTGGGCGTGGCGATAAGTGACGTCACAGTGACGTCGCCCCGCCACTCCCGCAGCCACGTAGAAAAATTGGGAGCTCCGAATAATGTGAGCTGTGACGCGCGTCTCAAGGTCAGTGACGTCATCACTGCCCCAGCAATGTGGTGGTCGCGGGCAGCCTGTTCATTACACCGCCAGGAAGTGACGTCACTGTGACTATGTAATCACTGATAGAGATGACGTAACTACGTCCAGCAAAAACTGAAGCGTGAAGTCTCGTCCACCTTAAAGGGGACCGTAAACCCCCAGGTTTGTTACCCCTTTTTGTGTTGTTGTTGCAGGTAACAGGGGTAAAACCAAGTAAGATTCTTACAAGCCTGGTGACACTGTAGGAGTTGATTGCCTCAAAATTTTAGTTTGAAGGATAGGATCTTCACCCTCCTAGCCAGACACTTCCAAAGGTAGTTAAATAAAAGTGTCGAGCGGTTTTTTTATAAGGCTTGTTAATTTAAGTACCAGAACAATACTTACTATATAATATTATATATATATATATATATAATTATTAAAAATATATAATTTTAATATACATTACAAAAACAATATATAACACTATATATATATATATATAAATATATATAATAAATTATAACCATCATACCTAAAATCGGGTACAAATTTTTTTTTTTTTAAAAATGAAAATACAAGTTATAAAAATTTTTTGCACATTTAAAATGCCCAACCTAAAATATAATAAAAAAAGAAAAAAAATTATAAAACAGTAATAAAATAAAATACTACACATACCAATCAACATCGCAGTGGAGTGTGGGATTCCCACATGGTCTAAAGCACAGGAGCGGGGTTGAGGTGCCTGTGCGCAGAGGAACGGTTTGTGGTGGTGGGTGAGGAGGCTCTCACATATCCACCGGGTTGGAGTCGTGGGAGCTTGTGTGTAATATATTAAAGTCTTGTTTGTTATTGGGTGGCCTGAGGCTTCGGAATGATCCCGAATGGTTGAAAAATGGTGGTTTGGACCACGGGTTTGCCAGTCCTGTGAGACAGTCCCCGATGCTCCGCGATCCTAGTGGTGAGGTGGCGTTTGGTCTGCCAATATAAGCAGCGTACAGCTACTGCACTTAAATTGGTACAACCACTGAGGAAGCAGGGCATCAAGGATTCTCTCCTTGAGTTTAAAAACAGTGTGCTAACGTATAAGGGGGCTTGAATACTACTCTAAGCGAGACTTGTGGATAACATTGCCGAAGCAGAGTTGGAGCTTTGTTTCGGATGGAAAAGATTTGTTACCTATGAAGGAATTATAAAATACACAACGGCTTTATGAGGGTATGAATTAGGGGAGGGGGGTGAGTGTAGTTTATTTAACTGTTTACCAATGTACGTGTTAATTGAACTGCAGGGGATAACCATTTAGTTTAAGAGTGTGTCTCAAGTACCTCTAATTCTAAGTGAAATTGGTGTATGAAGAGCAAATATTGCAGCCATTCGGGATCATTTCCGAAGCCTCAGGCCACCAATAACAAACCAAGACTTTAATATATTACACACAAGCTCCCACGACTCCACCCGGTGGATATGTGAGAGCCTCCTCACCCACCACCACAAAACCGTCCCTCTGCGCACAGGGCACCTCAACCCCGCTCCTGTGCTTTTAGACCATGTGGGAATCCCACACTCCACTGCGATGTTGATTGGTATGTGTAGTATTTTTATTTTATACTGTTTTATAATTTTTATTCTTATTTTATTATATTTTAGGTTAGGCATTTTAAATGTGCAAATAATTTATAACTTGTATATTTTCATTTTTAACAAAAAAATTTTGTATCCGATTTTAGGCTGATGATGGCTTATGTATAGCCGAAACGTTCGAATAAACAATCAAGATGTTTCTACCCGCGCTGGTTTATATCTTAAATTATTAGATCTCGATTCCCTCATGGAGAAAGTATTGCCTCTCTCTCTCTATATATATATTATATATATATATATATATATATAATTATTTTAATATGTATATATATATATATAATATATATATATATATGTATAATATATAAAATATATTTTTGATATATATAGTTTATATATATATATATATTATGATATAGATATATAATATATATTATATATATATATATATTATATATATATATATATATATATATATGTATATATATATATTAATTTTATATATTATATATATATATATATAATATATATATATATTATATTTTATATATATATATATATATATGTAATATAATATATAAAATATATATTATATTGTTATATATATATATATATGTATATATATATATATATATAATAAAATATGTATTTTTATATTATATATATTATATTATAATATATATTTATATATATATATATATATTATATATATTATTATATATATCTATATATTATATATTTTAATAAAAATTATATTTTATATATATATATATATGTATATATATATATATAATATATATATATATATGTATATATATATATCTGTACACTGTGGGGCGAGTGGACAAGTCACATGTTCTGACGGCCAAGGAACTTAAGTCTTTCAAATGGCCGGAACAGCTCTGTGACGGGGTTTGCTGTCTTCTCCTTTCTCTCCGGCCAGTTGCAGCATATATGGAGGTTTGGCCGGAATCTCACAGGTTTCCCGGCGTCCATGTCTCTCAGGCCTGTTGTGCTCTGTCAGCGTCATCACCCTTTGGGGCAGTGCGCTGAATGATACACCCCACAACTTGTGTGTGCATTCTGGGCCAGGGGCGAGGTGTTTACGTGTTGCCTCAAGACACCAGGCTGACTGTCCAAACCGGTTCATCCTTATAGGCCATGGCGTGATGCTTCATCAACATAACCTCATCAAAAGGTGTCGTTGCCTCAGACGACAGGCGACAAAAAAGCTTGTAGCTTAGTTGATAAATTAGTTATATACATATAATCTCTACCTATTCAGGATCCTAATATCGCTCGGTCACCTACCCATATCGTGTCCTCGCGATGGGCTAGACTCTAGCCCATCGCTAGACAATAAACATAATTAGACATAATTAGACATGTACCTAACCATGTTATATGTGTTTCTATGGATTCACGACGTCCCCTGTCCATTTTCCCCTTTTAAGGTGCCTTTACAAATTGAGGGCTTTCTGGACAGCACAGCACAGAGGAATCACAATAATAATAATAAAGTACAATAGGAGTAATGATTGAGGGATAATGTACATAAGGAGTTAAGTAAACTGGTAGGGAATCCTGTACAGCAGCTTTTAAATCTGAGGTGTTAAAAAAAGTGAACTCGGAAAGGCTGTTAGTAATATACTTGATCTTAGAGAAATTTACATATATCAAGCTATCAATGGAAAAATATAACTAGAAAATTAGCAGTAAAACCATGGGGGAAAATGTAGACGGGAATAGTGTCAGGTTGACGGAGCGCACATGACAAGCGACAAGAAACCGCGAAGTAAACCTGACCCCTTCCTTGTTTTCAGTGCCTTCAGGGCATACTACAAACACAAAGAAAGGTTTTTTGAAAAAAATAGTGATGACTGAAAAATGATCGATGAAATTTTTCGTTAGGTGCCAGTGAGTATAAGGGCAAAAAGGGAAGGGCCATAGAAGCATCATTCTGGATTAGCACAATTTCAAAAAACTCCACCCGTTAAGGGCAGAAAGGGCAAAGAGGAGGCGGGCAATGAAATAGATTGAGATACTCGGACTTACATTTTTGCAAATCAGATAATGAACCAATCGCGTACAAGGGCAAGTCTTTGGATATTAAAATAATCGATTGAGGCAAGTTTACAAGTCATTAATGTTTTTTTTCACTGATAAAGGAAACGGTTCAATTGATGAACTTCAAATATGTCCGGTGATTGAAAGGGTATATGAATGACTATTGCGTCTGACGTCAGCACAGACTCCAGTAAGGGATAGTAGTGATGAATACCCCCTGAGTCAAACAAGGGTTTAATTTATATTCCTTTTCTCCAATATCTAAAGCATGGATAAAGTCCTTGAAAAGGGAAAAGAGAGGAAGTCACCCTTCCACGCGCTGCGTCTGCAATGTTCTGTATTTCATTGAGTTAGTATAAAAAAGAGAGTTAGCTGTGTTCTCCAGTATGGGTTAGTATTTGATTCATTTCCATAGAAATATATATGTCGTTTAAACTGGCTAGCACCTTGTTCTAGTAAATGTTAGTTTATAAAACATACAAGGAAAGATCATTCACATGCATTTAAAGTTTAGCGATATTCATGCAGTTTAACTGTATGGTTGTATTGTTTGCTGATGCTATGGAAGCTAGTTTGATTAAACCTGTTATGTAATTCTTCTACATCCCATTCATAGCTGTTCCAAATATCTTTGGCGTGGCAGTTGACCTATCCCATCAATGTTTCCCCGTTTAGCTCGGTTTAGAAACACAAGGCCGTGGTAGTTGTCTAGGGCAAGATTGATTGTGTCATTGAGGTAAGTCAGCCGTGCCAAAGAGAGGAAAATAAGGGTTTCTCTATGATAATTTTTATCCCCTGGCCCAATTCGATACCCCAGGTACAAAGGTTTCTTTGGGAGATTATTTTCCAATTGAATTAAAGCTGTGTTCAGTTGCTCCGTGACCTCCCTCCTGCTCGGTTACCTCAGAAGAGCAGTATGGGGGTACGTAACCCACAACACATCCTCCACCAGGGAGACTCGACCTAAGTGGGCAACGAGGGATCCGGGCTTGAGAGTGAAGTGGTCCAGAGCCGGGAGTAGAGCTCATGGTGAACTCAGGGTGTCTCGAATAAAAACAAGCAATTTAGCAACAAACTATTTGTTACCAGAGCGAAGGTTATAAGCATGCGGGGGGGTTAGTTGGAAGAGTTGAGTTATCATTAGTAAGACGAGTAGCATTGCTCACTGGTGCAGTTTCTACTAAGGTTAAATCAGACTTTGCACTGGTTTTTTTAAGTCTATCACTGTGTACTACCTCCAAGGGAATTTTAACCAAGGATCAAATATCTCAAACTATGACCTTGTAATTGTTTGAAACACCAGGCGTGGTCCCACAAATTTAGGAGACAATTTTGAGTGTCTCTCGGGTACTCTAATCATTAAAAAGGGTCACCTACTTGTACAGTAAGAGGAGAAGAACGCTTGTGTTGTGGGGAGCACATAGCAGCTTTGAAACTAGCAGTCTGTCTTTTACATCTTTATGGATGTCTGAGAAAACCTGTAATTGGCTCTTAGCATAATCATCAATATTATACACAGGTTGTTGAGGACTACCTAGAAAGTCATAAGGGAGTCTTTTCTCTATCCCAAAAACTATGAAAATACGGGGATAACGGACGAGTCCTGTTGACTCGAAAAACCCGCTATATTGATGCTTGCTGCTACATGTGGTAACCAATCTTCCCAATTTTCTAGTAACCCACTGACAACGGGCGCAAAAATTTCTAGGATTTTTTCCTATTGGTGCGCTCCACAAAGGCCGTTACTGGCGGGGTGATATGTTGCCACAAAGGTTTGACTTATGTTAAACATTTTGCAAATTTAACTCAAAAGTACGTTTGCGTTACTCCGCCCCGTTGTCCACTTAATAATACTCGAGGTGTCGAGTAGGGACAAAACAGATTGGCTATGAGGGCGTGAGCAATCGCACGGGCAGTTTTATCCTTTACGGGGGCCATTACAACGTACCTAGACAAGTGATCTACACATACTAAGAGGTACTTGGAACCTGCTAGCGGGAAGCTGAAGTAGGTCTATTGCAACTACGGTCCCATGGGTCGTTCCGGGGAGGATATTCTAAACTCGGTGCTGGCTTGGGCACCGTCCCTTTGTGCTGGGCGCATTTCACACACTTTGCTACATACGCGTCTATGTTACACGCATGGTCGGCCAAAAATAACTTTAGGGGCCCCCGCAGTAAGGGTTCACTCCTTCCCTGGATGACCGGCAATAACCGCATCTTTAATTAACTTTAATACCACAGGTACATATGACTCAGGTATCACAAATTGTGCCACAGGATCTGCTTTTTGAGGCCAAATATCTAAAAAAGCACTCCGTCTAATGACAAAAAAGAATTGTGAGAAAGGAATGGTTAATTTTTGGTAAATTTGATTCATCACCTGATTCCAGAGGATATATGACCTTGTTCCACACGTCATGTTGACACGGGGGCATTGGCTAATTCATGAATGGCTAAATTTTGTAAAACAGGGGGTTTTCTCCCACGGATCCTACTGGTACATTCTAGACAGGGCGTCAGCCACTACATTGGCTGGCCCTGGCACGTTTTTAGACGTTGGATTATACTCTTGTAATGTTAGGTACCAGGCGCGCGATCTCCCGGGTAAGGTTTTCCCTTAAATAGTTCGGTGACGGCTGCGTGATCTGTAAATATAGTTTTATCATACCCAAAGATAATATCCCTAAAATGTTTGAGAGCCCGGGACAACAGCAAAGCGTCTCCTGATGAGTGACAGAGTAATTTGACTCGGCAGGTTTTAGGTTCACTCGATATGCAATAGCACGTTTTTTACCGCTTGTGTCGGGTTTGCATTAAAAACAGCTCCAAGGCCCGGGCAGAGGCATCCGTATACTTTGATAAAAGGGAAAGCCTTATAATCTGGAAACGCCAAGACAGGTGCGTTGGTTAGGGCAAATTTCAAGTTTTGGGAAAACTTATATCTTGTGCAGCATTCCAATGAAACGGTATATCTTTCTTTAAAAATTTCTGTTCAGAGCGATGCCATGGCGGCAAAATTTTTAATGAATCGCCGATAACTCTGAATCCTTACTACAAATATCACATCATCAAGATATGCATATACATTGTTTCCTAGCATATCAGAAAAACAAGGTATTTATCATTCTTTGAAAAGTGATAGGAGCTGAATTTAAGCCCAAAAGGCATTCTAAGCCACTCAAAATGCCGTGGGAGTGCTGAAAGCAGTTACTTCCTCGACATGGGGGCCATCGGTACTTGCCAGTAATCGCTTAGAAGATCAAGGCTACTGAAAAATTTATTAACCGGTCCTAGAGCCATCCAACAAGTCACTTAAAAACAGGGAGAGGATACCTATCGCCCTCAGTTACTTCAATTACCCGCCTAAAAAACAATTACAGGTCTGTAACTTCCGTCCTTTTAGGAACGAGAAATAAGGGTGAGTTTCCACGGTGATCGTGAATTTCTTTATTACCACCCTGTTCCAACATGTCTTTTATTTGTTCATCGACTATTTGCCTCTGACTGTGAGGAAGTCGATAGACTGGACTATAGAACGGCTGGGTACCAGATTTTTAATTTAATGTGATGTGTTGTTCGGTCAGTAACGCCTAAGACAATCTCCTGGCATGGCAAAAACATCACGGTATTGTTTTAAAAGTCCTAAGAGTGAAGGCTTTAATTCAGGATAGTCCACTACAGTGACGAGTGAATCAAAGGTTTGTACAAGAGCCGCTTGTTTCGAGTGTATAGTGTATACTGAAGAAATACAACAGCTGGGAGTTCCAAAGGTTCTGGTACAACCGACGCGTCATAAGCTAATGCTTTACTTAAGAGGACCCCTTGGGTTTTTAATTTTATCGGACCGTCGGTGGTATTGACCACAAGAGCGACAGTCTTGTGTCCCCTCACGAACCGTGCTCAGAGTTGATTCCCCCAACTAGTCTTTTTATTGACTAGGGCCTTCAAGGCAGATGTTACAAAACCCCACAGTAGCTTTGGGGACTGACACGGAATGTGCATGGCCACACGGTGGGGTATCTCGTGGGTCCCCTAATACCGTGGCATTAACAACTTTCCAATTTCCATATTATCTTTTTGGCTAGAATTTACATTCGATGTCGTCTTTTCATTTACAAGAACAGAACATCTGGGCAGGAATCTGAAGGGCAGGTACGGGCCCGAGTTTGGGCTGGTAAAGTACCTATATTTACTTTGCGATTTAGTTCACACTCGGAAGTCAGGGGCATGGTTGATTTATCGCCTGAAAGCCTTTTCCTTTAAAATTTTATCATATTGATGTCAGGATGAATCACCATTTCGATTGGATTTGAGCGATTTCAACCCTAAAAAACCCATCCGTGGGCAAGGAGAAGTTGGGGAAACTACATAAAAATCCAAACGTATAATAGATATGGGCCCTTTTTCCCAAGCTGATGGGGAGGGCAAACAATACCTAAAATGTTTGAGAGGCTCGCTAGTAACACCCTTAAATTTAGGTCCATTGGGACGAAGAGGCCATTGACTTCCGCGCGACGCACGTTTTAGTGCAAGGTAAGCCTTTTCTGACAGCACATTGACGGGGCGCCAGTATCCACAGCAAAAGATGCCTTTAACCGTCCCATTTTTGTTGACAAAGCCATTATGTTGGCTTGACTGCAAGCGGCTACTAAGGATGCATATATATCACCATCATCCCATACCACTGCCCGTATTTTCTTCCTTAGTAACTTTTTCTTCCCAACCTGGCTTTGTTTTTGAATGACTCGCCGGCTTCCCCCGACGATGCGCCGCCCCTTCCACGGCCTCGGAAAAGTTGTCTTTTATTTTGACAAGCGGGAAGCAATCGTCAGTAAAATGGGGGTGCTGTCATGGATTGAACAATAGGACTGTTTCCTGTCGCGCCACGAGGGAAGAGGAACAAGGTTTGTAAACTGCAGTGTTGTTAGGTCGCATCTGCCTTCGCGGTGGAGCCGTCTCATTTTTATAATAATGTGTATTGGTAAACTGAGCATTTAAAGGACCCACTGACGTCAAAGATAATGTTCTTTCTCTTGGCTTTACGCTGATCTTGACACGATTAAAAACACCTGGTAGCGGTGTGTCCTTCACGCTGGCAGTATGTGCAAGTGAAGGTCGGTTTCCCTGATGCAGTCACGGCCGCGTAGGATGAGTCAGGAGCCACCTCATCAATTGTGGTTAACGTCATAGCGACATTAGAGGCAGACATGCGTACATCACTATCCTTCTCCTCCACTTTAGTTTTTAATTTAAGAACAAAATCGTGGAGTTCTTCATTGGGTGGGGTAGTTTAATGGGCAAACTGCTCCTTTGACATTTCCTCTTTAGCAAGATCATGTACACCAAAAAAAACTCCAGAAAAATTGCATACATCGGGTAATTGCATGGTGTCTCCGTGAGTCCACCATTATCTTTTAAGACTACTTAGTCTACTTTAAGACTACAGCTACTGTGCAATAGTTCTTACCGCTAAATTAACACCTTTGACCAAGCTGTGTTTTTCATTTTCCCCAAATGTTTTCAAAAAAATTTGACCGAAAAGCCTGATCATTTTTAGTTTTGTTTTTGGCTTGATAAAAGCGCTGGCTGCATTAAATGTGAAGCTCGTGAACCGGCCTGTAGGCGTGACGGATGAAAGATATTTTATCCCCTTCATCACATACAAAGGAGTTTTTCATTACATCTTCACAAAGGGCTAATATATTCCCTGGCAGTATAGCTTGGATCAGTACCTGAAAATTCGCGAATAGCTGCACTTGTGGGCAATATTTAATAGCTCCAGCGGCCTGAGGAAGAGTTTTGGGCAGGGGTGAAAGAAGCACCCTGCACCGGAAGTGTTAGGGGGAGACATTGTGTTAGAGTCCAAGTTAGTTGAGTAAGTGACTGTGTTAACTCAGGGGAGAAATCGTATGTGGGTGGGCTTCCATTCTTAATTTACGAGTATCCTCCTCTGGTAAAAAATTTAACTAATTCTTCCTCACTGTCAATACTTGCTGCGTCAGAGACTAGGACTTTCCGTCCTTTACAAAGTCTAAGACATTTTTCGGTGAGTAAATTTACGCTTTTTCTGATTTAGTCTGATTTGTTTTGTCCATTAATTATAAGTGAAACTTTAACCAAGATAAAGTGCTATTACCCATCTCTTGTGCTTTTTAAGGCAATATAAAAAAGATTAATGTAAAATATATGAGTGATATAAGAAGCGAAAAATGTATAGTGAAGTACTATGAAATTTTTTAACAGTGCAAAAAAAAAAAAAATACTACAAAAATAACTGACAAATATATTACATAAAAAAAGTAACTCCATTTACCATTTTTCTACGTGTAAAACAAGTGGCGTACTTGAATATCTATATCATGTAATGTCAGCTAAGGGTGTTGTACTCACTGCTATACTGTAGTGTCAGCACGGCAGTAAATTTTTGTCCGTACAACTGAAGCGTTCCTCCAAGAGATTTCCAATGCAGGAGCCAGATCAGCAAGAGTGGGAGGAGCAGGTGTCGGCTGGGGGGTTGTGATGACCTAGTAAGAAGTCGGCCTTCTTCCGTACACCGATAACAGCTCCCGTCCTGTTCTCTTGATAACCTCTTCGTCCGCGCGTCCGATAACCTCGCTGTTGTTGCTGAATCTCTGGGGTCAATGTAGGCGGTTTCTCTATACTGAGTAGGTTTTTTAATTGATAACTCTGGTTTGTTGTGGTTTGAGTAATGATATGAACTAGGAGATCTTTAAGAGGAGATGCTGAATCGTTGAAAAAAAATCACGCAAGGCCAGGGGTTGTCTGACACAGCTTAAACCAAATTTTTTTCTCTCTCTGTCTCTCTGTCTACGTTCACTGACTCAATGTTTTTTGTTTCCCCAAAAATATCGCTCACCTCACGTGTAAATTTAATTGTTCATTATTTTACGGTACTGTAATACTTATGGTTGTTTTTGTATCCAAGCTGCTATCATTTTTGTTACATTTTTCCCGTGTTGTTATTGCAGGTAACAGGGGTCAAACCAAGTAAGAATACTTATAAGTGTTGGTGACACTGTAGGGGCTGATTTCCTCTGAAGTGTAGTTTGAAGGATAGGATCTTCACCGTCCTAGCCAGACACTTCCAAAGGTAGTTACATAAAAGTGGTCGAGCGGTTGTTTTAAGGCTTGTTAATATTTAAGTACCAGAACAATAATCACAATATATATAAAATATATATATATATAAAATAATTATATATATATATATATATATATATAAAAACTGTACACTGTGAGGGCGAGTGACAAGTCACGTGTTCTGACGGCCAAGGAACTTAAGTCTTTCGAATGGCCGGAAAAAGCTCTGTGACTCGGTCCCCTGTCTTCTTTCCTTTCTCTCCGGCCAGTTTGCAGCATATATGGAGGTTTGGCCGGAATCTCACAGGTTCCGGCGGGCCATGTCTCTCAGGGCCCGTTGTGCTCTGTCAGCGTCATCATCCTTGGGCAGTGTGCTGATATGATAACACACACAAACTTGTGTGTGCATTCTGGAGCCAGGGGCGAGGGGTTTACTGTTTGCCCCAAAGACACCAGGGTGACTGTTTCCCCGTCATCCTTATAGGCCCATGGGGTGATTACTTCGTCAACATAACCTCATCAAAAGGTGTCGTTGCCTCAGACAGACAGGCGACACACATCCTGTAGCTTAGTTGATAAATTAGTTATCTATATATATAAATCTCAGAATTTGTCTGTCTGTTCGTTATAGAACTCGACTACAGATGGCCAAAAAACCACATGCCGCACATATTTGGAGTCTTCATGACCCAGCGGAGAACATAGGCATGTTCGATGGGCGTGGCCGACCCTGGTGGCGTGGCCAGCAAAAACAACCAAAAAAACGGCTGTGGGCTCGGCTACAGATTGGCCCAAAACCCCACATGTTGCATATATTTTTGGGAATCCTCATGACCCAGCAGAGAACAAAAGGCTATGTTTCGATGGGCGTGGCCGACCCTGGTGGGCGTGGCCAGCAAAAAACAACCTAAAACCGGGGTGTGGCTCGGCTACAGATTTGGGCCCAAAAACCCCACATGCTGCACATATTTTGAATCCCCATGACCCAACGGAGAACATATGGCTATTTTTTCGATGGGCGTGGCCGACCCTGGTAGGCGTGGCCACAAAACCAACTAAAACGGCTGTGGCTCGGCGACAGATGGCCAAAACCCCACATCCTGCACATATTTGGAGTTCACATGACCCAGCGGAGAACATAGGCTATGTTTCGATAGGCGTGGCCGACCCTGGTGGGCGTGGCCAGCAAAAACAACCTAAAAACGGCTGTGGCTCAGCTACAGATGGCCAAAACCCCACATGCCGCACATATTTGGAATCCTCATGACCCAGCGGAGAACTAGGCTATGTTTCGAGGGGTGTGGCCGACCCTGGTGGGCGTGGCCAGCAAAAACAACCTAAAAACGGCTGTGGCTGGTATAGTCTCTGCTGGAATCTTTTCTATAAAATTCATACCAGAGAGAATGAACGTTTTATGGGGATATTATTTTTAACTAAACTGTGGGCCTGCGGCCCAATGCGGGGGCCGCGGGCCCCCCATTGGGCCGCAGGTCCACAGCCCTCCGCAGGAGCTAGGAGAAAGGTGCTCGGAGGGCACCCTTTCTGCTAGTATACATATAATCTCTACCTATTCAGGATCCTAATAAGGTTGAATTGCACTGCTGTACAGGAATGCTTCAAAGCGGTTGTATGGGTAAGTAATACCTTCTCTTTGCATGCATGAAGGTATTATTTACCCATACACCCGCCTTGAAGCATTCCTCTACAGTATTTAGTAGAATGTTGTAGGACACACTTGGTCGAATGCTTCTATTTTGCCAACAATCCTCATTATAACGCCATGAATAATGTATAACTCGTATATTTTCATTTTGGATAAACCTATGTTGACCATGCATGACAACACTTAATTGTAGCTGGTTTGGTAGGGAATAATGGAAAATAAGCCTAGCCTACCTGACACCCCCCAGATCCGACGTCCTGGAGCTGACGGGAGGTTCCCAGACGGCCACCAGATGGCAGGTCAGCTCACTGTTTTAGTCCATACTGTACCCATTCTGTAGACAACTCTGTCTTGCAAACTCTTAAGAACATAAGAACATAAGAAAATAAGAAAGTTACAAGAGGCCGTGAGACCTACACGTGGTAGTTCCTGTTACTTAACACTACCTACATCCACCTTTCATCCTCATCCATGAATGTATCTAGCCTCCCTTTAAAGCTCCCTTATGACTGCACTAACTACCTGTCTACTGAGTCCATTCCAATCATGTACCACCCTATTTGTGAACCAGTTTTTCCCTATTTCTTTTTTAAATCTACGCTTTTCCAGCTTGAATCCGTTACTTCTTGTTCTACCATGGTTAATAGCCGTAAGAACTTTTCTTACCTCTCCTTTATTAAATCCCTTATCCACTTAAAAACTTCTATCAGATCGCCCCTTACTCTGCGTCTCTCGAATGAGTGTAAATTTAATAGCTTCAATCTCTTCTCATAACTAAAGTTACGCATCCCTTGAATAATTTTAGTCATCCTTATCTACACTGATTCTAACAAGGCTATATCCATCCTGTAATATGGAGACCAAAACTGAACCGCATAATCTAGGTGAGGTCTGACTAGAGCCAAATAAAGCTTTATAATAACTTCCGCACTTCTACATTTAACACTTCTGGTAATGAATCCTAACACCCTATTAGCTTTATTTCTAGCCTCAATACATTGTTTCCTAGGTCGGAGGTCTGAGCTCACCCTCACTCCAAGATCTTTTTCACCTTCTGATCTTTTCAGCGATACATTGCGTATGGTGTATCTATTACCAGTGTTTTTCTACCAACATTCTTAACGCTGCACTTATCAATATTAAATTCCATCTGCCATCTGACTACCTTATCTAAGTCTCCCTGCAATATGTTTATTAATATCAGACTGTGATCCAATAATCCTACCTACCTTAGTATCATCAGCAAACTTGCTGATATCACTGCTAATCCCACTATCCAAGTCGTTGATGTAAATCAAAAATAGTAATGGACCCAAAACAGACCCTTGTGGAACTCCACTTGTCACCTGTCCCCATTCAGATTTAGAACCATTAATTGTAACCCTTTGTTGCCTATCACTTAGCCAAGCTCTGATCCAACGAAGAACCTTCCCATCTATTCCATGAGCCTTAACCTTATTTAAGAAGCGCTCGTGTGGTACCTTGTCGAATGCTTTACCAAAGTCCAGGTATATTATATCATAATCCTTATCATTATCTGCTGTCTCATAAACTTTCCTATAAAAACTCAATAAATTGGTGAGACATGACCTACCCTTGGTGAATCCATGTTGTGAATCATTGACCAAACTATGTTTTCTAAATGCTCTCTAATGTTTTTTTCAATAATAGATTCTAATAATTTACCTACCACTGACGTTAAACTAACGGGTCGATAATTTGACATTAGTCCTCTGTCTCCCTTCTTAAATATGGGGACTACATTTCCTTTCCTCCAAAATAACGGCACATTGCCTATATCAACCGATTTCCTAAAAATGTGTACTAACGACTCACTAACAACCTCTTTGCATTCTTTTGATACTCTGGGATAAACTTCATCTGGTCCTGGCGACTTATAATTCTAAATTTTATCTATACCCTCTTCCACCATTTCCCTAGTTATCACAATATCTTTGAGTTTCTCCTCATCGCTTCCTTTAAACATCTGTTCGCTATCAGGTATCGTCTGTGTATCCTCCTGAGTAAAAACACTGAAGAAATAATCATTAATATTTTTACACATATCCTCATCCGTATTTAAGACCTCACCCTGCTCTAATCTTAACGGCCCCACTAATTCCCTTGTCTTCGTTTTATATACCTGATAGAATCCCTTAGGGTCGTTTTTTATCTGTCCAGCGATCTGAATCTCATAATTGTTCTTAGCTACTCTTGTTAATCTCTTCATTGTCCTCGTCATCCCGATGTGCTGGTGTATTTAACACATATTGTGTAGACATAGGGCTATATTCAAGAATGCTCGTCAAATCCCGGCCGGTGGAGATTTTCCACCGTCGTACCTCCACTGGTCTCATCTACAAGAACTGCCCCGACTGGTGGATATTTGACAGGCGTACCAACACAAGCGAGCCCAAAGCGGCATCAGTATTTTGACTGTTTTATACATATCTAATACATTTTACTAGTGAAATTTATCATTTCTGACATTAAAATAATAGCTAAGTTAGTGTTCGCCACTTGTCTGAGGCGTTGGTGCAGAAAAAATTGGCCTGAGTGATGCGTGCGAGTACATTTGAACGGCCCGCCACCACTGCTCCACACAATGGCTGCCCTCCACCCTCCCGCCGCCGCCTGGCTTCCTCACAAGTTCACACACCTATATAAGGCCTCCTGGACCAGATTTTACCTTAATGATGACACGTGTGCATTCACAAGGTATGAATGTTACTCTCGGTTGTGTTGAAAACTCTCCTGTAATGGTCTGGGAAGAAATACGATGGAATGAGTGGAGAACGGGATGAAGGGGAGATGTGCAAGTTGTCGGGAATCAGCTGACATTACCTCCACCCCTGAGCTCGACGCGCCGCGTCGTATTTTGATTCTTTTTATACCAAAAACCGACACAAGGGGTGGAGAAAAATTCTTGAATATGGCCCATAGTGTGTAGACATGATGTGTAGACTTATCTTAAGGACCTTCTTAAAAGGGACATATGTTAAAATCTAATTGGTAACTGAGGCGTAATGGCGTGGCGAGTTGTGTTCCCGCCAGACGCCCCAAGGGTCTCCCGCGGCCCTCGGTGTTACCCGAGTCAGTTACTGGGGACCACGGCCCGGGACAGAACGTAAGTGTACGACTCGGTGAATAATATCAACCCAACAACACCAGGGGTCTCAATCCACCTTATTGCAACTGCATATAGGGGGGGCCCAAGTGGCCCCCAGTACACGTGGTGGCAGCGAAACAACCCTACTTTTCCCAAAGTGGGTAATAAGAAAAAGGACTAAGAAAAAAAAGCCGGCTGGTCTTTCCCGGGGCAGCCATTGTGTGGTGAGGGGGCAAACCCAGCCGTGTTGTTTCTTCCACGCTTCTTAAAAGGTTCCAATGCCTAAAGTGTTGGTTGGAGCTGATTTGACGTGAGCAGAGTGTCCTACAGTGTCTTCTGCCTCGTTAAGCTGTTTTTGTGGACGGTAAAGGACTTTGTCACGCCGGGCAGAGTGAAGTGAGAAATGTAGGAAAGGGACAGTGTGTGTGAGCCGTTGAGAGTTTGCACGAATTCAGAGTTAAACTACCCCTAGCTGTCTCTACACGTCTTAAATCTTTGCAACGTCTTCAGAGGATTACTACGCTTGCTGCTCCACACGTCTCCAAGTGGATTAATTCTCCACACATCTACAAGGGGACGTGTCGTGGGATCGTGACTGCAAGCGGGAGGGAATCCCCATGGCATTCTATCCTTCATCAGAATCTTCTCACCCCAGGAATTTCTTCAGCCTAAGTGTACTTCAATGACAGCTAAGTACCTGTGCTGATGTGAGTACTAGTATCCGTTTATAAACAGGTAGGAAGTGTAGAAGGGTTAGTGAAAATTTATCCTTCCTTGGTGATCCTATGTGATCGAGGAGAGAAAGGTGTGGGGCGCCCAAACAGGTGGGACGTCAGAGCAACTGCTCTGTGATTCTTTGTTTCAGTGACGTCACGGGGTTTCTTGTGAGGTGAGTGGCTAGAAAATACGTCAGTCTCTGGAGCTATATTACTGGTTTCGGCACCGGGGAAATTTTCGCGGGCTTCCGCATTTCGTTGTGAGTGGAGGAAATTGAGAGGAAGAGGAGAGAGTTACCATATCTCGCGGGGGCTTTGAGGGAGTGCTCAGTGCCAGACTCGTGAGAGTACTGACAGTGTTGCCAGTTGTAAGTAGGACACGTTGTAACAATAATTTGTGCAGTGTTACGCAAACAACGAAAAACAAGGGTTCTTAGATAATAGTAGTGTGTAGTAATTTCAGTAATTTTTGATTAGGTGTAAAGTGTAAAGTGAAAGGTGTAAATTTAATTCCTACTCTACTTATAAGTTTTTTTTGGCACAGCTACCCCTGGAAAAGTTCGTTTCAATAGCGAGCGTGTTACTTTTAAAAGGGGTAACTCCTCTAGTTATCTGTGAGTGTTATTGTTTCATGAAAAGTTGTAGTAAAAAAGTAAAGTTGTAAGAGCGCTTTAAAGTTTTTGTAAGTGTAATGGGTTGTCAGTGGTGTAGGGGGGACCTCAGTGTAGTTAGGAGAGGTCATTTATGCTAATTTGTATAGCAAATGTCGTTGAGGAGCGGCACATTTTTCTCGCTATACATGCCTTTCCCAGAAAACTTAGGAGCCAGCTCTGAAACACAAGAGGCCAGCTCTGAAACACAACAGCTTCCACCCACTACTACTACTACTACTCCTACTTCTCCCACAAGTACACCTAATTTACCAAATATGGCTACTCCATCAGTTGCCAACTATTAAACTTCTCCATCAGGATTCTTCCAAACTAGATTTTGGGGGGAGGAAGAGTCCCGCCCAGCACTGTCATTTATACAACATGTGAAGATGTCATGCAGAATAGTAACGTTGCTTCAGGAAGTGAAAAGATTTCTTTTATTAGATCTCAATTGAAGCCTGGGTCTTTAGCTAGCACATGATGGGGCGCGTCAGGCCTGGAGGGAAAAACATTAAACTCTGGTATGAGGTATTAGGAATTTTTTTTGAAGATATTTGGGTGGCTCAGCATAATGACCCCTTGCAGTGGTCTTTTACGTAGCTGAAACATTGACCACACAGTTGGGTAGTGCTGGCAGTTGAGAGGTCAGGCATGTCTGCTAATATAGCTTCAGAAGCTATGGAGGGTTTTGAATCTAGCTCAATGGTTGAAAGTGGTCACCTGTCAGAGAGATTTAAACTGATTCTAGAATTTCAGTATTATTTTCACCTTCTTAACTCCACAAGAGCGTCGTATCGCTTCATCTCTTGATTTTAAGCCAGGGGATAACCTTCTAAAATTTCTCTACTAAAATCACTAAGCGGCTACGTGAGATGCCTAAAAGTCCATTTTCACAACCTGAGTCAGTGGCGCCGGGTAAAGGGGAGGCTAAAATTTCATTCATCCTTACCTTCTCCCCACCACCTCTTCCACCTCCAGGGTTTCTTACTCGCGCCCCCAAAGCAGTGTCACTATTGTGGAAGCAAGGTCATACTGATAACTAATGCTATCAGAAAAAGAAGGAACGAATCTGGTCAGAAAAGTAGCAATATGCAGGTGCTCAACAGAGACAATACTTGCCTTCTCGCCCTCCACCAAGCGCGTTTGCATCCCCTGCACGACCACAACAGCCTCGTATGAAATTTCGCCCTCCGCCAAAATATTGTGTAATTCACGAGCGGGGAAACCATTCAACAGAGGAATGTTGGTTGATTCTGAGGTTGAAAGGGACTCAGACGATAGCATTGGTAATGGAAATGGATATCAGCAGTCGGGGGAAGATTCGCGCAGGTTCAAAGAACCCAGATAAGTTTCAGACACAAAGTCACAGACACAGTCTTGCATAGTCCCATCTATATAGCGGCGTGTCTTTCTATGATGACAATTCAGTGTTTCACTCGAGACAGTTCTATTGCTCTTGGAGTGGACACAGGTGCTTATGTAATTCTTAGTGAGTGTGCTTATGTAAACTTAAAAAAGTCATATCATTTTCCCTTGTTACCCTCTACAGCCACTCTACAAAGTGTTCAAGGTCTCACACTAGAGGTGATGGGCCTGTGCCCCTTCCTCTATGCCTTGCTCCTAAGTCTTAAGTCTTAAACATACAGTTATAGTAACACCAAGTTTTGTTTTAAAATGTGATGGTCTTTTGGGTTTAGAATCACTTGCTACCCATCACATTGATGTAATTCCACAGACCAAGCAATCTCATTAGATGGCGTTCTCTTCCCGCAATGACAAGTCCAGCTCCTTTGCTTAATGACCCTCTGACTTTTCAAACAGTGACCAGCAAGCCGTTTCTGCTAGTATAGGCCATAAATTGCTTTACTAGTGGGGAAACGAAACGTTCAGTTTCCCCTAAAGGTTCGTTGGTGTCCGCTGTTGTCATAGGAGACCAATATTTTGGCTCCTCGAGTTCTGTTCGACTTGCAGTGAGAGTCCAAGAGGCTCCTGTGGGCAGTTATTTGGTGTCTATACCTGACACTATCCGTGTAAGTCGCTTAGCGCTAGGGGGGAACGCTTTCCGCGGTACGCGATGATCACATAAGCGACGCAGTTGTCACAAATGTTACAGGTCACCTATAACTCTGAAAAATGGAGTTTTGTTATGCAGTTTGGAGAGACAAATAGTTTGCCCTTTGATGAATCCTTCACACGTTTTTGCAGCAGTCTCTAAGAAGACGAATGTTAGTAAGGCCCAAGGCAGACATAGTCCAGCAGCTAACCCCTTAAACGTACAGGTACTGGGATTTTCCGGAGGCTAAGCCTGAACTTCTCGCTTTGCTCGCGACACACAAACCTGCTCTTGCCTTACCTGGGGAACCCTTAGGAGTAACGACAAAATCACGCATAACATTGTGCTCACACCTGATGCACAGCCTTCGTATGTACCTTCTTATCGTATGCCTCATAGCCAAAGAGCTGTGGGACAGGGCATGATAACGGACATGTTGGATGAAGAATAATACGGAGTCTTGTTCTCCTTGGAACTTACCTTTGTTATTGGGGAAGAAAAGTGATGGTACTTATCGGCCTGTGCTCGACTTTAGGAAAGTTAACAATTAACTGTACCGGTCACTATCCACTCCCTGTTTTGAGAGACCTTTGCAGTCTATAGGGAAGGATAATACAGTTTTTTACCAGTTTGGACCTCAAGTCTGGTTCTGGCAGATCCGTTAGAAGAGAAATCGCGGGAAATAACTGCCTTCTCAACAAATAATGCTCATTATGAATGGCTGGGGATGTCCTATGGGTTTGAGGAACTCACCTCTTACATGCCAACGTCTAGTAAAACCTTGTTTCACGGCATCATAGGTGATGGTTTGTTTTGTCTACATGGACGACCTCATACTTGTTTTCCAAAGACTTATCCAGTCACTTTGAGAAACTTGCCTTGTGTTTCAGAAACTTTCTGAGCTGGCCTTAAACTTAACGTGCGCAAATGCAGTTTTCTCAAGTCACGCATTGACTTTTTAGGCCATGCTGTCGACAAGGATGGAATCCACACGTTGGATTGTAAAATCAAAGCCGTCAAAGAATTTCCCAACCCCTACCACCACTGAAAAGGTACGGTCTTTCCTCGGGTTTTCGGGTTACTATCGGTGCCTTTGTGAAGAACTATGCTTCGATTGCTAGTCCTCTGACACGACTCTTGAAAAAGGACGTTCCTTTCGCTTGGAATGGTCCCCAACAACAAAGTTTTGATACTTTGAAACAGGCACTTACACATGCGCCAATTCTTACATTTCCTGACTACCATATGCCTTTCACTCTTGTGACAGATGCTTCGGCACTAGGCGTGGGAGCGGGTTTTTATGCAAACAGTTGAAGGAAAAGCCCTCATGTTTTTGCATATGCCAGTTTAAATGCTTAATGATGTAGAGTCACGGGTGCTCAGTAACTCACCTTTAAGCTCTAGCTGTGGTGTGGGGGTCTTAAGCACTTTAAGGAAATTATCTATGGTTATCCCATTACAGTTCACACGGATCACACTGCAGTGCTGAATCTCTTTAAAGGGAAAAACCTTTGTGGCCCTGTGGGGCCCGGTGGTCATCACCCTTCAGGAATTGATCCTACTATCAAAATTTTACCTGGAAAAAAAATCATGTGGCAGACGCCTTTCACGCAACATTCCAGTAGCAGTGCTCTCAGACGCTTCAAGTTCTCAAACTAGCGAAAAATACATCCACATCCCTCTTCAACTTGGGAATTTGTGAAATCCTCTTATCGACATCAAGTTGCTCTTCAGACACTTCAAATTTCTCTCTACAAGACTTATCGAATGCTCAACGCCAAGATCCTGTGTGGTCAAAAGTGATTTATGCACTAGAGTCTGGAGATGAATTTTTATTGCCTAAATTGTCAGTTCCACTTTTACAGTTTCAATAGTTGAGGAAGTTCTTTGTCGTAAGGTCACTATGGACGAGAACACGGTTATTCACTAGTTTATTTCTGCCATTTAGTGGAAACTGCTTTAAAAAATCATTCACGACATGCCTCAAGCAGGGCATCCAGGTAGAGACAGAACCCTTGTCCGCTGCACGTCGTAAGTTTTTTTGGCCTACCATGGGGCATCGATGCAGAGAAACATGTAACAAATTGTCCCTTCTGTGCACAAACCAAGGGTAATACGAAAACTGGCTCCTATCCCTTAATATCCTTTACCTGAGTCGTCCTTTGACACCGTAGGCATCGACTTATTGCAGCTCCTCGAAGTCATTTAAGGGTCACCATATGTACTAGTTTTGTGTAGATCACTTCACACTTTTTGTGATTCTAGTTCCCCTTTCCTAACAAGTCTGCTATAACGGTTGCTCATGCTCTAGCTTCAAATTTTAATTTTTCCCCTACACAACTCCTAGAGTGCTGATTTCAGATAAGGCCCTGAAATTTTCTAATCAAATTCTTCATAACATCTGTGAGAAGTTCAAGATTAAGCAAACTTTCATTACTGCTTATCACCCTGCGAGCAATGGGTTAGTAGAAAGGACTAATAAGAAGATTCTTGATGTCCTTCCCATTATGCTGGCGAGTTTCATGACTCTTGGGAAGACTGGCTACCTCATGTAGCGGCTTCGATAAATTTGGTTTAGTAAATTCCTCTACAGGAAAGACTCCACTTTCATTTTGTTTTGGGGTCGACAAGCGACTACCTTATGATTTTGCTTTTGCAATCTGTCCCTGTCTATCAGTGGACGATTATGCTAAAATTCAACTAGATCCTTTCAGATCATTCACAATCAGTTCGGGGAAAACTTAAGGCTTTCGTCAGGAGATGATGCGTAGACAGCATAGTAAGGCTTGTCCTGTTGCAATTTTTCCCTAGGTGATTTTGTCATGAAACGTTCTCCGGAACGCCAAAAAAAGTTGTGTTTCTAAATTTTCAGGACCTTATTTGGTCACAAGGGAAAATTCAGGAAAAAAATTCATACTTCTTGATCAAACTCATAATACTACAGACGTAGTACATGCTGATAGGCTAAAGAGAGTCAAGCTGACCCCTCATGCACTGACCAAGCCCACAACTTAGGTCAACAGGCCTTAATGTTCTCATGTTTATTATTAGCATTATGATTAGTATTACAATATAATTTTTTCTAGTATTTATTTTTAAGTTTACATTTCATATCTGTGTATATGTATTTGATGATGAAACCTTGGTTCCTTGGGCCAAAACGAATTATGTCTGTGAGGACACAGTGAGGTGTGGCCGAGCGATGTGCTGGTGTATTTTAGCACATATTGTGTAGACATAGTGTGTAGACATGGTGGTAGACTTATCTTAAAGACCTTCTTAAAAGGGACATATGTTAAAACCTAATTGGTAACTGAGGCGTAATGGCGTGGCGAGTTGTGTTCCCAACCCCGACGCCCCAAGGGTCTCCCGTGGCCCTCGGTGTTACCCGAGTCAGTTTTCTGGGACCACGGCCCGGGGCAGACGTGAAGTGTACGACTCAGTGAATAATATCAACCCAACAACACCAGTGTCTCATCCACCTTATTGCAAATGCAATAGGGAGGGCCAAGTGGCCCCCAGTACAACGTTATACTGTTTTTTTGCTCACCTGCCCAGCCTTGAACCTTAGGTACATGTTTTTTTTTACTCCAGTGTTGTGTTTTAAAATCGTGGCATCCACTTCGGCTTACTCTTTCTTGATCTTATTCCCTATAAGGAATATTCTTTTTCTGTCCTGCAATTAAATTCCTTACAAATAATGTATAATCCTCATCTGTTCCGACCTCGCTATCAGTTGTCACCGCGCTGACCTTGGACCACTACTTCCCATCCATCCTACACACCCAGTTAATCCCTCCAGTGTCTTCTTAATCCTGCATAATTGACCTTTCTGAAGTCAGGTACTCTTTGCTTATTAACACTTCTATTTCCTACTTTCCATTTTAAGCAAAACCTGATTCCACAATGGTCGCTGTTAGCTAACTGTCCTCCAACCTTCACCTCTGTAACTAAATCTTCCCTGTTTGTCAGTAATAAATCTAGAATATTATCTCCTCTAGTAGGCTCCTTGATTGCTTGCCTTAGGAAGTTATCCTGAATTATATTGAACAATTCCTCTGCGTCATTGTCTCCTATAATTAAATCCCAGTCTATATTCCTAAGATTAAAATCTCCTATCACGCATAATCGATTATATCTGCAAGCCTTGTGTATTTCTTGCCATATTGGAGCTGAATCCTCCTTACATAAGTTTGGAGGCCTATACACTACACCCAAAACCATTTCTCAGTTCCCTCCGTACCTCTACCCATATAGACTTTATGCTGTCATCTGTTTTTATAACATTGTTAACACAACACTGCAATGTATCTCTTGCATAAAGCGCAATTCCACCACCCCGCCTGCCTAACCTGTCCTTGTGAAATAACTTATATCCAACTATCTCAACCTCCGGATCAAATACCTTTCCAGACATATCCAATTGTGTTTCTGTTAATGCTATTATATCAAAATCCTCTATACTATTTATTCCTCTCATGAAATCTATCTTGTTTAAAATACTCCGACAGTTTGTATAGTAAACCTTCAAGCTCTACGAGGAGGTAGCTCTCTAGGAGAGCTACAGCTCTCCTAAACAGGGTTGAGTCAAAAGCTTTTCGTCTCATCAACTCCTCTCCTCTGACTGACTGTCTTCAATCTTTAAATCACCGCCGCAATGTTGCTTCTCTTGCTCTCTTCTATCGTTATTTTCATGCTCACTGCTCTTCTGAACTTGCTAACTGCATGCCTCCCCCACTCCCGCGGCCTCGCTGCACAAGACTTTCTACTCATTCCCATCCCTATTCTGTCCATCTTCCTAATGCAAGAGTTAATCAGTATCTTTACTCTTTCCTCCCTTTCACTGGTAAACTCTGGAACTCTCTTCCTGCTTCTATTTTTTTCCACTTTCCTATGACTTAAATCTTTTCAAAAGAAGAGTAACAAGACACCTCCCGAACTAAATTGGCCTACCCCCTTTTTTTTATTTTATTCTCTTACTGTCTTCTTTATAGGGACTGGCAACTAAGCGGGCTTTGTGTTACCCATTTTTTTTGTGCCCTTGGCCAGTTCCCTGTGATGTAAAAAAAAGAAAAAGAAAAAAAAAGCACCTCTTCTTTTTGTCCATTTTCCCTTTATCCTTAACTAACCCCTTCCTCTCTCTCTTCTTACGAATCCCTTTAGTTTTCCCCGCCTTCTGAAACTCCTAGTGTCGCAAGTTTCCTTTACCCCGACCCCAGTATCTAATCCCGGGCCCGGTTCTCTATCTTAAAAAAGCCTGCAGTGCATCTACCTCCCTTTCAAGGGATTCAGACAAGATCTGAACTCCTTTCCTCTAAAGGTGCACCCTGCATCCTGGGGGTAGAGGTGGTTATGCCTGAAAAAAAGGTCCCAGTTGTCGACAAAGGCCCAACCAATGGCTTTGCAATGAAATGCCAGCTGGCAATTAGAGAGAACTGCAACTCCGAAATGCCAGTGGTCGCTGGCAGTTTTAACTCACAATTTGGTTTGAAAAAGTTGGTCAACTTGAAAGAAAAATATGGGCTTATTCCACTGCACTTAAAACACACAAGTATAATATTAAGAAACGATTTTCTTCTATATGTATATTGTATAGAAGCCTGATTCTGTAAAACATTGTATATAACCAAATAACCAAGGAGGTTATAGTTGAGGAGGCGAGGTAACTGCTACTCTATGATATTATATAGTCAATAACGAATGTTTAGAAGCTTATCTATACCTAGGCAGTCTATTTTCCTGTTATTATTGTGTATCAATCAGATAGAAAGCCTAGAAGTGCAATGAGTCGACGCGTTGAAGTGGCAATGTTTTGATTCAATCTTCCCGCCACAATCTCCCCGCCCACCACTCCCGCCGCGGCATGTCGCCTCCACAATTATAACCTACATTGTCGCAGCAACAAAGCCGATTTCGGCATTCTTTATTCTTCGTTTTTCCAAGGCATTGCTTATTGTATTTGACAAGCGTTTGCCAGACGCAGCATTTACTGTCTTAGAAAACAGTGTGAACATCGCCCAAATTTTACATGCCACAATATACATGTAAAAAATATATTAAGCTTTGCTACTCGAGGCGAGTAATTTGCCATTAAATTGCTATTATAGAACGTTCCATCGTAATGCATGTCATCCATATAATTAGTAGAACAACAGAAGAACTATATTTTTTGGTATTCAGATGCGGTGCATCAATATTTATCGCGAAATTAATTTATGAAAAATATTAGTCGCAGAGCCAAAACACAGTAGACCAACCTTTGAGTTAAAACTGCTAGCGACCACTGGCATTTCTCGAGTTCCAGTTCTCTCGAATTCAGAGCAATAGCCCTGTAGTACCACAGGTCGTCAGCAAAGCGTTTTGGAAGGACACCACATACCACAGGGACCCCACCCCTGTCCCTAACCTTACCTACCAAAAAGAGGCGTAAGCCTTCCAAGTGTTTCCTCTGCTTTTACGGCTGAAATAATGGCTATTTTATATGCTCTCACGGTTATTTTCACCCTTCCGGATGTCTCTTTTACAATTTTTGTGATTCCTGCATTGCTCTTCAATCGCTATGTAATTTTAACTCTCCCCATCCGCTGGTCAATGCCATCCGGGATTGGCTTTATCTGATCAAGAGGTGAGGCCGGACGGTCAGCTTTTGTTGGGTTCCGGCACATGTGGGTGTTGCCGGTAATGAGAAAACAGATGCCTTGGCAAAAGCTGCAGCTAGAAGACCTGCTCTATCACATTTTGCAGTGCCAACTACAGACCTACGCTCGGCAATCCATAGATCAGTTCACACCAGTTGGCAGAAGCGATGGAATAATATAGGGCAAAATAAACTACGCACCATCCGCCAAAGTATCGAGGACTGAAGCTACTGCGGTCTCTCCCGGAGATGGAAGACTGCCTTGGCACGATTGCGTATTGGTCTCTTTATATACACATGGATTCCTCATGGAGGGAGGCCACCCTCCTTACTGTGATGATTGCTTGGTCCCCTTAACTGTGCGGCATTTGCTGGTCGAGTGTCCTAGTCTTGGGGACCTACGTGAGCAATTCTTGTCCCGGTGTCGGGGGTAGGTCGATGCCTACCCTCTCTCCCTGGCATTGGGAGAAAATACTGTTTCTCCCCGGGACATGAGGTCCATATCTTTATTGAGAGGGTTGGCTTTCTCAACAAGTTATGATATTTGTAATATCCTTTTATTATTGATTTTAATGCACTATTTTCTTTTATATATTTTGTTCTTTTATATAATTTGATTACATCTAAAAATTTGTTTTTTAATATTATTTTTACTGTCTCTTATGAAAGCAGACGTCAATAACCCCGCAGTTGCGGCGCCTTAAAACTATAATATCTATCTATCTATCCCTAACCTTACCTACAGCTTCCTTGAACCGCCGTAGCAATTCCTCATTCCTTACACACTCAACATCGTTTCCCCCAGCCCTCAGGCAGACGATGAGCTTTTTCCCTTGGTCCACCATGCACTCAACTATCTTATCACTAACTATTGGGGCTGGAGCACAGAAAGGCTGGGTGCGCGTTACGAGGTTTATTGAAGGACTTAACCTCTAAGTACAGAGAGGCGGCAGGACGACTGGTCACTGCCTCGGCTGGATCTCAACTGCCTGCCTCGGGTGACGCCAAGACAGGCCTTCCATGAGCTCCCTTGAACTTAAAGTAATCGTCCAGACCATTTCATCATTCCTGATTTAATGCAGTCAAAATATAGCCATGATCGAGTATATCAACAATATGTTGTCACATTTTGCATCCAGTCACCCGTTTTTAAATGATCCGCATTCAAAATCTGTAAATTCCCCATGCTCTCAAAACACAACTGTTTATCAGCAGACGACGCACCATGGGTCGGCGACGTCACAACAGGGAGCCTCCCAGTACCGCCTGATACATATGCGTGGAGACTGAGAAAAATGTAGTACTTGGGGAATTTTGGGTGTTTCTGATATATTTTTTGTGCGATGTGGTATGTACTTGCATCCTGTGTGGGTGCAGCGTGGGGGCTGTGCCTTTACCGAGAGCTTAGCACCCATTTGCAAACTGTGGGGCGACGATATATGTGTGCAGATGTGTGCAGCGGCGGGGAGCGGCGGGTAGTAGCAAGGCCACCGAGATGAGAGGGCTGCATTACCCTGGCTACTACCAGCCGCTCCCCGTCGCTCCAAAGGTCTGCACACATATATCGTCGCCGTGTGGGTTTGTGAATGGGTGCTAAGCTCTCGGGAATGGCACGGCTTTCTTGCCGTGCCCTGCAGGTGAAAATATGTGCCGTGTCGCACAAAAATATACCAGAAGCACCCAAAATTCCCCAAGTACTACATTTTTCTCAGAGTCCTCCGTGTGTCTGTGTCGGGCGGGGCTGGGAGGCTCACTCGTGTGACGTCGCCAGAAAGTTTCGCGCCACGGCGGGAATGTGGCTGTTGTTTTTTCCCGCGCTTTTACAAAAGTCATGTTTTTAGGGAAATAAGGCGTGAAATGAATAATTTTTTTGTGGATTAGGTATTTTGAATGAACTTCAACATAATTATGAAAAGAAAAAAAGGGTCTGGACGATTACTTTAAACCCAGATCAAGTCAATTTTACCCTAAAATTTTTAAGTTTTACCCTAAATAATCGGCTCGACTGTATTTCCTTATATATATATATATATAATATATATATATATATATATATATTAATATTATATAATATATATGTATATATATATATAAAATATATAATATATATATATATATATATATATAATATAATATATATAAAGAAAAAGGAAGTAGGTGTAATCCATATTTTTTTTTTGATAACAAAAACAAAATAGTAAAGTTAAGCCAGTTTAGTTTGTCTAGTTTTTTTAAAATCCCTTTCCCCTTAAATATATTTCTGGTTTGATAAGAACACACTTTAACGAAATAAGTATTGAGAATAACTAAGAATTATATTGACCCACAAATCTTTCAAACATTAAAAGTAACAGGTACATATACATATTTGCATATTTACAGGTACATATACATATTTATATTTATACATATTACATATTTGCAACCTCTGAACACGTTGCATCACTTTTGACATTATTGATTGCTTTAGCATTCATTATTGATTTAGCATATTGTCCTCAATGTTCAGGTTATGTGAAGATGAAGATATTTTCAAGCGTTTCATGTGATATATTGCATGCATTAAGACACTTAGGGTTTCATTTTTAAGAGAGGATCTTTGACAAGTTTTAGTTAGATTTAGTTTGCTGAAAAAACGCTCAACGGCTGCATTTGAAAAGTGTAGTGAGATGAGGGTGGATATGACTATATGGTTAAATTGGGATAACATGGCAGTCCTGCATAATTTTTTCTATTCAGCACAATATCCCAGTACTTTGTGAAGTGGAGTTGATTAGAAAGTTCTTCATCCAAACAGTGCAGTCTACATTCTTCATCCACAAGATTTTTATTGGCATACTTTGGTAATTGTGGCAGTTCATCAAATATATATGCTAAGGATGGAGGATTCAGAGTTGATGCAGAACGATGGTTTACACAGGCCACTACTTCATGAATTTTGTCATTGAGTGAATATCTTTTCTGAATCTGGGATACAGCTTCAATCAAGAAAGACTGACATGACATAAAGCTGTGAAAGTTCTGCGCTAGTTACTGTTCCCGATTGTTTTAGATCCCTTACTGTTGCTGATGCACTCACTCCTAGATATACATTCTCAACAGAAATTAAGACACTTGAAAAAATATGTTGACTTGGACTAAGTAATGAAATATCAGCCTTCTTAACAAAGCTCACATCCATGAAGTCAGTACACAAACTTCGAATGAGTTTGCATGTCTCAGTTTTCAGTGTGAAAAAATTGGAGCCTCAGACTGGAAGAACGTATCATAACTATTGAACTTACCCAAGTTGTAATCCAGAAATTCGAGGTAGGCTTGGGTAAGCTTGTTTTTCAAGGCAGTAACAATCATATCATTTACATGTGTTGGGTCACTAAATGTTAATTCTGTGAAATAAAGCTCCAATGCATCCCACTGTTCTACCTAGCAATCTTTTCACACATGCCTGTACAGACAACCACCTGCTTTGGCCTGGAGCCAGGATTTTATGAGGTTCAATATCAACAAATTTTTGAAACTCTTTGAATGTATGCATTGCCTCTTGGAGCTCAGACTAAATTAAGTGTGCAAAAATGTTACGGCATAAATCTTCAACATATTTTGGGAGTTTGAGGCAAACATTTGATGCACATAGATGAATCATGTGGCATGAACATTTGACAATTATGACTTGAGGCAAATATTCTTTTAACAATGTAGCTACTGAATGGTTGGCTCCCATCATCACATTTGTAGTGTCAAAACAAAACCCAACAATATTATTAACAGGAATGTTTTTTGATGTGAAACATTCCTTCATGGCATTGAACAGTCCTACAGCTGAGCTATCATTAACCTCTATCAAATCTACAAAAGAGTTTTCAAGTTTATATTTCTCAAACTATTGTGCTAATACGCACAGTTGTTTAGTTGTACTCCTGTCTGTTGTCTCATCTATAATTACAGAAAAAAGCCTTTCACGTAAGAATCTAAAGAGTTCAGTGCCGATCGAAAATGCTTTCCAAACACTTGTCTTATTATGTTTGAGGCTCTTTGCTTCCCTAGTTTTATTTTGTTTAAAGACATCGCATCAGGAAACATGGCTTTTAGGAGGTCTAGTAAGGGTTCACATAAGGAAAGGGGAGTTTTCAAAGCTAAGCCGCTAGATGTCTCTCGCGCATCTCATATCCTCTGCCCTTTGAGCCTGAATGATCTATCATTTACCGTAAATTCCCTGTACTTTTTCGGGACATATCAGAATTACCCTCCAATACAACAACTGAAACAGTTCTTAATAAAAAATGTAGTTTACCATTTTATTTGTCTGCAGTGGATGAAAATATTGGCAAAAGAATTGAATATTTGAAAACTCAATCTTTAAAAATCGTCTTTTCATGAAAACACGCAAGTTCAAGCAGAATGAGGCTTCAGGAAATATCTACTTGTAGGTAAGCATTCACTGAGTACCTGTTTTAGGTGTATATGTCTCTCTTACGACGAACATTTAACCAAGAAGTAATTTAAAGTGCTTGGCAACTCAACGACAGTCCTGTATGCAAGACAGTAGAAATGTTTGTTTACTAAATAGCTCCGTCGCTACGTACTTCCACCTCAATCACCTTCTCTCTGAATCAATCAATCAACCCTTAATTCCCTCTGAATATCCTATAGTCCTCTGGTTTATCCTATGTCAACAGGTTTATCTGTTAGAGGAAGAAGACTAAATTAGTAAGTGCGAAACAGGGAGTCTTAATTTAAAGACAATGAGTTGGGTAGAGTGAGAATTTACGTTTAGAGAAACATATGAGTTGTTTTCTGGAGGACAAACAAGGCAATAACAGGAAACAAAATCGTAACTCGAAATCAGGATATGGGGGTAAATAAGAAAGTGTTTTCGGAGGCAGCATAACTTGAAGCTCAGAACACGAAATAAGGAGACGAGTCTCCGGTATGTGGGAGCGGATGCCGCGAATATTCCAGTAGAGGACAGACAGTGTGAAGAGATCAGCGGGTGATGATAGTTAGGATGACAGCCTCTGGGGTTGAGGGGTTAGGAGTATCAGGGATGTGAGCCGTGAGGTATAAGGGATCAGCGGTGCTGAGTGTGTGATGACAACAGGAAAGTGAGCTATAGCAGATCCTGCCGGCGGGATGGTTTCTGTGGAGATGCTGAACGCCACACTGTGTTTTGGTTATATTTTCGTCGTAAGAGAGATATATGCACCTAAAACAGGTACTCAATGAATGCTTACCTACAAGTAAATATTTCCTGAAGCCTCATTCTGCTTGAACTTGCGTGTTTTCATGAAAAGACGATTTTTAAAGATTGAGTTTTCAAATATTCAATTCTTTTGCCAATATTTTCATCCACTGCAGACAAATAAAATGGTAAACTACATTTTTTATTAAGAACTGTTACAGTTGTTGTATTGGAGGGTAATTCTGATATGTCCCGAAAAAGTACAGGGAATTTACGGTAAATGATAGATCATTCAGGCTCAAAGGGCAGAGGATATGAGAGCGCGAGAAACAGGCTTGAGCGTGAGCTTATTAGAAAACTCCCCAATGGGCAAGTGATGTTCTGATAGAAAAGCACACACCCGAAGTTCAATTTTCCGTGCAGACTTTTCGATTGGGTCATTTGCAATAATAAAGCTGGCAACTGACTTTGTCTTAGAAATTTCACCAATTTTCGTCATCTGGTGAAACTTTTCGTCATCTGGCAACACTAAACCCGCCCAGAGCAGAGACCGAAAACGGAGATCTATGAAGGGTGACACCAGTAGATTTCCGCTAGCTTTACATAAATAAAGTTTCGTGTGTATAAAAAATAAAAATTAAACACTGATTTTACGTCAATGAATCCTTTGAATTTGAATTTAAAAAAACTGACAAGCACCTGATTACCCTAGAATTACCCTAGATTATGCATTACCCTAACCGCTACCCTAGAAGGGGTCTGATTACCCTAGTTTAGGGTATTTTACCCTAAAATGGAAGCACTGCGCCAAGAGGTGGCGGGAAGGTGAGGGTTGCCGCACACCCCCACACTCCCCCCCCAATTACACAAATAGCTCACCGTGGGCGGTGTAATGACAAGAACAGAAACATTTAAAAAAGAGTGAACCGAGGGATACAAACACAAGGAAAAAATACATTTTGTGATCCGTCGACGTCGCAACACTATGGGCGTACAGCACTCAGTGTGTTGCCTGAGGGGTGGCGTTACCTAACACGTAGTCGAACAGGTGACGTGGTGCCCGTCTGGGGCGCTGGGGCCTTCCTTGGGTAGGCGGGGTGGCGTCAGGCATCGCGGCTGTCCCGTCGTCGTGCGCCTGAACGCACGCCCGTGAGAGGGCGTAGGTGGCGCCGGTTCCTGATGGTGGTGCGCCCGCTGCCGTCCAGCCGCACCAAGTACTGCCTGGGTGCCGTAGACTCTAGGACGGTGCCTGCGCGATCCCAGCGCCCACTGCCGGGGTTTTGGATGCGGGTCCGTAGGCCGGGCGTAAGGGGCTCGAGGTTGTGGGCTGTTTGGTCATGCCGGGAGGCTGCACTGTCCCCAGAGCGGGCCGTGGCCCGTTCGCGCTCCCGCAGCAGCCACGCCCATCGCTCGCTCACCTCATAGAGCGACGCGTCCACAGGTATGGCGTTCCGCAGCTGACGTCCTGTGATCAGCTGGGCTGGGGAGGCTTCGGAGCCCTGCGGGGGGGTGTTGAGGCACTGCATGATGGCCCATGCAGCGGCGTCGGTGTCCAGGGAGCCGTTCCGGCCAGTGTTGCCGCGTAGCAGCCTCTTGGCACACTTGACTGCCGCCTTTGCGCGGCCGTTTGACTGGGGGTAATGTACTGATGAGATCCTCAGCCTTACACGCCAGGTGTCGAGGAAGCCCCAGGATTCCTGGCTGGTGAGGTTCGTTCCCCCGTCACACGACAGCTCCTCTGGGATGCCGAAGCGCTTGAACCACCGTCGGAACACCGTGATGAGGCGTGCACTGGTGGCGTCGCCTGACAGGTGCTCCACTTCGAGCCATCCCGAGAGCCTGTCAGCGAAGGCGATATAGGTGTGGCCGTCCAGTTGAAATAAATCAGCCACCACCTGCTGGAATGGGGTACTGCGGGGCGGGGTGGGCAAGAGGGTCTCTGCGGGGCTGGAGGGGGCGTGCGTATCGCATACCGCACATTGGCGCCTCTTCTGCTTCACCTCCGCGTCAATCCCTGGCCAGTAGACTGACTGCCTCGCCCTGCGTAGCATTGAGTCCCTGCCCTGGTGCCCCGCATGAAGGTTCGCGAGGACTGCACGCCTAAGGGCCGCAGGTACGACCAGCCGCGGGTGTTTCTCGTCACAGGTGTAAAGGACGATACTCCCTTGGCAGGAGAGGTGGCGCCGCTTCTTGAAGTACTGGCGGAGGGCGAGCGGCTCCCAGTCCTTTCGCTCAGCCCATCCGTCATTGGCTACGCATTCCCGCAAGAGCCGGTACTCCTCGTCCCGTGCGACCTCTTCCTCCACTTGATGAAGGTCCACAACATGCCCCACCTCGTCCTCGGCTGCCGCGGCCGTGGCTGCGGTCAAGGCCGCGCATACCAGCTCTTCATCGTCTTCGTCCGATCCCTCTGGCCCACCTGACAGGATCGGGTAGCGCGACAAGGCGTCTGCCGCGCAGTTGGTGTCGCCCTTCAGGTACTTGATGCGGAAGGTGAACATTAGCGTCTTCTCTTTTAGGTTGAGGAGCTGGGGGTTGGTTATGTCCTTTAGTTCTTTGTCTCCGAAAATCCTTGTGAGGGCCTTGTAGTCTGTGACGAGCGTGAGGTTTTTGCAGCCAAGGAGGAAGAGGCGTGCCTTCTTTAGGCACCAGGCGATGGCGAGCGCTTCCCCCTCGAGGGTGCTGTAGTTCCTCTCAACCGCTGTGAGATGTCGGCTGCCACAGAGCAGAAGTTTCCACCCGCCAGGGCAGCATAGCGGCGACTTCTCGGAGATACACTCGCAGTACTGCTGCAAGACAAGGAAGCCAATACCCTGGCGGCTGTAGTCAGTGAGGACTGCTGTAGGGCGTGATACATCATAGGAGCGCAGTCCCTCGGCCGCCAATCGCCCAGTAGTGTCTTTTGCGGAGGTGAAGAGCGCCTCCAACTGCTTGTCCCAGTACACTGCCTTCCCACCCGGCTTCTTGAGTAGCTCCCTGAAGGGCTCCATGACAGGGGCGACCACCAGGAAGGGCGCGACCTGGTGATGAGGCCGAACCATGACCGCACGTCAGTCAGGGTGGGCTGGGCGGACATCTTGAAGTCGGTTATGCTGTTGACGAGGTCGCGGCTTGGCTGGTACCCTTCCCAGCCCAGGAGGTAGCCGGCAAAGGCGACGCTCCTCCTTCAGAAGCGGAACTTGTCAGGTCGCAGGGTGACACCGCTCTCCATGCACCTCTGGAGAAAATCGTACGTGTGCCAGAAGGCGTCGCTGACGCTGCTGTCGTGGAGTAGAGTGTCGTCCACGCACTTGAGCTTCCTGGGCACGTCGGTGATGATGTCGTCAAAGCGCTTTGTGAAAGCGTCCTGCGAAGCGCAGTGGCCCATGGGGGTGCGGCGGTACCGGTAGCGCCCCCATGGGGTGATGAATGTTGTGAGCTTGCGGCTCTCCTCGTCGAGGGGGACCTGGTGGTAGCCCGAGTATGCATCTGCCACGGTCTTAAATGTATGTTTGGGCACGCTAGAGACGAGGTCGAAGGGCGGCCTGGTGTGGTGTGTCTCTCTGAGGCTCGCACGGTTGAGGCGCTGAAAGTCGACCGTGCGACGGGGCCTTCCGTCCTTTTTTGGCACTACCACCATTCTGGAGCACCACTCGGTGGGCTCGCCTGCGGGCACCGCCTCGATGATGCCCTTGTCAACATCGTCGTCCAGCTGTCGTCGTACCTCGTCAAAGAAGTGGAGCGGGACTGTGGCTGGGACGTGGACTGCGTGGGGGCGTGTGTCGGGCCGTAGGTGGACAAGGTGAGGCGGACCGTTCATCTCTGGTAGCGGCGTGCGTCCCATGGCAAAGACAGTGCGCCCGAAGTGCTCCAAGAACTATTTCTCGAGGCGATCGACGTTCTCCTCTACAAGTTCGTAAGGTGGCGATTCCGGGCGAAGTGGGTCTTGTGGGGTGTCTGATGGCTCCACAGCACACACACTGGTGGGCGCTAGGGGGCGCGGGAAGGTGTGATGGACCAGGCGAAGGGCCTTGCATGCCTTGAGCGATAGGTAGAGTTGCTGCACGCCTTCGGCTATGTAGATGCACTCTGTGGTGGAGACAGTCCCCACGGAGACCTGACATGTGATGGTTCCCAGGAGGCGCATGCTGCCCCCGGCAACGTGGATGACTGCCGTAGGTGTAGCCTGGAGCTGACGTTGGGATATGCCGAGGTCCTCCAACAGTAGGCGACCCGCCACAGACACTTGCGCCCCAGTGTCCGCCACTGCTGTGTAGGGACACGTGGCGCTGGGGTGTGAGCAGCTGATCACCACGGGCAGCGACGCCGCCATCTCCACTCCTCCAACGATCACTGCACCGGAGGTAGGGGGGAAGTTCGAATGGTGGGCGGGCGGACGAACGCCGCCCTGGGGGATGAGGGCCGGACACCGGCGCCATAAGTGCCCCTTCTGGCCGCAGCAACGGCATGTCGCTGCAAACGCTCTGCACTGACGCCCACCTGTGCACTCGGAGTCCCCGAATGCTGTGCACCGCCTGCGTCTCCGCCGGACCCCGTCTTGGCGGGCTTTCCCTTGTCCGCCGGGCCGGCGCGCGGGGCCCGCTGCCGCCACCTCGGCCGGGTGTGGGGCCATGAAGGGCGGGGGTGGCGCGTCACCGACCTCCACACTGGCTACGTAGCTCGAAGGTTGCTCACTCGCCTTTTCCGCGGCCTCAATAACTTCACACACACGAACTACCTCACTGAATGACTCGAAGCATGGGAAGCAACGCAACACCCCCGCTTTCATGCTGCGATCACGTAGCCCCATCACTATTTTCTTGCTGAGCATGTACTCCTCTAAGGAGCACTGGCACTCAGGGCACCTAAAGCCGCACTCATTCGCTTTGGCGCGGCACCGGGAGATATACGCACACACACTGTCACTCGATGCCTGTGCTAGAGAGAAGAACTCCGCCCACGCCCCGACGATACAGCGTGTACCGATCACAACGCCTCTCACAACGTCGATTGCCTCCGTGGTTGAGAGCTGCCTGAACACTTGCTTGCCCAGGCGCGCGTCGATGCGCTGTTGCACCTCTGTGTTACAAAGGAGGCGTACATAAGGTGCAGCTGTGGGCGCCGCCCAGCCGCAGATGCTGCTGTAGTCCTCGACACTGGTGGCCCATGTCTCAAACGTTGCCGGCGACATGCCCACGGTCGCTCCCCCTGGTCCTGGAGGAGGTGGTGGGCGCCGCTGCAGGGTCGTTGGCCAGAGTTGCTGCTGAGTGGCTGGTGTGAAGTCAGGGCTTGGTGTGTAACGCGTGGCGTGGCCCTGGTATGGCGGCGGCATGGACCACGCGGCTGCTTCCACCCGCCCGCTGCCTGCCGCGGGCGTCTCTACGCCGCCCATGCCTTCCTCCATGAACCCCTGAAGAAAACTGCGCCATATTGGGGCTGGAGCACAGAAAAGGCTGGGTGCGCGTTACGAGGTTTATTGAAGGACTTAATCTCTAAGTACAGAGAGGCGGCAGGACGACTGGTCACTGCCTCGGCTAGATCTCAACTGCCTGCCTCGGGTGACGCCAAGAGGTGGCGGAAGGTGAGGGTTGCCGCACCCCCCCACACTAACATAACCTATCCTCTTTTTTGGGGGCTGGTAACTCACCGACTTCATACGCATCCCTTCGCTGTCACAAAACCTGCTATCTAGGTGCCTAATCTGATTGTCCCAACAACCAAGATTCCCTTCGGGTAGTGGGTATCGTCTACTTTTACCCTTTTACCTCCTTTTTTTCCCTTGCAGCCCGAGATACCGAAATGAATTTGTGCACAAACATGGTCATGTTCCCTTTCTTTCCTTCGGGCGCGCTCCCCAGGTCAACCACCTTTTTCCTCCCCTTTCCATGGTGACTTATGGACGCCTCCTTAGTAGTATTTCGGGCATTCTCCCTCTGTTTCCCCGGGAAAACCCGTATGCGCCCCCCCATCACCCCACTTGGCCCTCCACCCCCACATTAATTAAGAGATCGTATCTCATCTCGCTTCTTACCACCTTTCAATTTGTCCTTTACTTACAAAGCACCTTTTTAGGTCTTCAATCGCCCAGAATAGACTTAAGTGCCCCTCCCAACCTTCATTGCACCTCCCCCCGCCCTTCTCTCTCCTTCTAACACACTCGTAATCACCTCCGATCCCTTTACTCCACCCTCTCCTCCACTCACTAACCCTCGCCCTTCCCCTCCCAAAACCCTCGCCTCCACCAAACCCCACGTGCCCCCACCAACCACACCGTCGCCTCACCAACCCTACCGTGCTAAACCCTCTGCGCTGCCATGCTAAGCCTCTTGACCTGACTCCTACCTCAACAAACACAAGGAGCGGCCAGGAACACGTCTTTTCTCCCCCCCAGACAACGACTCTTGTGATGCAGAACGCAATTCTTTGAGCGAGCAGTTCTTCTGGGTCAGCATCAGTTGCTTGGAAGTGCGAGTTAACTCTCTCGAATTCTGTTACAACTGGTGTGACAAAGTGAAAGTACAGCTTATGAAGAGGATCTCTGAGCATATTGAGGATTTATCGTGCTTTATAGCGGCAAAAGGCATCTGTCATAGGTAATGCAACAGCAAAATAAGCTTGTAGCTCTTCTCAATTTACTAGAATATTGTAAAGAACTTTTCCTCAAACAATTAAGCCAACGTGCATTTGAAATCTTTTGAAAAGGAAGAAGAGTTCCCTTTCTTTAATTCTTCATTGGGATCCATTACAAGAAAAAGTTCCTTATATGCCTCTCTGTGGATGATGCTCTTGCTAAACCACTTGGGGGTATCATGCAAAAGATATCTAACACTCGATGGAAGTTTTATCAAATGCTTTTTCAATGCAAAGTGATAGAGAGTGGCAGATACATATTTGTTTAGTTGACAATATGGAGACTGCTGTCTTACTCTGGACTACACAGAGTTGTGTTCTCCTATCATTGAGGACGCGCCATCACTCGCTAACCCAACACAGTCAGACAGCGTCAATCCTATCTTTTCTAATAAAGTACTCAAGGCTAGGAATATATCACTGCCTGTAGCACCAACAACTGGCACCAAACCTCCAGATTCGGTCGGTGGCAATTTTGGATCTTGATTCACTACTATCTAATTGCAACATATAAATGTTTGTTTACTGCCACAATAAGCCGTGTTTTTGTCGTCCAAGCACCGTCTCATACGAAGACGAGACGATCACCGATACTTGGATACGAAGTTTTTTGTCGCGATTGGATTCTGCGACAAAAACACAACAAGCTTGGTAGGAGCCAAAATAGTCTAGTCAAAATTCTGAGATATGTCACTGTATAAAGATTTACCGGCATTTTTGAGTAAAAGTTGACAAACACACTTTTCTAGGTTTTTTTTTGTGCTGAATCCATTTTTGGTGTTTGCCAAGATGTATCTCTAACGGTGTCCTTGAAACGCCCATCAACTGCAGTGGGCGAGTTAGGCCTGCTGACACAAATTATAATTATTCATCAAATCTATTCTCGTGTGTACGCGTTATTTTTGGTCAAAGTACAGTAATTCATATATCAATAGATAAAAAATTTAGTCAGCTACGTCTAGATGAGACAAGATTATGTATCTTAAAACAATGTTTTTTTGCCAAATTTTTCTGTCGAGTAATGTGTCAATTTTTTGCATATTTTCGAAGCTATACTCACATTTTTGGTAATTTCCTGTATTTTTTTCGAATTTCAGAATAAACTGATCGAGGAAATTATCTAAGCTGCAAAATGACACCAAGTAGAGTTCTATACGTCGCATACTAACTCCGCTACAACGGTCAGAAGGAAAACTTTGCTACGCGATTTAAAAAACTGCCCGCACAGAATAAGTGAGGCACATCGATACTTTTTTTATGTCCAGCTTTGAAATACTCTTTCCACAGGAGGCTTGGTGCATTGTCTCTCGGGAAGTCGATTTGTCAACACAGCGAAAACCTGATGCATTACAAATTCAAACTTTTCCGTCTCTGTCTATCTACTTCCACCTTTCCTTCTTGCTGGAAGTTTGCTCACATCCAACCTGTTCCTAAGAAGGGTAACCGTTTTAATCCTTCAAACTACCGTCCTATAGCTTTGACTTCCTGCCTTTCTAAAGTTTTTGAATCTACTTAATAAGAAGATTCTTAAGCATCTATCTGTTCACAATCTTCTATCTGATCGTCAGTACGGTTTCCGTAAAGGGCGATCTACTGGCGATCTTCTAGCTTTCCTAACTGAATCTTGGTCATCCTCCTTTAGGTGTTTCGGTGAAACTTTTGCTGTTGCCCTTGACATATCAAAAGCTTTTGATAGAGTCTTGCACAAAGCTTTAATTCCAACTACCCTCATTCGGTTTCTATCCTTCTCTCTGTACCTTCATTTTAAGTTTCCTTTTAAACCGTTCTATTGTAGCTACTGCTGTAGACGGACATTGTTCTTCTCCTAAATCTATCAATAGTGGTGTCTCCCAGTGTTCTGTCCTATCACCCACTCTCTTTCTATTATTCATTAATGATCTTCTAAGTCTAACTCAAAGCCTATCACTCCTACGCTGATGATTCTACCCTGCATTTTTCAACGTCGTTTATTAGACGTCCAACTCAACAGGAATTAAGTGATTCACGGAGAGATGCCACCGAGCGCCTAACTTCTGATCTTTTTCCCATTNCCGGGCTTTCCCTTGTCCCGGACCCGGGGCCCGGCGCGCGGGGCCGGGGCTGCCGCCGGCCCCCGGCCGCCACCTCGGCCGGGTGTGGGGCCATGAGGGCGGGGGTGGCGCGTCACCGACCTCCACATGGCTAGTGCTCGAAGGTTGCTCACTCGCCTTTTCCGCGGCCTCAATAACTTCACACACACGACTACCTCACTGAATGACTCGAAGCATGGAAGCAACGCAACACCCCCGCTTTCATGCTGCGATCACGTAGCCCCATCACTATTTTCTTGCTGAGCATGTACTCCTCTAAGGAGCACTGGCACTCAGGGCACCTAAAGCCGCACTCATTCGCTTTGGCGCGGCAACGGGAGATATACGCACACACACTGTCACTCGATGCCTGTGCTAGAGAGAAGAACTCCGCCCACGCCCCGACGATACAGCGTGTACCGATCACAACGCCTCTCACAACGTCGATTGCCTCCGTGGTTGAGAGCTGCCTGAACACTTGCTTGCCCAGGCGCGCGTCGATGCGCTGTTGCACCTCTGTGTTACAAAGGAGGCGTACATAAGGTGCAGCTGTGGGCGCCGCCCAGCCGCAGATGCTGCTGTAGTCCTCGACACTGGTGGCCCATGTCTCAAACGTTGCCGGCGACATGCCCACGGTCGCTCCCCCTGGTCCTGGAGGAGGTGGTGGGCGCCGCTGCAGGGTCGTTGGCCAGAGTTGCTGCTGAGTGGCTGGTGTGAAGTCAGGGCTTGGTGTGTAACGCGTGGCGTGGCCCTGGTATGGCGGCGGCATGGACCACGCGGCTGCTTCCACCCGCCCGCTGCCTGCCGCGGGCGTCTCTACGCCGCCCATGCCTTCCTCCATGAACCCCTGAAGAAACTGCGCCATATTGGGGCTGGAGCACAGAAAGGCTGGGTGCGCGTTACGAGGTTTATTGAAGGACTTAATCTCTAAGTACAGAGAGGCGGCAGGACGACTGGTCACTGCCTCGGCTAGATCTCAACTGCCTGCCTCGGGTGACGCCAAGAGGTGGCGGGAAGGTGAGGGTTGCCGCACCCCCCCACACTAACATAACCTATCCTCTTTTTTGGGGGCCTGGGTAACTCACCGACTTCATACGCATCCCTTCGCTGTCACAAAACCTGCTATCTAGGTGCCTAATCTGATTGTCCCCAACAACCAAGATTCTACCTTCGGGTAGTGATGTATCGTCTATCTTTTTACCCTTTACCTCCTTATTTTCCTCTTGCAGCCCCGAGAGTACCTGAAATGAATTCGTGCACACAACATGGTCATTGTTTACCTTTCTTTCCTTCGGGCGCGCTCCTCCATGGTCAACCACCTTCCATCCCCCATTCCATGGTGACTTACTAGGAGCGCCTCCCTTAGTAGTAGCTTCAGGCACTTCTCCCTCTGTTATCCCTCCAGGTACATCCCTCGTATGCGCCCCTCCACTCACTCCACTTGGACCTCCACCTCCACACTTAATTAAGAGATCGTATCTCTATCTCCTGCTTCTTCACCACGCTTTTCAATTCGTTCACTTTACTTACAAAGCACCTTTTCAGGTCTTCAATCGCCTCCAGAATAGACTTAAGTGCCACTCCACAACCTTCATTGCACTCTCCCTCGACCCTTCTCTCTCCTTCTAACACACTCGTAATCACCTCCGACTCCTTCACTCCACCCTCTCCTCCACTCACTACACCCTCGCTTCCACTCACAACACCATCGCCTCCACCAACCACACCGTCGCCTCCACCAACCACACCGTCGCCTCCACCAACCATACCGATGCTAAGCTCCTCTGCAGCTGCCATGCTAAGCCTCTCTGACCTGACTCCTACACTCAACAAACACAAGGAGCGGCCAGGAACACGTCTTGTCTCCCCGCCAGACAACGACTCTTGTGATGCAGAACCATTCTTTGAGCGAGCAGTTCTTCTGGGTCAGCATCAGTTGCTTGGAAGTGCGAGTTAACTCTCTCGAATTCTGTTACAACTGGTGTGACAAAGTGAAAGTACAGCTTATGAAGAGGATCTCTGAGCATATTGAGGATTTATCGTGCTTTATAGCGGCAAAAGGCATCTGTCATAGGTAATGCAACAGCAAAATAAGCTTGTAGCTCTTCTCAATTTACTAGAATATTGTAAAGAACTTTTCCTCAAACAATTAAGCCAACGTGCATTTGAAATCTTTTGAAAAGGAAGAAGAGTTCCCTTTCTTTAATTCTTCATTGGGATCCATTACAAGAAAAAGTTCCTTATATGCCTCTCTGTGGATGATGCTCTTGCTAAACCACTTGGGGGTATCATGCAAAAGATATCTAACACTCGATGGAAGTTTATCAAATGCTTTTTCAATGCAAAGTGATAGAGAGTGGCAGATACATATTTGTTTAGTTGACAATATGGAGACTGCTGTCTTACTCTGGACTACACAGAGTTGTGTTCTCCTATCATTGAGGACGCGCCATCACTCGCTAACCCAACACAGTCAGACAGCGTCAATCCTATCTTTTCTAATAAAGTACTCAAGGCTAGGAATATATCACTGCCTGTAGCACCAACAACTGGCACCAAACCTCCAGATTCGGTCGGTGGCAATTTTGGATCTTGATTCACTACTATCTAATTGCAACATATAAATGTTTGTTTACTGCCACAATAAGCCGTGTTTTTGTCGTCCAAGCACCGTCTCATACGAAGACGAGACGATCACCGATACTTGGATACGAAGTTTTTTGTCGCGATTGGATTCTGCGACAAAAACACAACAAGCTTGGTAGGAGCCAAAATAGTCTAGTCAAAATTCTGAGATATGTCACTGTATAAAGATTTACCGGCATTTTTGAGTAAAAGTTGACAAACACACTTTTCTAGGTTTTTTTTTTGTGCTGAATCCATTTTTGGTGTTTGCCAAGATGTATCTCTAACGGTGTCCTTGAAACGCCCATCAACTGCAGTGGGCGAGTTAGGCCTGCTGACACAAATTATAATTATTCATCAAATCTATTCTCGTGTGTACGCGTTATTTTTGGTCAAAGTACAGTAATTCATATATCAATAGATAAAAAATTTAGTCAGCTACGTCTAGATGAGACAAGATTATGTATCTTAAAACAATGTTTTTTGCCAAATTTTTCTGTCGAGTAATGTGTCAATTTTTTGCATATTTTCGAAGCTATACTCACATTTTTGGTAATTTCCTGTATTTTTTTCGAATTTCAGAATAAACTGATCGAGGAAATTATCTAAGCTGCAAAATGACACCAAGTAGAGTTCTATACGTCGCATACTAACTCCGCTACAACGGTCAGAAGGAAAACTTTGCTACGCGATTTAAAAAAACTGCCCGCACAGAATAAGTGAGGCACATCGATACTTTTTTTATGTCCAGCTTTGAAATACTCTTTCCACAGGAGGCTTGGTGCATTGTCTCTCGGGAAGTCGATTTGTCAACACAGCGAAAACCTGATGCAATTACAAATTCAAACTTTTCCGTCTCTGTCTATCTACTTCCACCTTTCCTTCTTGCTGGAAGTTTGCTCACATCCAACCTGTTCCTAAGAAGGGTAACCGTTTTAATCCTTCAAACTACCGTCCTATAGCTTTGACTTCCTGCCTTTCTAAAGTTTTTGAATCTACTTAATAAGAAGATTCTTAAGCATCTATCTGTTCACAATCTTCTATCTGATCGTCAGTACGGTTTCCGTAAAGGGCGATCTACTGGCGATCTTCTAGCTTTCCTAACTGAATCTTGGTCATCCTCCTTTAGGTGTTTCGGTGAAACTTTTGCTGTTGCCCTTGACATATCAAAAGCTTTTGATAGAGTCTTGCACAAAGCTTTAATTTCCAAACTACCCTCATTCGGTTTCTATCCTTCTCTCTGTACCTTCATTTTAAGTTTCCTTTTAAACCGTTCTATTGTAGCTACTGTAGACGGACATTGTTCTTCTCCTAAATCTATCAATAGTGGTGTTCCCCAGTGTTCTGTCCTATCACCCACTCTCTTTCTATTATTCATTAATGATCTTCTAAGTCTAACTCAAAGCCCTATCCACTCCTACGCTGATGATTCTACCCTGCATTTTTCAACGTCGTTTATTAGACGTCCAACTCAACAGGAATTAAGTGATTCACGGAGAGATGCCACCGAGCGCCTAACTTCTGATCTTGCTATAATTTCTGATTGGGGCAAAGCAAACCTTGTTTTGTTCAATGCCTCAAAAACCCAATTTCTTCACCTATCTACTCGACAAAACCTACCAGATAATTATCCCCTCTTCTTCACTGACACTCAACTGTCTCTTTCTTCTACAATGAACATTCTAGGACTATCCTTTACTAAAAATCTGAACTGGAAATCTCACATCTTATCTCTTGCTAAAACAGCTTCTAAGAAGTTAGGTGTCCTGTGGCGTCTGCGTCCTTTTTTTTCTCCCTCCCAATTACTTGCTCTCTACAGGGGCCTTATCCGCCCATGTATGGAGTATGTCTCACATATTTGGGGAGGATCCACTCATATAGTTCTCCTAAACAGGGTTGAGTCAAAAGCTTTTCGTCTCATCAACTCCTCTCCTCTGACTGACTGTCTTCAATCTTTAAATCACCGCCGCAATGTTGCTTCTCTTGCTCTCTTCTACCGTTATTTTCATGCTCACTGCCCTTCTGAACTTGCTAACCGTATGCCTCCCCTCCTCCCGCGGCCTCGCTGCACAAGACCTTCTACTCATTCTCATCCCTATTCTGTCCATCTTCCTAATGCAAGAGTTAATCAGTATCTTTACTCTTTCCTCCCTTTCACTGGTAAACTCTGGAACTCTCTTCCTGTTTCTATTTTTCCACTTTCCTATGACTTAAATCTTTTCAAAAGAAGAGTAACAAGACACCTCCTGAACTAAATTGGCTCACCCCTCTTTTTTATTTTATTCTCTTACTGTCTTCTTTATAGGGACTGGCAACTAAGCGGGCTTTGTGTTACCCATTTTGTTGTGCCCTTGGCCAGTTCTTTGTGATATAAAAAAAAAAAAAAAAAAAAAAATATTTGGTTGTTTAGGCACACATAAAAGACATTAATTATTTAATACCAGAACCTTAAGGCAAATAGGTTTTGCTGTGTCACTTCTGATGCTGATCTGTCTCACTTTGCCAACAGTTGAGATATTTGGAAAATTTTGAACGTATTTTTTTAGATTGCATGTTACATGTCGTTATTGTTGCTGATAAAAAGAATTATAATTTTTAAGAATGATTTTTGTATGGATTTGTTTTTTTCTGGTTTGTAATATTTTGTTGAGAGAACAGAGGATATCCTGATAACTGTAGTTATTTAAATGTCGAAACGATCAAAATGGAAGCTGTGTGTAGCCTGAAAAGAGATAGATGCATATCGTTTGAAAGTTGCATTTTGTGTCAAGAATCTAAGCAAGACAAACTGCTAAAGCCAAGTGCTGGATCAGTGGTGGGTATTAGAACATATTGTAACGAAGGAGGGGGGGGGGGGGGCAATCCACCCCTCTCAACTTGGTCTTGGTCACACACTAACGGCTCGGGGCTATGGAGGAGACGGGAAGGACTGCAAGGAAGACACTTAACTGCTGTGCACGGCTTTGTTTCCCACACTACTACTACCCACTGTACAAAGTCACTTTCTCGCACATCAAGCACGCAGGCCAATCCACTCCCAACTGAGTCACTGTCTCTCACCACAGGGCACGCCCACTCCACAACTGAGTCACTGTCTTACGGGGGGCGCCGCCCTTGTCCAACACACCCGTGTACACAGGCTCACCTCACACTCGTCGTCCCAACCCACACACTGGGTAGCCGCGCTGCACACTCTCACCCAGTCTTTCACCCGCTGTGTACCCTCGCTACACACCGTTTCTCAACACAACTGGCTCGCCCCAACACACTACCGGCGTGTATCACCCTACACGCGCCACTCCGCTCCGTGTGCAAACTTTTCTCGAAAGGCACAGCTGCCTTGCTGCACCCATAAAGGATGCATGCATGTGGCATATCGCAAAAAAAATCTATCAGAAGCACCCAAAAATCATCAAGTACTATATTTATCTCTTGTGTTTACGTACTTCTAAATCTGCGCGGGGAGAGGTAGCCTTCCTCTTGTTACGTCACCGAGCCGTGGCGCATCGTCTGCAAACCTTGAGGAGTGTTTTGAGAACTCGGGGAATTTGCAGATTTTGATTGCGGATTATTTAAAAACGGCTGACTGGATGCAAAAAGTGACGACGTATTGTTGATATACTCGCTAATGGCTATAATTTGATTGCATTAAATCAGGAATGATGAAATGGTCTGAACTATTACTTTAAGGAATAGTTGGTTGAGTGATATCAAAAGGATTATACAGTGCATATACTTCATGCATTTACACAAATGTTGGGTAAATGTGTTACAGGAGTTGTGAAGCGAGGGTGACAGGCCGTGGTGTGCAGAGTGCTAGCTACGAGCCCAAGTCAGACGCCAGAGTGTGGCTTCTCGCAAGTGGAACGTGGGGTGCCAACTTCACAAGGAGTAATTACTAGTTCTCGTGTTCAACAACACCAAACGAGAAAAGTAGAGTTGGTGTTAAGCACGAGAAACAAGTGTTGGGTTGCTGATACAAGGGTGTGGTAATGGTTGTTCGTTACAAAGGATGTGAAAGAGTTGACGCTGTGAATGTATATGTCTAATTTGTGAATTATATGAACACTATTGGCAGCAGTTCTTTTATGATCCCCATTGTTGTGTGGAACGGTTCACCAGAATAAGCAGTTACTTAAGTAGTTGTCTCCATGTGGTTCGAATGGTTTCCGGAAGGACATTCCATTGATTCCCTACACTCGACAGATAGCTTGATAGATAGAGGTGTAGGATATATGCATTAATTATAGTTATGTCAATATTCGCAAAAAAAAAAAAATCTGTTCTTGGTTTTCATGGCAATACTCACATAAACAAAATTTAGGCCCGTAGTTTAGTTTAGTTAAGAGTCTCCCAGTTTCCAATAGTTTGTAATTTGTATGTCTAAATGTATTTCAGGGACCCTATGACTTTATTTACAAGAAAATGTAATTAACAAATTAATATGGTACTTGGCAATCTCGGAAAGGTTATGCAAATTGTAATAAAGTAATGGAAACACATGAGGAAAATTATTGTAAATTTGTACTATCACTGAAAAGAAGAAAATTGTTAAATAAAAATTGTGCACGACAGGTTTTAGGCCTCTTCCATTTGCGACATTTCAGGAACCAGTTCACGGAACCCAATAATTCAGGCGTTCCATTTGCGCACGAAAACCTGGGTCCGAGGTGACGCGCGTAGTGACTCATCAAAACCCTTGAACTTTCTTTACCCACATTGGGAGGTCGGTAGCCTGGGTACAGTTTTCAGTTCATAACAAACAATGGCCGCCTTGGGCCCTATTTCTCTTATCGTGAAGGGTTTTCCGCATGCACGAGTCGGAGAGGATGTCAGACAGGCCTACAAGGGGCACTGGTGGAGGAATGCGTTCCCGCGATCTTAAACTTGATATGATCCCTTCACATTACAGCTGAGTTACCACTTTTAATGTTTCCTCTCTCTCTCTCTCTCTCTCTCTCTCTCTCTCTCTCTCTCTCTCTCTCTCTCTCTCTCTCTCTCTCTCTCTCTCTCTCTCTCTTGCCTCGCCAGCTGAGTTTGTTTGTAAACAAAAAAACGGGGTTTTTGCGTTCCATTTGTGACACGCGAACCCATAACCAGGAACTGAACCCAACCCTGAACAGAAAGAACTGGTTCCTGAAACTTGGGCACAAATGGAAGAGGCCTTTTATAACTATGCAATTCCTATTTCTTTCAGTAACACCTGAAGCACACCCAGACCACACCTATCCCTGCAGTTCCCATAAAACTACAAACTCTGGTGAACCAGTAGATGTTGGGACGCAGATGAGTCAGCCTGTCAGTCATGCTGAAACCCAAACGCATGAAACGGTTGGTTATTTGCTTTGAACTCTATTTTGTATGATTTCAAACTTATTGGAAGAAAGTTAAGGGGTTATGGGATGATGAAAGCAGGTTCAGAAGGGGTGACTGCAGAATATATGAAATTTTGAAATAAAGAGCTGTGGAGGTGGATAGGTTGAGTAGTATATGTGGTATAAGAAGCTTTGATAGTGAGAAATTATGTGAGGGAGATATGTTCAGGAGTTATGCATTATAACCCCTTCATCAGGCCTTATGTGTCACCTCTTTTGTTCTATACACATCCTTTCAAGCTCAACACTGGCTACCAGGTATTTACTTCCATCTTGCTACAATCTTCTCTTCACTTTTACTAAAGCACTGACATTATTATTACATTATCTTATCCCATAACTTTATTTATCTTGTTTTTCAGTTCTTCCATGCCAGTGCAGCTAAGAAGAACAAGATGCTTCGTGAGGCATTCAAGGAGAAAGTTCTGCAGAGTGATAAGTCTGTTAGAAAGTATATTGTTTTTTTATCGAAAATTATACTGAATGGCATATTTAAGATGATTAAGAAGAAAGTGGTAAAGATTAATTATTGGAAAGGGCCTAAGTAATTCAATAATAAGTCAAAACAGAGCAGACGAGGTAGATCAAATAGAAGTTCTGAATTTGATGAATTCCTTATAACTTTCATATATATTAGAGAAGCCATGGAAATGGAGGACCTTGCTAACCTGTTTGGGGTTAGCCAAAGTCTTGTTAGCTGTGTAATAACAACATGGATAAACATATTGTATGAGATCTTCAAAAGATGGCTCAAGTATCCCACAGCTGAAAATGTAAGGAAAATTTTTCCAGAGAACTATCCATCTAAGTATAGCGATACAAGAGTTATATTAGACCGTACAGAGTTTTTCACAGTTAAACCAAAAAATTGCACTGCGCACTGCACAAGCTGCAGCATATTCTAATTATAAGCACATATAATATTATTATATTATAAGCAACATAAATTATAATCACACCTATATTATTTTCGCTATACTTATTTTTGGCTTAATTTCCTTTGTTTCGAATGTGTATGGAGGCTGTACTTCTGATAAGTTTATGTTTGAAAGAAGTTTCTGGATAAAGTTGAACCTGGGGATGCCCTAATGCAGTGATTCTCAAACTGTGCGCCGCGGCGCACTTGTGCGCCGTGGAAATCCCCTAGGTGCGCCGCGTAATTTTTCATAGATATGGGTATTTTGCACTTTGAGGTCGCAGTTTTTGTTTTTTATATTGAAGATGGAAAATCGTAAATGAATGAGTTAATATGTAACTAGGCAGGTGGATGCAAGGTCCTTTTAATAATATTATAAGTACTTTGGATAGATGGATAAAGTAAGAAATAGAGAATAAATAAATAAGTTATTCATGCTTAAAATAAATACTTCCCGCTTCCACCACAATACGTGTTGAACGAATACTGTACACGTACTGTACCAGTCTGAGCCGCAGCCTGCTGGTGTTACTGAGCTACCAACTTACTAGTTTTATCACGCGTTCATGTGAATTGTTTTTAACGACATATAAAAGGAAAAAGGATGATGAATAGAAACTGATGCATACGTATATCAGTAGGCTTTATGCAAGTTTGACTGTTTGACGTGATTTACGTGAACCCCGATCGATAAAAACATGTATAATTGGCAACACACGTAGGCAGAGCGTTGGGTAGGCACCTCCCGTGGTCAGTGTAGCCGTGAGCCTCAGTAAGTATCGCTGTTGTGGTGTTAATGAGGTCCAAGCTTAAAAAATGGATAAGTACCTCATTAAAAAGCGAAAGTGTACTGAAGGCAATAGCGGTGAAGTCGCAGTTGATCATGAATCAAAACGTAAATGTGTCGAAGGCACCGAAGGCGAAGTAACAGTAATAACTGTTGAAAGTGAGTCCTCTCGTCCAGACCCTAGTGTGGAAAGTGAAGAAAGTGAAGTGACAGTTGAAAATGAGTATAGTCGTACAGATCCGTGCTGGCAAAGTGAAGTGACAGTTGAAAGTGACCGTAGTCGTGCAGGTCCGAGCGGGCAAAGAGAAGTGACAGATGAAAGAGAGTTTTGCCATCCAGGTCTAAGCGTGGTCAAAACGACGACACGTGCCAGCAAAAGTAACCGCAGTAAGTCATTTCGCCTGTATAACGACAGTTATCTTGGACTTGGGTTCACTTGCTGTGATGATGAAAATGGTCCAAAGCCAAAATGTGTTGTTTGCGGCATTGAACTATCAAATGAATCTATGACTCCTATGAAAATGAAGAGACATTTAATAACAAAACATCGTCACCTCTCTCAGAAGCCTATAGATTACTTTAAAAGACTCTTGAAAGATAACAAACAACAAAGGCTTGGGTTTGAGAAAAAGGTGAAGGTGGCAGAAAAGGCACAGAAAGCAAGCTATTTAGTGGCAGAGCATACAGCAAAACAAATGAAACCTCATTCAATTGCAGAGTCATACTTCCTTCCAGCTTGCTGTTCTGTGGTGAAAACATTGTTTGGGGATGAGGCTGAAAAGGAAGTGAAAAAAATTCCCCTCTCAGACGACATAATTGGTCGACGAATCAAGGACATGTCGTCTGATAATTGAAAAAAAGTTGTGTGACTCGTGAAGGTAAAATGTATGCTTACAAGCGGATGAATCAACAGACATGGAAGGAAACCTCAGTACTAGGTTCATCCGTATGTGCTGATAACAAAATAAGACAT
>JACEEZ010001377.1:127902-171814 GCA_016584305.1 Chionoecetes opilio
CACGGTTCACCTGCACCGCCTCCGTCTAGTCCCCTGACCCCCCCCCCCCTGCCTCTGGTGCACGAGCGTCTCTGAGACTATTGAACACTTTCTGCTGCAGTGTCCGCGCTTACACTCCACCGTGTAGTGCTACGCCCTCAATGCCTCACCCTGAAGGTCGCTAACTGTGACCTGTGACCTGCCCCACCCTGCTGGCGGTGGCTGGCGTCCACCCCTCCCGGCAACACGCTGTCATCCGCCTCACCTCACCTGTGCCTTCCTGAGGAAGACAGGTCAACTACAACACCTGTGATAGCATCATGGGACATCACCAGGGCTCGATCATAAGTGTTCCCCAAGGGATCCTCGCAGCCCTAAAAACAACAACAAAGTGACGTAAAAGTCCACGGCAGGGTAGTTGATATTGGCGGTTGCCCGGACAGTAAATACTAGAGTAGGATAAACGTCCGGGGCTGGGTAATGGCCTCGGACTATTGCGATTCCTGGACCAGTGGCTCCCCCCTATTAGTCCGGGAAAACGAGGTTTGTGTGTAAATATATATATACAAAGGTGGGCACCAAACCGTAATCCGTTAATCGTTAATTAACGAAGTTAACATTTTCGTTAACGATTTAACTTTTAAGTTAACTTTGGAAATCATTTTCGGACTAATTAACTTCCGCTACATTTAACTTCCGTTAACTCAAGTCCGCTAACCCAAAAATTTCATGAAAACACTGGTAAACATTTAAAAGTTTCTATTATCAACACAGCCATCCCCTCCAGTGCTGCAGTGGAGCATTTGTTCTCTATGGGCAAGGACATCTTGAGGGCCAGAGATCATCCCTGTCTGATGAAAACTTTGACATGCTACTTTTCATGAAGGGCACATGCATCTCATGAACGAAATGGAGAACGAGAAGGGAAAATTAAATTATGTATATATCGTGTTTTTCATTTTTTTATTTGATTTCTTTCGGCCACTTTATCAATATTTTTTTTTAGTTTAATACTAATATTGTGTTTCATTGAAGTTTTTTTTCACCCTATTCTGGCTCTAAAAGCCTTTACAAACCTAAAACAGGGCCAAAACTATGAAATCAGCCTTTTTTAGGTTTTTCTAAAAGTAAAACTATAAAATCTGCCTTTTTTTTAACTAAAGCAAAACAAAAACTACAGGTTTTTTGGGTTCTAAAGCCCTTAAAAAAAACCCATAAAGGCTGATTTTATAGTTTTGGCACTTTTCAAAGGTGTTTTTAGGTGGTTTTAGAGCAAAAACTTAGATATTTTTTTCTAGAATAAAAATTAACGTTAACGGTTTATCGATAACTTCCTTTACATTTTAAAGAATTAACTGATTAACGGTTATCGAAGTTAATTTTTTGGATAACGGATTAAACGGTTAACGAAGTTAACTTTTTGATTAACGGCGCCCACCACTGATGTATATATATATATATATATATATATATATTATACAAAACCTCGTTTTCCCGGACCTCCATTTCCCGGATATCGGAGTTGCCGGACAAAATCCGAGGTCCGGGGATGTCAGAGTCCGGACAAATGCCTGATCCAGTCCATAAACTGACAAAGTTGTCCGGCGGTCCGAGCGTCTCCTGTCACCCCTGGTCAGTGTTCGTGCCTCCTGCCAGGTGGCAGCATGCTCAGCTGTCACATTTTTTACATTTGGGCACAAGACACTCACTGTTCACCTGTACCGCCTCCGTCAGTCCCCTGACCCCCACTGCCCCTGGCGCAGGAACGTCTCTGAGACTATTGAACACTTTCTGCTGCAGTGTCCGTGCTTCCACTCCCACCATGTAGTGCTACGCTCTCAGCTCCTCACCCTGAACGTCGCCACCTTTGACCTGCCCACCCTGCTGGCGGGGACTGGCCTCCCGCCATGTGGCAGCATGCACAGCGGTTGTATTGTTTACATTTTGGCACACGACACTCACGGTTCACCTGCACCGCCTGACCGCCTCCGTCAGTCCCCTGACCCCCACTGCCCCTGGTGCAGGAACGTCTCTGAGACTATTGAACACTTTCTGCTGCAGTGTCCGGGCTTCCACTCCCACGGTGTAGTGCTACACCCTCAACTCCTCACCCTGAACATCGCTACCTGTGACCTGCCCACCCTGCTGGCCGGGGCTGGCGTCCACACCTCCCGGCAACACGCTGTCATCCGCCTCACCTGTGCTTTCCTGAGGAAGACAGGTCAACTACAGCGCCTGTGATAGCATCATAGGACATCACCAGAGCTCATAGTGTTCCCCAAGGGATCCTCACAGCCCTAAAAACAACAATAAAGTGACGTAAAATTCTGCGGCGGGGTAGTTGATATTGGCGGTTGCCGGATAGTAAATACTAGAGTAGGATAAACGTCCGGGGGTGGATAACGGCCTCGGACTGTTGCGATTCCCAGACGTTTGCGGTTCCTGGACCAGTGCTCCCCCCTATTAGTCTGGGAAAACGAGGGTTGTGTGTACAGGGAGGTCCCGTTATACGAGCATTCGGTATACGAGAATCCGATGATACGAGATGTGTAAATTAGGGTCTATTTTCAATATACGAGATCGAAAATCCAATGCTATGACATTCAAACTGGGGTGAGTAAAATTATCAAGTTCAAAATACGCGCCCTACCACTCCCAGGCTGGACAAAGGGGGATTTGGTTGACCCCAGTCAGGTCACTCCTAGCAAGCCGTGACCTGAAGGGTAATTAAACATATGGCGTGGCCTGACATTTAGGGGAAATTAGCAGGTGTGCGGCTCCAACCTTGGGACTGCAGTCAGGTCATCCCTAGCAAGGCGTGACCTGAAGGGTAATTAAGCATATGGCGCGGCCTGACCTTTAGGGGTAATTAGCCAGTTGTGCGGCCCAAACCTTGGGACTACTACTCTTTTGTATCACGCGGGGTCCCCTACAGTACAACGTCTTTTTTGCTTGTTATGCATATTTTATGTTTAATTAATGTACAGTTATGTTATTTTGTGTGCTATTTTCTCTTTCAGAATGCTTTTTCTACAGAATAGGTAGTAGTGTGGGTATATTAGACGCTGTGTGTTTGTTTTGTTTGCTATAGTTTATTTAGCTTGAAAAACCCTTTTTTTTTTTTTTTTTTTTTTTTTTTAATTGATGGTCCTGGAATCAAACCTATATTTTACCATTAGTTATGAATTTCGTTATACGAGATTTTGCTTTACGAGTATGCAAGGTGGAACCTAACTGCTCGTATCTTCGGGACCTCCCTGTATATATATATGCCTCCACTGTACAAGTGCACACACCTATACAGTGCAAAAGATTATTCTGGTGGAAAAAGGATGCATATAGTTGCATGGAAATATACAGTAAACCCTCACTTCTATGGACTTCAATATAACGAACTTCGGCATTAACAAACTTTTTCTGCCAGTCCGATATATGTGGGGATTTACTGAATAAACTCGCTTAATGTGGGGTTTGGTTCGTTGGTGGGCCGGCCTAACATATACACGCAGGTTGGACGGTGGCAGTGAAAACAAAGCTGACCGGGCAGTGCGTGGCTGCAAGCCGATCAGTCTGGCTTCGTCGGCCAGAGTGTAAACACCTCCTCTCACATCCTCCCATGCCCATGGATTACCCATCAGGGTGGCTCGGTTGGTAGAGTCGTGAGCTTGCGTGTAGTCCCTGCATTCGGTCAGCGGTTCGAGTCCACCAAGTTCGTCCTGGCGTGGTGGCGCTTTGTATAGTCAATAACCTTGTAGTTGGTACTTGCAAAGTGTCTAGATAGGATCAAAGTATCTTATTATCACCATGGATTGTTTTAATTTCCCTGTATATGTGTAGTATTTGTGATGGCTGCATGTAACTAAAGTACACTACCCTCACGAGTTTCACGATTGCTTTATTCCGAAGGCATAGCGCGAAACTCGCGGATCGCGAAACTCGGGTATTGAAAACCCTGTAAAAATGTTTATTTAGTCCGGTGTGAGGCGTAGTACCATTTTTTAAGGCTTATAAAACTCACGTTTCCCCCAAAAAAACCCAGAAGAATACTAATGGTCTTCCAAGACTAGTGTTGTAGTACTTCCTCAGTACTTACCTGTTACAAGTATTTCAAATACCATAAGACATTCAAATAAACTATCTGGACTCACAGTGTGATGTTTGTTCCACGTCTGAGGCTTGGCAGATTGCCGCCCCCAACAGCGCCATCTATCGTCTGCTATCGATCCCCGGGCGGAGCGGAAATAGGTGGGCTGTAGTCTTAAAAAAAAGTTTTTTTTCGAGCCACTTCCTTGATTTCCTGACATCACCCTGATATCTACAATCTCGTTCAGGACACAACACTGACAACGGCACTGCGTGTCAGCACCACCGACGGTGATGAGTGGTAGTGTGTACTGTGTGGTAAGGCAGCGCGCAAATCCAGCGGTATGAAGACGTATCCCATACGTGTACGAAGTGTATCCCATACGTGTACGAAGTGTATCCCATACGTGTACGAAGTATATCCCATACGTGTACGAAGTGTATCCCATACGTGTACGAAGTGTATCCCATACGTGAACGAAGCAGCGCGTGACGCCAGCAGTAAGAAGACGTATCCCATACGTGTACAAAGTGTATTCCATACGTGTACGAAGCAGCGCGAAACTCGGGGAAATAATGCGCGAAAGTCGGGATGGTAAGAATTTAGGACTCGGCGCGAAACTCGCATAGCGTGAAACTCGGGAGGGTAGTGTATACAAACTTTCATGTAATGTAACAAACAAAGTTCATTATACTGTCTGTACAGTGGTCCCTTGCATTTGGCGAGTTTCAGTTTGGAGAAACACAGTATTGGCAATAGGTTGGATATGGTACCAGAATCCGAATTTGGCGCTTCAAATTCACTTTTGGCAGACGCGCGCTGACCACGGAAGACGCCGAATGCACGCCGTGATTGAACGTCGGGGCGCGCAATTCATGCACCCCTTACCTCCCTCCGTCGTCCCCCCCCCCCAGCCCCGGGGCGGAACGTCTCTGAGACTTTTGAACACTTTCTGCTGCGTGTCCGGGCTTCCACCCCCAGGGGTTAGTGCTACACCTAACTCCTCACCCTGAACATCGCTACCTGTGACCTGCCCACCCTGCGGCCGGGGCTGGCGTCCACACCTCCCGGCAACACGCTGTCATCCCCCCTCACCTGTGCTTTCCTGAGGAAGACAGGTCAACTACAGCGCCCTGTATAGCATCATAGGACATCACCAGAGCTCATAGTGTTCCCCAAGGGATCCTCACAGCCCAAAAAAACAACAATAAAGTGACGTAAAATTCTGCGGCGGGGTAGTTGATTTGCGGTTGCCGGATAGTAAATACTAGAGTAGGATATAACTTTCCGGGGGTGGATAACGGCCTCGGACTGTTGCGTTTCCCAGACGTTTGGGGTTCCTGGACCAGTGCTCCCCCCTATTAGTCTGGGAAAACGAGGGTTGTGTGTTACAGGGAGGTCCCGTTATACGAGCTTTGGGTATCCGAGAATCCGATGATACGAGATGTTAAATTAGGTCTATTTTCAATATACGAGATCAAAAAATCCAATGCTATGACATTCAAACTGGGGTGAGTAAAATTATCAAGTTCAAAATACCCCGCCCTCCCACTCCCAGGCTGGACAAAGGGGGATTTGGTTGACCCCAGTCAGTCACTCCTAGCAAGCCGTGACCTGAAGGGTAATTAACATATGGCGTGGCCTGACATTTAGGGAAAAAGGCAGTGGGGGCGGCTCCAACCTTGGGACTGCAGTCAGGTCATCCTAAGCAAGGCGTGACCTGAAGGGTAATTAAGCTTTAGGGCGCGGCCTGACCTTTAGGGGTAATTAGCCAGTTGTGCGGCCCAAACCTTGGGACTACTACTCTTTTGTATCACGCGGGGTCCCTACAGTACAACGTCTTTTTTGCTTGTTATGCATATTTTATGTTTAATTAAATGTACAGTTATGTTATTTTGTGTGCTATTTTCTCTTTCAGAATGCTTTTTCTACAGAATGGGTTAGTAGTTTTGGGTATTAGACGCTGGTGTGTTTGTTTGTTTGCTATAGTTTATTTTAGCTGAAAACCCTTTTTTTTTTTTTTTTTTTTTTTTTTAATTGATGGTCCCGGAATCAAACCTTATTTTACCATTAGTTATGAATTTCGTTTTTACGAGATTTTGCTTTACGAGTATGGCAGGTGGAACCTAAACTGCTCGTATCTTCGGGACCTCCTGTATATATATATGCCTCCACTGTACAAGTGCACACACCTATACAGTGCAAAGATTATTCTGGTGGAAAAAGGATGCATATAGTTGCATGGAAATATACAGTAAACCTTTACTTCTATGGACTTCAATATAACGAACTTCGCATTAACAACTTTTTCTGCCAGTCCGATATATGTGGGGATTTACTGAATAAACTCGCTTAATGTGGGGTTTGGTTCGTTGGTGGGCCGGCCTAACATATACACGCAGGTTGGACGGTGGCAGTGAAAACAAAGCTGACCGGGCAGTGCGTGGCTGCAAGCCGATCAGTCCCGGCTTCGTCGGCCAGAGTGTAAACACCTCCTCTCAGATCCTCCCATGCCCATGGAATTTCCCATCAGGGTGGCTCGGTTGGTAGAGTCGTGAGCTTGCGTGTTGTCCCTGCATTCGGTCAGCGGTTCGAGTCCACCAAGTTCGTCCTGGCGTGGTGGCGCTTTTTATAGTCAATAACCTTGTAGTTGTACTTGCAAAGTGTCTAGATAGGATCAAAGTATCTATTATCACCATGGATTGTTTTAATTTCCCTGTATATGTGTAGTATTTGTGATGGCTGCATGTAACTAAAGTACACTACCCTCCGAGTTTCACGATTGCTTTATTCCGAAGGCATAGCGCGAAACTCGGGGATCGCCGAAACTCGGGTATTGAAAACCCTGTAAAAATGTTTATTTAGTCCGGTGTGAGGCGTAGTACCTTTTTTTAAGGCTTATAAAACTCACGTTTCCCCCCAAAAAAACCCAGAAGATACTAATGGTCTTCCAAGACTATTTGTTGTAGTACTTCCTCAGTACTTACCTGTTACAAAATATTTCAAATACCATAAGACATTCAAATAAACTATCTGGACTCACAGTGTGATGTTTGTTCCACGTCTGAGGCTTGGCAGATTGCCGCCCCCAACAGCGCCATCTATCGTCTGCTATCGATCCCGGGCCGAGCGGAAATAGGTGGGCTGTAGTCTTAAAAAAAGTTTTTTTCGAGCCCACTTCCTTGATTTCCTGACATCACCTGATATCTACAATCTCGTTTCAGGACCAACCTGACAAACGGCACTGCGTGTCAGCACCACCGACGGTGATGAGTGGTAGTGTGTACTGTGTGGTAAGGCAGCGCGCAAATCCAGGGTATGAAGACGTATCCCATACGTGTACGAAGTGTATCCCATACGTGTACGAAGTGTATCCCTATACGTGTACGAAGTATATCCCATACGTGTACGAAGTGTATCCCATACGTGTACGAAGTGTATCCCCATACGTGACAAGCAGCGGCGTGACGCCAGCAGTAAAAAGACGTATCCCATACGTGTACAAAGTGTATTCCATTCGTGTACGAAGCAGCGCGAAACTCGGGGAAATAATGCGCGAAAGTCGGGATGGTAAGAATTTAGGACTCGGCGCGAAACTCGCATAGCATGAAACTCGGGAGGGTAGTGTATACAAACTTTCATGTAATGTAACAAACAAAGTTCATTATACTGTCTGTACAGTGGTCCCTTGCATTTGGCGAGTTTCAGTTTGGAGAAACACAGTATTGGCAATAGGTTGGATATGGTACCAGAATCCGAATTTGGCGCTTCAAATTCACTTTTGGCGAGACGCGCGCTGACGTCACGGAATGACGGCGGCCCAGAATGCTGACGTCACAGAATGATGACGGCCCAGAATGCTCCACCCGCAAGCGTCCATGTTGGTGTTTGTTATCTTCCCGGCAGCAATCTTGACAACTGCGCTGTTTTTTGCTCCCAAGTGACGGCACCTTTGGCGTTATGCGCTAAGACTATGGCATCTACAAGTACTGGTGGTGGTGGTGGTTCGAGGAAGCCAGGTGACGATAAGGACAAGGGAAAAAGCGGACAAACGAGAGTGGAGGAAAGGTAAACACACAGCCACAACCACCACACTCACTCGTCTCCTCAGGTCTAACTCTAAATAATTCATGGTAAATAACATCTATTATCTATTATCTATTGTCTTTTGTATTGCTGTTAATGTTTCATGTATAATGTCTTTGCTTTTAAGCAGTTAAATACGAAAATGGAGGTCAAAAGGGTGAAGTCAGGCCTCGTCAAAGATTAATGGATAAATTTTCCATTGAAAGTACTATTTGCGTTTGGCGAAATTAACTTTTGCCATTGGTTTGGCTAGACTAAATATATCGCCAAACATGAGGGACCACTGTACATGGAAATGGTCGGAAATAGAGAACTTTAACTTCATCGAACAAAGTTGTGTTATATGCGTAAAGTTTGAATAACTTAACCTTCTTTTCTTTTCTTTATAACAAACTTTTGGATATAACGTCACCCCCTTCCCCTCAATTGATTAGTTATAGTGAGGGTTTACTGTAGATGTGACAGCTGTGGAGCCATCTGGGTGAAGCATAGGAGGGAAAGATGAAGAAGATAAATTGTTGGAAATGTTTTTAGCTAGATGCCAGTCATGAGAGGAGTTTGTTCCAGAAAGATTTTGACATTTTCTATTGATGAAGGAGTTTTTGGCAACTTGAATAGATTTGGCATGATTACGAACTGAACTATATAAAGCATGAGTTTCAGAAAAAGGATGGTTACGGTACCTTCTGTGAGGCGTCTATGATGGCGCAGGCAGGATTTTTATTGTGACGCCTGTGATTAGAGGCTCATGCCGCCCCCCTGTGTCCTCCGATGCACTCACAATTGAAAGTAAGAGTTAATGGGTAGGGCATGTGGGTGTTCTTAGGCCACTCGACGGTGCAGAAAGATTTTGGTTTTCGTCGGGGATCGAACTCGTGTCACCGAGAACGCCACTCGGAGATGTTAACCACTCTGCTACCGCCTCCCCATCTTGGACAACACTAGAAGCAAGCTAATTTAAACCAAGGTTTACAGGATTAGGAATAGTGTGTGGAATCTATGCCTCCATGCCAGAGACAATGACCTATGTTATGCGCTCTGCACAAAGAGATGGGTCTCTGACACGAAAGCAATAATCATTCTATGGAAAATCAGAGTAATACGGCTTTAGGTCCTCCTACTTAGCTGAGGTGTAATGCCAGAAGCACTTCCGCTTAGGTGGGTCACGAGGCAGAATCGGAGCGATAGAAAAGGTAACTGAAATAAGCTTGTGATCAGAGGAGCCCAACAGAGATAATAGTTTAAAAGTAAGGAGAAGGGTTAGATGTTAGGAAAAGGTCAAGAATGTTAGGCGTGTCTCCAAGGCGGTCAGGAATACGAGTAAGGTGCTGCACCAGCTGCTTGGAGGATAGTAAAGTTGTAGGCTTTTTAATGCGGTTAGTCAGTGCAAGAGAATGAAAACCAAGATGTTGCTTCTCTTGCCAGAGATCCATCACATTATTTTTGACACCATTATCTTCATGGTAACTCATCAATATCATAATCTTTTTGTTTGACGTCAGATTTTCCCATAATGTCTTATGAGGTTAGACGGTCGATGATACGCTTCCAATTCTATTGTCAACGTTCATCATTCAGATTTGAGCCATGAGTTTTATGCCTCAGATGCTCTTCCTAACAGGCAACCCCATTTTCGGCTGAAGGCCTAGGTGGATTGCCTACCATGGCAAACGAGCACCACCTGCCCATTTTTTTTGTTTTGCTAACTTTCATGCTAACTGCACTTCTGAACTTACTAACTGCATGCCTCCCCCACAGCCTCGCTGCACAACTTTCTACTCATTCTCATCCCTATTCTGTCCATCTTACTAATGCCAGAATTAACCAGTATCTTCACTCTGTCATCCCTTTGACAGAAGGGATGACTGGTAAACTCTGAAATTCTCTTCCTGTTTCTATTTTTCCACCTTCCTATGACTTCTTTTTTTTCAAGAGAGAAGCATCAAGACTAAAATAAATTGATCCACCTCCCTTTCTTTATTCTTTTAATGCCTTCTTTATGGGGTCTAGCAGCTAACAGACTTTTTTTCCCCTTGGCCAGTCGTTTTTGATGTAAAAAATATATATATATATACAGTCGGCGCAAAAAACTTATGACGTCAAAAAACTTAGGACGGGAATTATAAGAAAGGACATCAGCAATCCTTTTGAGCAGTTGATCAGTCTTCTTTGAAGTTTTTCTTGGTCACCCTGACACTTTCTTTCACGCCAAAACAGTCTCTAACTCACCATCTTGTGCACGCCTGCACCAGACGGGGTCCAGACAAAACCCCCCTCGGACAAAACCCCCCTCGGACAAAACCCCCTCGGACAAAAACCCCTTGGACAAAACCCCCTAAGCTAAAGTGCGAAATAGGACAAAACCCCCTCAGTTTAATACCATTAAAATTAGAAGAAAAAATATAATTTAAGCAATTAATTACTGAAGTAATCATGAAAAATATTATAATCTTTCTTTGTGTTTGTTCACTCCACCTGATCATTGTTTTGTCTACCTGAGTACCGTAAATCCCCATGTACCGTAGATAACACTAATGTCGCCAGGACAACGTTTCTTTTTTATTTACAGACGTGTGGTGGTGTTAATACGTACTACTTACATTTCTGCATCCATGATTTCAGGAAAGTCAGAAGGGGCTATCTGGAGAGTCTGTCATTTTGTGTCTTCATCTGTGTCATAGTATTACTATAAATGAACAAATTACAAAAATACATCAACCGAGTGGCGACGTTGATAATGGGCTACACTAAGGTCGCCATCTAGTGTTTGTTCTGAGTGTCCTCCTGCCGTCGTCGTCGCCCGAAAAAAAACTGAGTAGTGTAATTTGAAATTGTATATACGTGCCGATACAAAGCCTAAAACAACGCTGAAACGGGGTAGATTATACAATAGGGTGTCCCAAGATCATAGAGGGAAAAAATGAAACATGTTTTTTTCACTTGCTCGTGTTTTACTTCTGTTCACACATGCATAAGAAGAGTTCCTGTGAAATTAGATGAAATTCGGAGAATATTTAGGGGTCGCGACAAACTGAACAATTTTCTAATAACCTTCAAAAACAAAGAAAAAACTCAAAACATCCCACATTTTTAGAAAGAAACTTATAAGGAAACCAAAACAGACAGCTTTCATTGTTTCCATTCAGAAAGCCTTCTTTTGAAGGTCCTCCTTTTCCCGGCCCACAAGTTTCCGATGGTGGTGGACTAACTGGAGGAGATACTTCTCCTGTGCGGCCGACTTCGTGGACTCCAGGTAGCGCTGGACTAGGGCGATGCCCCGCTCCGCGGCATTGTTGACCACTCGGAGGCCAAGTGCCCGTTTCCGAGCGTCCTTGAATCGGTCGTCCTCCTCCCACAATGCCGGGTCCTTTGCCAGGAAGCCCTCGTCTGCGTCGAGTTTCTGAAAGAAGGACCGTGTCTTCGAACTGACGAAGGACGAGAGGGAGGAAGACATCGTCATCTTTTTTCCCTCCAATCGCTTGAGTTCCTTCTTCGAGGCGGGCTTGTCCAATGCCTTGACCATCTGCTTCTTCTCCTCCACATCAATCCTTGAGTCGAAGAAGGCCAGTCCCGCGTTTTCCTCGGAAACGTACCACAGGTGGCGTTGCAGGGCTTGTTCTGCTGCCTTGGCAACGGTTTGGTCAGGGTATGTCTTGAGGATCTCAAGGAAGAGCACGTCGTTCAACGGAGCTTTCACAGAGATCGGTGCCTCATGCCATTGCTTGCAGTACTCCAGAGCAACGAAGAGGGCCACTCGTTCCACTCCGGCCTTCTCTCGACCAGTCAGCGACAGCTGGGATTTCAGCATCTGAAGCTTGAGGCAGTAGATGGCCTTGGCCATCCACCGGGCTTGATGGAGAGCTCCAGGACGGCGGAATGGTTTGGCTGGACCTTCACCACCGAGGAACAGGTAGGAGAGACGGAGAAGTTCTTCATAGTCCTCCCTGGGATGGTTCTTCGACATCAGAGCCTCCTTCAGGAAGGCCAATGCGTCGTCCTTCAGCTTGCTGGCAGTGTCATTGGTGGCGAAGAACTCTACGAGGTCCTCCGATGTTTCCACCGTCTCTCTCTGCGAGGAATCCACGAAGGCCCATCGATCACGGAGTCGTTTGAAGATTCCAATGTCAGGACCAGAGGAAGAGCCGAGGCTGGCTTCGAAGACATCCTTGAGGATCACCTCGTGGACATGATGGCGGCAGGCCAACCAAAGCAAGCTTCGTCCGAGTTCTTGCTCAATCCGAATGCAAGCACCTTGCACCATACCAGTGTTCGAAGCTGTGGTGTCGAAACAGAAGGCGATGATCTTGTCCCTGACGCCCGCTTCGTCCACCTCCTTCAAGACCACTGCAGCCACGTTTCTGCCAGTTGAATCCGAGCTTGCCGGGACCCCAAGAAGGAACTCGGCGTCATCTTCCCCTGTGAGGAGGACGGCGATGCGTTCCTCCGTATCGCCAGATAGGGACGGGAGGAGTTTTCCGTTCAAATGCAGGACCAACCTCTCAGGTATCTCCTGGTTCCGCAGTTCCACGATCTTCTCGACGGCTTGCTTTCTCCCCGCAATTCGTGCTCAATGGACCGTGCTCTTCGAGACCGCCATACTCCCAATGTCCATTCCAAGAACTTCAGTGGTAGCTGTGAACGTTGACGTTGCTTGCCGCACCGACAACTTCTCTTGATCCCAAGTTGAAATGAGGTTAAGATCCTTCACGGAGATCGATGGCGACTGTTTTAGTTTTTTCCTCTGGCTTCGGGATCCAGCCGGTGATGACGTCGTCGACACAGGACTGCTGCTGCTGCTGCTGCTACTGCTTTGGCTTGGGATTTCCGCCATTTCAGTCAGCCTGGCAATGTCGCTGTCTTCACGTTCCCGGAGCCGCATGAGCCGAGTTCCGCGCTCGACCTGCTTCTCCACCTTCTTCGCTGTCACGAGGTCAATTTCAGCCATGGATGATTCCCCTCTGTCTTCTCTCTGACTCCGTAGGAACTCCTTGTCCTCGTCCTTCACGTCTGCCCGTTGGAGAGAGGAGGAGTGTGCGAGGTCGAAGATTTCTTGGAGGTCTCCTTTGAAAATCTCCTCATCCATACGATGTTTCGGCCTGTCTTTGTTCTTGTTCTTCTTGAGGTCATTGTACGCCTTTACCAGCTTTGACAGCTTCGTGCCGGCGTGTATTACTGTAGTTGTCGGAATCCCGGCGCGCGACCAGAAGGGGAGAACCTCCTCCACCACCGCCTTCCTGCTCCCGCTCGCCGTCTTCCCCATCGGTGGTGGTGGTAGTAGCGGAGGAGGACCTGCTCCTTCGATGGTAGCCGGGCTCCGGTGATTTCATCGATTGGAGCCTTGTCGATCAGCTAAAGATTACTAGCGGCTCTTGTTGCCATGTTGATAACCTGAGGGAGAAAAAAAGTGGAAATTTAGAAAAATCCTGAAATTCGAGTCACGTCACCTAAATGTTCACTTTGTCGGGACCCCTAAATATTACTCAATTCACCCAAAATTTCAACGCAATACTGTTTTACTATGAGAGAACCGGAATAACACACGAGCGTGCAACATTTCAAAACTTTTGCATTTTGGGACACCCTATTATACAACCATGATATAAACTACTGTGTATCATCTTCAGTGGTACATACGCAGCAGTAGTGATGCTATAATTAATAATATTTGGCGCCTGGCGACACTATTGCAGCTGGCGACTAAATTAAGTGTTATCTACGGTAGCTATAGGTAAAAACATATCAAACCTATCAACACCTACCTATCAAAATCTATATATTATATAATGAATGTAATATTTTACATCTCAGAGAAGTGTTCATTAACTACTAATAATAAGAATAAAAATTATGATTTTAAAATTTCTAGTTTTTTTTGTCCCAGGGGGGTTTTGTCATAGGGTTTTTTTCCTAGGGGGGTTTTGTCCTACACTCGCACCAGACTGAGACGGTGTGTTTGGAAACACACATCTCCTTCGTTATCTGGCCCATGGTTTTCCCACTTCGATACAAAGTTACTACATGTGTCTTCTTCACAATGGATAGAGATTTTCCCGGCATAATGCTTTAGTAGTCCTGGAGGAGGTGGTAGAGGATGGAGGGGCGAAGGGGGGTTTAGGAAGGTTGGAGAACCAAACACAACAACCTCTTCCTATGATGACTTGGAAGATACAGAGCGGGCAGTTGCGAGGAATCTACAGCAGACAGCCTAATGCACTGCTAGATATACAAAAAACGTAAAAAAATTCAATCGCTCCCACCGAAATTGGCAAAAAAGCTAAGGACGTCGTTCCCGTCCTAAGTTTTTTGCCGTCCTAAGTTTTTTTGCGCCGACTGTATGTAAAGATATTCAAAAGCCTACCTCTTAAGGGAGGTAATAATGACAGTGTTTGAAAGAAATTTGTAATTATGGCTAAATAATGCATCAAACTGAAATGATAAGGGTATGTAGCTGTTAAAGATGGAGCAATCATAAAATGGACAAATTGGAACATGGTGTACATATTAGTTTTTCTAAAAAATAACATGGTGACAGGTTCAGATTATAATACGAAAAGACTTCCTGTAACTAGAGTTATGGGTTTTTTCTTAATTATGAAGAAATGCAATAATGTGGAAAACATTGCCTTTTGGAAAGAAGAAAAAACTAAATGCACTCTGCTGTGGTTGGGGAGACGAGTGAATGAATGGTGCAGTGAGAATGCAGCGGAGCACTGGATGTTTGGTGAGTCAAGGATATGCGGCTTCAAGGTGTTATAACCGGCACTGAAAAATAAGACACAATGTAGTTACATGTAAGAGAAAATGAATAAAACTATCTCCACTTATAAAGAAAAAATAACAGATGTATGTGAGGAGATTTGGGTGAAGGCTGAAGTCCCGGCGGGTGAAGGTGCTTGGAGTGCTGAGAAATTATATTGACCAGTTGGGTAGTGACACAGGACTGGGTGAGTTGTGTAGTGGCCTTTCATGGTGATCATATGGCACTCATGACAACTCCATTTGTTTGTTGGGCGTCGGTGTCATCCAGGAGCAGCTGTTGAGAGAAAAAGAAATAACAAAAAGCCCGCTAGCTGCCAACCCCTATAAATTACAGTAAGAGATTTTTTAGATTGGGTGGGCCAAACAGTTTGTCTGGAAGTTTATGGAAGGTGTCTTGATACTCCTCTTTTGAAGTACACTCTACCCTCCACTTTCCGGACTGTTAAGGGGTTAGCCCGGTCCAGGAACCCCAAAAGTCCACGAAACGCGAAAGTCCGGGAGGTGTAGGTTAGGGTGTCCCAAAATGCAAAAGTTTTGAAATGTTGCACGCTCGTGTGTTATTCCGGTTCTCTCATAGTAAAACAGTATTGCGTTGAAATTTTGGGTGAATTGAGTAATATTTAGGGGTCCCGACAAAGTGAACATTTAGGTGACGTGACTCGAATTTCAGGATTTTTCTAAATTTCCACTTTTTTTCTCCCTCAGGTTATCAACATGGCAACAAGAACCGCTAGTAATCTTTGGCTGATCGACAAGGCTCCAATCGATGAAATCACCGGAGCCCGGCTACCATCGAAGGAGCAGGTCCTCCTCCGCTACTACCACCACCACCGGGAGATGGGGAAGACGGCGAGCGGGAGCAGGAAGGCGGTGGTGGAGGAGGTTCTCCCCTTCTGGTCGCGTGCCGGGATTCCGACAACTACAGTAATACACGCCAGCATGAAGCTGTCAAAGCTAGTAAAGGCGCACAATGACCTCAAGAAGAACAAGAACAAAGACAGGCCGAAACATCGCATGGATGAGGAGATTTTCAAAGGAGACCTCCAAGAAATCTTCGACCTCGCACACTCCTCCTCTCTCCAACGGGCAGACGTGAAGGACGAGGACAAGGAGTTCCTACAGAGTCAGAGAGAAGACAGAGGGGAATCATTCATGGCTGGAATTGACCTCGTGACAGCGAAGAAGGTGGAGAAGCAGGTCGAGCGCGGAACTCGACTCAAGCGGCTCCGGGAACGTGAAGACAGCGACATTGCCAGGCTGACTGAAATGGCGGAAATCCCAAGCCAAAGCAGTAGCAGCAGCAGCAGTCCTGTGTCGACGGCGTCATCACCGGCTCGTGGATCCCGAAGCCAGGGGAAAAAACTCAAACAGTCGCCATCGATCTCCGTGAAGGATCTTAACCTCATTTCAACTTGGGATCGAGAGAAGTTGTCGGTGCGACAAGCAACGTCAACGTTCGCAGCTACCGCTCAAGTTCTTGGAATGGACATTGGGAGTATGGCGGTCTCGAAGAGCACGGTCCATCGAGCACGAATTGCGGGGAGAGAGCAAGCCGCCGAGAAGATCGTGGAACTGCGGAACCAGGAGATACCTCCTGCTCCCTCTCTGGCGATACGGAGGACAGCATCGCCGTCCTCCTCACAGGGGAAGATGACGCCGAGTTCCTTCTTGGGGTCCCGGCAAGCTCGGATTCGACTGGCAGAAACGTGGCTGCAGTGGTCTTGAAGGAGGTGGACGAAGCGGGCGTCAGGGACAAGATCATCGCCTTCTGTTTCGACACCACGGTTTCGAACACTGGCATGGTGCAAGGTGCTTGCATTCGGATTGAGCAAGAACTCGGACGAAGCTTGCTTTGGTTGGCGTGCCGCCATCATGTCCACGAGGTGATCCTCAAGGATGTCTTCGAAGCCAGCCTCGGCTCTTCCTCTGGTCCTGACATTGGAATCTTCAAACGACTCCGTGATCGATGGGCCTTCGTGGATTCCTCGCAGAGAGAGACGGTGGAAACATCGGAGGACCTCGTAGAGTTCTTCGCCACCAATGACGCTGCCAGCAAGCTGAAGGACGACGCATTGGCATTCCTGAAGGAGGCTCTGATGTCGAAGAACCATCCCAGGGAGGACTATGAAGAACTTCTCCATCTCTCCTACCTGTTCCTCGGTGGTGAAGGTCCAGCCAAACCATTCCGCCGTCCTGGAGCTCTCCATCAAGCCCGGTGGATGGCCAAGGCCATCTACTGCCTCAAGCTTCAGATGCTGAAATCCCAGCTGTCGCTGACTGGTCGAGAGAAGGCCGGAGTGGAACGAGTGGCCCTCTTCGTTGCTCTGGTGTACTGCAAGCAATGGCATGAGGCACCGATCTCTGTGAAAGCTCCATTGAACGACGTGCTCTTCCTCGAGAACCTCAAGACATACCCTGACCAAAACGTTGCCAAGGCAGCAGAACAAGCCCTGCTACGCCACCTGTGGTACGTTTCCGAGGAAAACGCGGGACTGGCCTTCTTCGACTCAAGGATTGATGTGGAGGAGAAGAAGCAGATGGTCAAGGCATTGGACAAGCCAGCCTCGAAGAAGGAACTCAAGCGATTGGAGGGAAAAAAGATGACGATGTCTTCCTCCCTCTCGTCCTTCATCAGTTCGAAGACACGGTCCTTCTTTCAGAAACTCGACGCGGACGAGGGCTTCCTGGCAAAGGACCCGGCATTGTGGGAGGAGGACGACCAATTCAAGGACGCTCGGAAACGGGCACTTGGCCTCCGAGTGGTCAACAATGCCGCGGAGCGGGGCATCGCCCTAGTCCAGCGCTACCTGGGGTCCACGAAGTCGGCCGCACAGGAGAAGTATCTCCTCCAGTTAGTCCACCACCATCGGAAACTTGTGGGGCGGGAAAAGAAGGAGGACCTTCAAAAGAAGGCTTTCTGAATGGAAACAATGAAAACTGTCTGTTTTGGTTTCCTTATAAGTTTCTTTTTAAAAATGTGGGATGTTTTGAGTTTTTTCTTTGTTTTTGAAGGTTATTAGAAAATTGTTCAGTTTGTCGCGACCCCTAAATATTCTCCAAATTTCATCTAATTTCACAAGAACTCTTCTTATGCATGTGTGAACAGAAGTAAAACACGAACAAGTGAAAAAAACATGTTTCATTTTTTCCCTCTATGATCTTGGGACACCCTAGTGTAGGTACCTAGGTTTTGTTAGTTGTTTCGTACACTGATTTTGAGTTTTTTTGTACATACCTGGTGTCGTTTCGTAAATCTAGTAATCAAGTTTAACTCAAGCTGAGTGTACGAAACGACTATGGTTTCATATAGACTACGAAACAACTTTTTGGTGTACGAATCTACTGGTGTACGAAACAACTTGTGTACGAACTGACTGCACCCCATAGCCATTCACGGACTTTATCTGGTAAAGTCCGGCGACTTCAGACATTGTATTTACCTAGTTGTGTATTACAGGGCCTGAGCTACACTCGTGTGGTCCCGTCTCCGTATCTACATTTATCCAGTCTTTCTTTCAATTGGTGCACATTATGTGCCGATATCACCTCCTCATTTAGTCAATTCCAAACTTCTACATTTCTATGAGGGAAGCTGTACTTCTTTATGTTGTTCAGGCATCTCTCTTTTCATAGTTGTTTTGTATGTCCTCTTGTGTATCGACCTTCTCTTTGTTTCCGAGTTAGTAGTCTCTCATTGTCTGTTTCTTCCATCATTGTTATCAGCTTAAAAATTGTTATTAAGTCTCCTCCTTCTCTTCTCTGCTCGAGTGTTGGTAACTTTATTCCCTTTAACCCTTTCACGCACGAAAAGTTTAATAAGTTTTTCCGTCCACTGCGACATCCGTCTTATGCTCCCTAAGGGGCCCCGCGAAATGGCCTGACTGTGCGACGAATTATATTTTTATGTTATCAATTTCACCAACGTGTATTCTTTTTTCCTGGCATTATTATATATCATTGGTTTTGCTTGAGATTATTCTGCCTTATGAAAGAAAAAAATAACAAGAAATGCAAATAAATAGCGGAATTTACCGACTCTGAAAAAATATTGAGTAAAGAGAAATAAGAAATACAGTAAAAGCCTTATAACTCAGCACTGTTTTTTTTTTTTTTTTTTTTTTTTTTTTTTACACTTATGCCTATAGCAGTGTAGGCAGTGAGCTCCATGGGTGGGATGATAGGCCCTGGAGACTCACTCGAGGGCTGTAATGGTGGTTGGTCCTTGCCCGTGGTGGCACAGGCAGGATTCTTATAGTGACGCCTGTGATTAGAGAGGCTCATGCCGCCCCCCTGTGTCCTCCCATGCACTCACAGTCGAAGGTAGAGTTAATGGACAGGGCATAGTGTTGCAGTAATTAAGTGCTCAAGTGATGTAAAATTAGGTTGTACAGGTACAGTACACTCGGTACAATATAGTACAGAGTTGTGATTATAAAGTGATTAAAGTGATACCAGTGTTAAAATGCGACTGAGTCCCCCTAACATCTTCTACATGTTACAACAAGGCTCCCCTCTCCTTGAATTACATGCCTGCTGCTACCCGTTCATTGGTAAGTGTAGTTTTTATGCTATTACAGTACTGTATTTTTTTTTTTTTTTTTTTTTTTTTTTTTTTTTTTTTTTTTTATAACCCATATCAGAGGAGGACATTACATAACTCGGCACATTGAATAACTCGGCAAGGGCTAGAGCCCCTATCGTGCCGAGTTATAAGGCTTTTACTGTACTTATGTTCACCACTTCGTAGCTCGAAACTTCCTGAGTCAACTTTTTATGGTTTATATGCCAATAAAAGCAGATTTTTATGAGGATTCCAACGCTACCATCATACTTTTCATATGGCAAGTATGGCGAGCTCAGGACACGTTTTAAAGGGACGACAACCCGCGCACACAGGCTGCCTGCTGAGTGGAAACTGACACACAAACCCTTATCATTTCACATCCACTCACACGAGAGAGTTGACAATTAATTTATTTTATAGGTCTAGCTTTGATCTTTGATGCAGAAAATTTTGACGCAATTTTGATAAATACTTTATTTTTGGCAATTTTTTTACTGTTTTTTTAATCAATTCGCGTCAAAAGCTCAGATTGCAGACGGGCCCGTTTTGACGCGATCGCGTCACCGTGCATGAAAGGGTTAACCTTTCCTCATAAGAAAGTTCTTCTAGCTCTGGTACCATCTTTGTTGCCATTCTCTGTATCCGCTCTAACTTTTTTACATATTTCTTTTTATATGGGGACCATACAATGGCCGTATATTCCATTTTTGGTCGGATCATTGTATTAATTATCTTTCTCATCATATTTGTGTCCATGTAATGAAATGCCACTCTAATATTCTTTAACATCCTGTATGTATCTCCAAATATTTTATTTACATGTTTTTCTGGTTGTAGGTTATTCTGCATTTTCACTCCCAGGTCCTTTTCTTCCTGAACCTTTGCAATTATTTCATTTCCTATGTTATATGGCCATTTATATCTCTTTTTGCTTTTTCCAATTTCCATCACATGACACTTATTTACATTAAATTCCATTTCCCATCTTCTGCTCCATTCGTAGATCTTGTTCAGGTCATTTTGTAGTGTTTCACAATCTTTATAGCTTTTTATTTCTCTGAATAGTTTTGCATCATCCGCAAATATACTAATACAGGAGAACCTCGTTTATCCGGCACCCGCGGGGGGGAGCGCATGCCGGATAACTCATTTTGCCGTTGTTTTGAGAGTTACTCCTATGGAATCGCCCAAAATCACTTTTTTTTTTTTTTTTTTTTTTTTTTTTTTTTTTTTTCCCATCACAAGGAACCGGCCAAGGGCACAACAAAAATGGGTAACACAAAGGCCGCTTAGTTGCCAGTCCCTATAAAAAAGACAGTAAGAGAATAAAATAAAAAAGGGGTGAGCCAATTTAGTTCGGGAGGTGTCTTGTTACTCTTCTTTTGAAAAGATGTAAGTCATAGGAAAGTGGAAAAATAGAAACAGGAAGAGAGTTCCAGAGTTTATCAGTGAAAAAAAAAAAAAAAAAAAAAAAAAAAAAAAAAAAAAAAAAGCCTGGGACGATTAGTGCCGTTGTTTTGAGGCTGCCGTTGTTTTAAATGCCGGTTAAACGAGGTTCTCCTGTATAACTATTTATTTCCTCCGTCATGCCATTGACGTAAATCGTGAACATTATTGTTGCCAACACTGATCCTTGTGATACCCCACTAAATTCGTTTCTCAATTCAGATCTTCATCCTTCACTACTGTTCTCATTTCTCTTCCTCTCAGATAACTTTCCATCCAGGTTTTGATCACCCTGTGATTCCTCCTGTATTTTTCAATTTCCAAAGTAGTCAGTCTCTCATGGGAAACTTTATCAAATGCCTTTTTAAGATCTAGATATACACAGTCTGCCCATCCATCTCTTTCTTGTGTTATATCAATTACTCTTGAGTAAAAGCTTATTAAGTTGGTCACACATGATCTCTTTCTCCTAAAACCATACTACCGGTCTGTTATTGTACAGTCAAACCTCGATATAACGGACCTCAATTTACGGACTTCGGATTTAACGGACTCCATTCACGAGACAAATTTGCGGGCAAGAATGGCATATCAGACCGCTTATTGCCGTTGGAATCGTCAACTCGACATAATTTTTTTCGTTTTATTTTGGAATGCTTGGGTTTTAAGGAGTTTTAATGTATCAGATATTAAGATATATAAGGTAGGAGCCTGTGTTACTAGTGATTTAGTTGTAGAAGGTGTGTATGTGGGTTAAACTATTGAATATTAGTACGTATAACAATTTCTTGACTTCTTCTTGTGACCTCTTTCTCTTAAGTTTCGCTTCGTAGGTCCTCTCCTCTCCTCCTCTCCTCCTCCTCCTCCTCCTCCTCCTCCTCCTCCTCCTCCTCCTCCTCCTCCTCCTCCTCCTCCTCTCCTCTAGTGTTAGCTGAAGCTTCTACCCCGGGAGACTGCACAGCGTCACACACGCGCTCAGAGGGCTCCCAACACAACTGGCCATTGTGACTGGCTGCTGTGGCCAAACAAGGATGCAGATGACCACAAAAGACCTTGAGTATCTGCAGGTAAGAGCTATGAAGTTAAATTGTCCTGTCTCCATATGATTAGCCTAAAAAAAGTGAAAAAATAGAAAATGAAAGACGTAAACAATGGAAAGTCCCGCCAAAACTCCATCTGATGGTTTTGAAACCAATGAAAAGGACATATTAGGGTTGAAAATGAACCAAAGAAGAGTCATAATGCTGGAAAATGTGGTACACGATCTAATGGACAAATTAGATAAGATGGAAAAAAGAGTGTTCGTCCTGGAGAAAGATAATACGATTTTGAAAAATAGAGTGGATGAGGTTAACGGTAAACAAGACGATGAAAAGGTTGAGAAAATGCATGTTGAAATGTATTCTGTACATAAGAAATGGAAAATGACACAAGAGGAAATGAAAGATGAAAGAAAAACATGGAAGATAGAAAAAGAAAGAGACCAAGAGAACTTATGCCAAATAATTGAAGATCAAGAAAATGAAAAGAAAAATCTGACCAAAAATGTAGTCAAAGTAATCAAACAAAAGGAAAATCTAGTAAGAGATACGGTAGACAAAAAGAAATGTGTCATCATTTTTGGTTTGAAGGAAAAAGTGCTGCCCAAAAAAACTTAAGAGAAGAGGAAGAAAAGAAAGTGTCAAAAGAAATATTTAAAGTAGTAGAAGAAAATACGGAGGTAGAAGAAGAAATAGAAGAGATACATAGGTTAAGAAAATATGAAGAGGGAGGGGTCCGCCCCTTGAAAGTTAAGTTTAGGTCACAAAATACAGCACTAGATATATTGTCTAAGGCATGGAAACTGGCAAAGACAGAAGAATATAAGAAAATATGGATAAGAAAAGATATGAATGAGGAAGAAAGAGCCAGTTTGAATGTACTGTTTAAAGAAGCCAAAGAAAAAAATGAATTGAGGACGGAAGAGGAAAAACAGAAATTCTATTAGCGAGTTTTAGACCAAAAACTGAAGAAGTGGTATCTAAAAGAGAAAGAGTAAGAGAAGACAGTCCAAAGGAAAATGAAATAGGATGGCAGGTATCGTATACAAATATAAATGGGCTAGAGTCAACATTAACAGAAGTAAACGATTACCTGAGAGCCAAGAAACCAGACATATTAGGTCTAGTAGAAACGAAGCTGAGTGATTCTGAGGATGTGCCAGTAGGGGAGGGTGAATATAATTATGGAGGAGAAACAGAAAACCAGAAAAAGGGAGGTGGTGTAATGGTGTTAACAAGGAAGGGTGTGTAGTAGGGAATGTGGAAAAAGGAGAAGGTATGGCAGAGGTGTTGAAGGTAGAGTTGGTGATGAAAAAAGGAAGAATAAGAGACTTAGTAATCGTATACGTTCCACCTAAGACAAATTCCTGGGGGAAGAGGAGTAGGAGGACATGATAAGAGACATAAGCAAATGTTTAAAGAATACTATGGAAAATAGTGAGAACATAATTTTGAGGGGAGATTTTAACGCAAAGAAGTTTGCTGGGAAGAATGGTATACGGAAGGAGGAGAAGACTCAGGGGGTGGTATATGTTGGATTTGGTAATGAATAACATCAGGGACTCAGTGGTTTAAAGAGAACACAAGATTAAGGTAGCAAAGAACCATCAAGACTAGCCCTACTATTGACGAAAGAACTGGAAGTAATTAGTAAAGTAAATTATCAGTGCCCACTTGGAAAGAGCGCCCATGTACTTTTTGAATTTGAAATAAATGATAGCAAAAATGAGGGGAGAAAAGAAGAACATAAGAAAGGAAGATACAATTATGGAAAAGCAGACTTCGACGGATTAAGAACATTCTTCGGAGAGACAGACTGGAGTAATTTCCATGCAGCAACGAGTACCCAGAAAAAAGGGGAAGAGTTCATCCGAATTTAAAACCGAAGGAAAAAATAGTTATGTTCCAAGGATAGTTATCAGAGAAAAGAAAAAAAAATGAATGGTTTAACAGTAAATGTGAATTAGCAAGACTAAAAAAGAGAAAAAAACATGGAATAGTTGGAGGAAAAAAGGTGGCAGAAACCCTTTTGGGAAAAGTACAAACAACTAGAAATGAATATGTAAGAATCCAAAGAGAAGAAGAAAGTAACTATGAGAGGAATATAATAGAAAAATGTAAGAATGAACCGAAACTTTTCTATAGATATATTAATGGAAAAATGAAAAACATGGAAGGAATAGATAGGCTGAAGGTAGAAGTAGAAGGCATACTGTATGAAGATGCATTACAACAGGCTGAGGTGATGAATAAGTGCTTACAGACTGTATTTACAAGAGAAAGTGAATTTAAAACGAAAAATATAATAGCAAAAGAAAATATAATGGAAGACATAAAAGTAGACGTAATAGAAGTAAAAAGGCTAATGGAAAGTCAAGATGTGAGAAAAGCCCCGGGTCCAGATGGAGTGTCGAACTGGATAATGAAAGAGGCAGTAACCAACTAGCAGGAAAGTTCATAGTGTAATTTTAGAGTTACTCAAGGAGAGCAGAGTCCCCGCTTGATTGGAAAAGAGCAAATAATGTGCCAATTCACAAAGGAGGAGACAAAAAAGAACCACTGAATTACAGGCCAGTACTATCATTAACAAGTGTAGTGGCAAAAATGTGTGAAAAAATTGATAAAAAAAAAGGTGATTGAAATATTTGGAAGAGACAAACACACTTGCAGGTGGCCAGTTTGGATTTAGAGGAGGAATGTCATGTACAACCAATTTATTAAGCTTTTACTCGAGAGTGATCGATGTGACACAGGAAAGAGAGGGGTGAGTCCCATTGCATTTACTTGGACCTAAAGAGGCATTTGACAGGACCTCATAAAAGACTGCTCTGGAAGCTTTTGAATGTAGAGGATTGAAGGTGGTTTGCTGAAGTGGATGGAAGCCTTTTTTGAGCAACGGAGATGGAGAACAGTAATAAAAGATCAAAGTCAGAATGGTGCATGTGATAAGTGGAGTTCCTCAAGGACAGTATTTTGGGCCCCCGTATGTTCTTGGTCTATGTATGATATGACAGAGTTTAACAGTTATTGGTGTATTCGCTGATGCTAATTACTAGAAAGTAGAAAGTAAAAGGGCTGTGGGATTACAAAGGATCTAGATAGATTTTTAGATAGTTTAACTATGGGAATGGAGTTTAAAGCCAAAAAGTTAATTGTTTATGAAATGGGCAGTAGAAAAAAAGGGGCAGAGAGGAACAGTATTCGTGGGAAATGAATGGATAATTAATCAAAAACAAAGGTCGAAAAAGATCTGGGAGTATGGATTAAGGACAATTTTGTCATCAGAGAAGCAAATAAACAAGATCACAGGAGATACATATCAGTTGCTGAGGAATATAAAATGGCATTCAAATATCTGGATGAAGAATGATCAAGAAATTGATAACATCTATTGGATTCGACAAGGTTGGAATACGCGGCAGTGATTTGGTCACCACATAAAAAAAAGGATATAAGGAAGATTGAGAGAATACAAAGAGCAGCCACAAAAATGGCTCCAAGCCTGAGAGATTTACCATATGAAGAAAGACTTTCAAGATTAAAACTCACAACTCTTGAGAAAAGAAGAGAAAGGGGAGATTTTATAGCAGTGTATAGAGCATCAATGGGTCTGGAAAAAATTGACAGAGAAGATCTGTTTGTGTGGGACGACAGAAGTACAAGAGGTCATGAGAAGAAATTGAAAAGGACAACATGCAAGAGGGATATAAAAAAATACAGCTTCCCATATAGAAGCATAGAAGCCTGGAACAACCTTGATGTAAGAGTGATTAATGCAAGAAGTATTCAGGACTTCAAAGGCAAACTGGATAATAGTAGATTTGGAGACAGGACAGTACGAGCATAGCTCTTTTCCTGTATGTTACAACTAGGTAAATACACAGCTGTTCATCTGCACTATTTGCACGTCGATTGTAAACAAACATGGCTCCGACATCCGGGCAGGCTATCGCTGCTATACACTTACTTATGTATATTGTCAATCGTTGACAAGCATAACTAGCTAAAAATGTGCATGGATGCGTTCATGGTTGGCTCGTCGGAACTCGTCAGACTCGTCGTCTGAGATCGACGGAAAAGGAGCTAATGTGACGGCGCCAGTCGGAGCGCGTGGTACAATAAACCCTTCATGTTCGCGGGGGTTAGGGAACAGAGACACCCGCGATTAGCGTAAATCCGCGAGCATGACATTAGTCATTCATTTACCCATTTTCTTTCTTTTTTTCTTTTTTCTTTCTTTATTTTTTTTTTTTTTTTTTTATTTTTTTTATTACATCACAAGGAACTGGCCAAGGGCACAACAAAAATGGGTAACACAAAGCCCGCTTAGTTGCCAGTCCCTATAAAGAAGACAGTAAGAGAATAAAATAAAAACAGAGGGGTAGGCCAATTTAGTTCGGGAGGTGTCTTGTTACTCTTCTTTTGAAAAGATTTAAGTCATAGGAAAGTGGAAAAATAGAAACAGGAAGAGAGTTCCAGAGTTTACCAGTGAAAGGGATGAAAGAGTAAAGATACTGATTAACTCTTGCATTAGGAAGATGGACAGAATAGGGATGAGAATGAGTAGAAAGTCTTGTGCAGCGAGGCTGCGGGAGTGGGGGAGGCATGCAGTTAGCAAGTTCAGAAGAGCAGTGAGCATGAAAGTAACGGTAGAAGAGAGCAAGAGAAGCAACATTGCGACGGTGATTTAAAGATTGAAGACAGTCAGTCAGAGGAGAAGAGTTGATGAGACGAAAAGCTTTTGACTCAACCCTGTTTAGGAGAGCTGTATGAGTGGATCCTCCCCAAACATGTGAGACATACTCCATACATCGGCGGATAAGGCCCCTGTAGAGAGCAAGCAATTGGGAGGGAGTAAAAAAAAAAAAATATAATAATAATAATAATAATAATAATAATAATAATAATAATAATAATAATAATAATAATAAAAAAAAAAAAAAAAAAGGGGGGGGTTGAAAACCCGCGAGTAATCAAATCCGCAAGCCTTAAGCCCGCGAACATGAAGGGTTTAGTGTATATATATATATGACAGTCGGAGCACTTGTTTACAAGCTCAGTTTAAGCTGTTTTCGCCTGTTTTTCGTTGTTTTATGTGCTTATTTAGACTTGTTCAGTGCAGTGAAGTCATTATGGCATCGAAACAGAAGGCAAGTGAAGGGAAGTTTATATTTATATTGTGTTTGTGATTATTTCTAATTTATTTCACAGATTTTCCTGTGTTTTACCTATATCTTTCCACCCTTGGGAAAATACCCTCACTATAAAGGACAATCAGCTTTAACGGACCACTCCTCCCCCCCTTTAGTCCGTTATATCGAGGTTTGACTGTACCTTCATTTTCTAAATAATCCGTCCATTGCTTCTTTATTATTTTCTCACATATCTTGCATACTGTGCTAGTTAACTGTGCTACTTAATGATACTGGTCTATAATTTAGTGGTTCATCCTTCTTCCCATTTTTATATATTGGCACTATATCTGCTCTCTTCCAGTTCTTTGGCACTTTTCCTGTTGTTAATGAGCACTTTATTATATCATATACTGGTTCATCCAACTGTTTTCTGCACTCTTTTAAAACATAACCCGACACTCCGTCTGGTCCTATAACTCCTATTGCTTTCCTCTCCTCCAATTCCTTCAACAATTCACAAACTTCCTCCTTCTCTATTTTTATTTTCCACTTCTTTCTGACTTTTTTCATTCCTTGCAGTTCATTGAATTTTTATTCTTTTGTGAATACTTGCTGAAAGTTGTTATTTAGAATTTCACTCATTATTTTTGGATCTTCATATATATATTATATTACCTTCTTTCAGTCTCTCCACTTTGTCAATATGCTTGATTCTTCCATTGATAAATCTGTAGAACAGTTTGGGTTCTTCCTTACACTTTTCAACTACACTACCCTCCCGAGTTTCACGCTATGCGAGTTTCGCGATCCTCGAGTTTCGCGCTGAGTCCTAAATTCTTATCATCCCGACTTTCGCGCATTATATCCCCGAGTTTTGCGTTTTTTTTTTTTGTGTGTGTGTGTGTGTGTGTGTGTGTGTGTGTGTGTGTGTGTGTGTGTGTGTGTGTGTGTGTGCCTACAGCGCCGTTAGGCAGTGACCTCCAGAAGTGGGATGCTAGGCCCTGGAGGTTAACTTGAGGGCTGTGATGGTTGGCCCTTGCCCGTGGTGGCGCAGACAGAATTTCTATAGTGACACCTGTGATTAGAGGCTCATGCCGCCCCCTGTGTCCTCCGATGCACTCGCAATCGAAGTTAGAGTTAATGGGCAGCGTGTGGGTGTTCTTAGGCCACTCAACGGTGCAGAGAAAGATTTTAAGTGGATTTTACAGACTAGGACTAACATCAAGGATCGAACTCGGATCACCGAGAACGCCACTCGGAGACTTCTTCTTCTTGTGACCCTTTCTGCTTAGTATCACTTTGTAGGTCGTCTGTCAAGCTCGTGCTCGAGCTTGACATATATCTTGACGCTAACCACTCTGCTACCGCCTCCCATAAGAGACGTACGGGACACGTCTTCCTTCCTTCCTGCTTAGTATAGTATTATAATAGGCTTAGTATAGCTTGTAGTTTTGCTTTGGTTTTTTTCCATTTGTTTGTGTTTTTCTCTACAGAAGCAGCCGGTGTCGCATAAGATAGGTAACACCTCAAAATAAGTAGCACCTTACCGTACACCCCCGCCGTTCCTTACTATTTACCACAAAATACTCCTTTATAAGTGATTAACCATGACGTGTGTGGTACTGTGGTTTCTGGAGGTACTGGAGGAGACAGGAGAGAAGAGAGGAAGGCATTGTGACAGTGTTATTGCCGTATAACACTGTCACACAACCATCAGCTGACAAGATATGTGTCAAGCTCACTCACTCAGACCAAAACAGCATCCGCTGGGTGACTCCCAACTCGAGTTCAATCTCAAGCTCCTCTCCTCCCTCCTCTTCTCTACGTAGTGTTGGCCGAAGCCACCACCCCGGGAGGCGGGTCACAAACCCTACGCTAACACCCAGTACCCATTCACTGCTGGGTGGACAGGGGCTTGGGGCATTTTCAGGATATTTTTTGGGGAAAAAGTTAGTCTTATAAGCTGTAAAATACGGTAGGTACACAGCCCTCAAGTTAACCTCCAGGGCCTACCATCTCACCCCTGGAGGTCACTGCCTAACGGCGCTGTAGACACACACACACACACACACGCACACACACACAAAAAAAACAACGGACTAAATAAGCATTTTAACAGTGTTTTTAATACCCGAGTTTCGCGATCCGCGAGTTTCGCGCTATGTCTCTGGAAGAAAGCAATCGCGAAACTCGGGAGGGTAGTGTATATCCTCCAGGGCTTGAAAACAAAATAATTTCTCAAACGGTTCGTTCCGATCAGAAACAGTATTATTAACGTTTCGTTTTTCGTTCCTCCTCCAAACATAACGTTCCTGAACCGGTTAGAAAGAAATGAAAACCGGTTAGAACGTTATTCTCAAACCATGTATTGAATATGCTATTAGCCCTAGTAAATAATAATGCCTATACATGACTACATTCTTATAGATGGTAATAAAGCCATACATTTCATGGCGCATAGTATCCAACAAAATCAAACCCTTAGATTTCGTAAGAATTATATTATTATACGACTTAAATAAGGCAACACATTTACATATACAATACAGGAAGTGTAGTGTAGGAGTATGCAATCTCAGTCGTCGTAAAGACATGAATCATTAATTATTTATTAATATTATATATGGTAAAACTATATTAATTTGTAATATCACCAGCCCACTAATTAAATAAACCTAATCAATGAAGTCAATGACTACATGTGGTACTTCAAGGACTCGAACTTAGGACACTCACACCGAAATTCGGCGCACCAAACATTAGGCTATGAACACAGTTAACAATTTTAGCACATACTCACGATATATAATCCCTTTTCGAATACTGGATATTAATCTAAGCATATTCTTAAACCAAACTGCAGTATAATAGTTTAACGATTGCACGATGGGAAGGTGTAATAAAATAAGGGAACGTGATGCATATCACGAAGACCTAAATTCATAATTATATCAGGTAAAAAATAGTTATTCTTCACAAATTAAATGAAAAGTGGTGCATATGATACTATTTGAAACAAAACCACATCGTCAATTGCCAAGTGAACAAATACAGTAGACTTACTTGATCTATGTATGTAATACAGATGTATTTGCTTAAATCATTTGGCTACTGGAAGTGAAAATGGATTATTGACCAAATATGGCATGGAACGAAAAAATAACGTTATTAACCGGTTACAGGGATTTCAAAATAGCGTTTTTGCTCAAGAACAGTAAATATGATAGCGTTTTCGTTTCCGTTTTTGTTCCGAGCATAATTTTGTTCGTTTCGGTTTTCGTTTTCGTTCCCTTAAACCGTTTCCAAGCCCTGATATCCTCCTCATAACTCTTCTCTTCCTCTCTTCGTATGCACACATATTCATTTCTTGCTAAGTTATAGTCTTCTTTATTTCTTTGTGTCCGATTTTTCTTTACTTTTTTCCATGCCTCATCCCTTATTCTCTTTGCCCTCTCACATCTTCCATTAACCCATTCTTTCTTTCCCTATTCTCTTGGTGTATAATATAGTGGTACGTGTTTTTCAACTCCTTTCTCATATATGCTCAGAAAAATGTTGTATTTCACTTGCACATCAGTCACTCCTTTCATTTCTTCCCACTCAATTTCTTCATAGTATTTTTTCAGTTCTTCCATGTTAGTTTTTCCAAAGTCTCTTCTGCTCCTTTTGTATAATTCATCTTCCTCCTTTATTTCCTCTATCGTCTCCATTTCTAAGATTATAGGGTCACTTTTTCCAATGGGGCACCCATAATTGATCTCATTTGCTAGGTCTATACCTTTTGTTAACACTAGGTCAAGTCTTGCTGGTTCGTCATCTCCCATATATCTTGTGTTTTCTGTCACCCATTGAGTCATTGTGTTTTCCATCGTCAGTTTCAACAATCTATCTCCCCAGGTATTTTCATTTCCTCCTTCAAATGTCTCCCATTTTACTTCTTTGCAGTTAAAATCTCCAACCAGCAGTATCTTTTTATTATTCTTGATTATTTTGTTTAAGTACTTCAAGGTGTCTTCTAATACTTTCTAATGTTCTTCCTTGTTCCAGGTATTTGTTCTGGGTGGTACACAGGTTGCCACTATTGTCTGTTTCTCTATTTCTGACTTCTATTTGTACACTCACTATTTCAGCTCTTCTTCTCCATACTCTATTCTAACTTTCACCCCTAATTTTGTCAGTATCATAACTCCACCACCTCTTCTACCACTTATGTCCCTTCTCCACATGTTATATGTGTTGCTTAGTATCACTTGATCTTTCTTTACTAATTTTGTTTCTGTTAAACACACTACGTCTGGATCTTTATTTAATAAGTAATCTTTTAGTTCTAGCCTTCTTGGTATAATTCCATCTATATTTGTATACGTACAGTTGTGTACTGAAACATAGAAACATGGAAAAAAATACAGTATGGAAAAAGAAAGTACAGTACAGTGGTCCCTCAAGTTTGGCGATTTAATTAGTCTAGCCAAACCAGTGCCAAAAGTGAATTTCGCCAAACGCGAATAGTTAGAACGAAATGAAAACCGGTTAGAACGTTATTCTCAAACCATGTAATGAATATGCTATTAGCTCTAATAAATAATAATGCCTATACATGACTACATTTTTATAGATGGTAATAAAGCCATACATTTCATGGTGCATAGTATCCAACAAAATCAAACCCTTAGATGTCGTAAGAACTATATTATTATACGACTTAAATAAGGCAACACATTTACATATACAATACAGGAAGTGTAGTGTAGGAGTATGCAATCTCAGTCGTCGTAAAGACATGAATCACTAATTATTTATCTATAATAATATAAGCGAAAGTGTGTGTGTGTGTGTGTGTCTGTGTGTGTCTGTGTGTGTGTGTGTGTGTGTGTGGTATAGGTTCCGCCCCCCGTTGCGGAATCCCATCATATACCACATTTTTGGAACCAGGTTGACCAGGGGAAGGTTTTAAGCCCACTTATGAGATGATCTGATAACTTTTTTTTTTTTTTTTAGCAGCCTATTATATAATTAGCGATAATTGTGAAAAAAGTGGGTTGTGAGAATTAAGGAAATCTTGATGTAGGGTGATGGGTAATGGGTGAGTGAATGGGTGGGGTGATGGGTAATGGGTGTGGGGTGATGGGTGAGTGAATGGGTGGGGGGTGATGAATGATGGGTGAGGGAATAGAGGGGGGGTGATGGGTAATGGGTGAGTGAATGGGTGTGTGGTGATGGGTAATGGGTGAGTGAATGGGTAGGGGGTGATGGGTAATGGGTGAGTGAATGGGTGGGGGGTGATGGGTAATGGGTGAGTGAATGGGTTGGGGGTGATGTGAATGGGTTGGCGTTAATACATACATTTCTACATCCATGATTTCAGGAAAGTTAGAAGGGGCTATCTGGAGAGTCTGTGTTTGGTGGGCCTGCGGCCCACCAAACACAGGTGGTGGGCCGAAGGCCCACCAATAGCCCTCCGCAGGAGCTAGCCAAAAAGTCCGCCCGGAGGGCGGCTTTGTGGCTAGTTAATATTATATATGGTAAAACTATATTAATTTGTAATATCACCAGCCCACTAATTAAATAAACCTAATCAATGAAGTCAATGACTACATGTGGTACTCCAAGGACTCGAACTTAGGACACTCACACCGAAATTCGGCGCACCAAACATTAGGCTATGAACACAGTTAATAATTTAAGCACATACACACAAACCTCAATTTCCCGGACTAATAGGGGGGAGCACTGGTCCGGGAACCGCAAAAGTCCGGGAATCGCAAGTAAAAAAAAAAAAAAAAAAAAAAAAAAGAAAGTCCGATGCCATTACCCACCCCCGGACGTTTATCCTACTCTAGTATTTACTGTCCGGCAACCGACAATATCAACTACCCCGCCGCGGACTTTTACGTCCGCTGAGCATGCAGCCACCTGGCGGGAGGCAGCAGAAAGTGTTCAATAGTCTCAAGAGACGTTCCTGCACCAGGGGCAGTGGGGGTCAGGGGACTAACGGAGGCAGTGCAGGTGAACCGTGAGCGTCGTGTGCCCAAATGTAAACAATACGACCGCTGAGCAGGCTGCCACCTGGCGGGAGGCAGCAGAAAGTGTTCCATAGTCTCAGAAATGTTCTTGCACCAGGGGCAGTGGGAGTCAGGTGACTGACGGAGGCTGTGCAGGTGAACCGTGAATGTTGTGTGCCCAAATGTAAACAATACGACCGCTGAGCATGCTGCCACCTGGCGGGAGGCGCAGACACTGACCACGGGTGACAGGAGACGCTCGGACCACCGGACAACTTGGTCAATTTACGAACAGGACCAGGCATTTCAATGTAAAAAAAAAAAAAAAAAAAAATTGTCCGAGATTGACATATCCCCGGACCTCGGATTTTGTCCGGCAAATCCGATATCCGGGAAATCGAGGTCCGGGAAATCGAGGTTTGTGTGTACTCACGATATATAATCCCTTTTCGAATACTGGATATTAATCTAAGCATATTCTTAAACCAAACTGCAGTATAATAGTTTAACGATTGCACGATGGGAAGGTGTAATAAAATAAGGGAACGTGATGCATATCACGAAGACCTAAATTCATAATTATATCATGTAAAAAAATAGTTATTCTTCACAAATTAAATGAAAAGTGGTGCATATGATACTATTTGAAACAAAACCACATCGTCAATTGCCAAGTGAACAAATACAGTAGACTTACTTGATCTATGTATGTAATACAGATGTATTTGCTTAAATCATTTGGCTACTGGAAGTGAAAATGGATTATTGACCAAATATGGCATGGAACGAAAAAATAACGTTATTAACCGGTTACAGGGATTTCAAAATAGCGTTTTTGCTCAAGAACAGTAAATATGATAGCGTTTTCGTTTCCGTTTTTGTTCCGAGCATAATTTTGTTCGTTTCGGTTTTCGTTTTCGTTCCCTTAAACCGTTTCCAAGCCCTGATATCCTCCTCATAACTCTTCTCTTCCTCTCTTCGTATGCACACATATTCATTTCTTGCTAAGTTATAGTCTTCTTTATTTCTTTGTGTCCGACAGGGAGGTCCCGTTATACGAGCATTCGGTATACGAGAATCCGATGATACGAGATGTGCAAATTAGGGTCTATTTTCAATATACGAGATCGAAAATCCAATGATACGACATTCAGACTGGGGTGAGTAAAATTATCAAGTTCAAAATGTGCACCCTACCACTCCCGGGCTGGACAAAGGGGGATTTGGTTGACCCCAGTGAGGTCACCCCTAGGAAGCCGTGACCTGAAGGGTAATTAAGCATATGGCGCAGCCTGACATTTAGGGGTAATTAGCAGGTGTGCGGACCCAACCTTGGGACCGCAGTCAGGTCACCCCTAGCAAGGCATGACCTGAAGGGTAATTAAGCATATGGCGCGGCCTGACCTTTAGGGTAATTAGCAGGTGTGGGGCCCCAACCTTGGGACCGCAGTCAGGTCACCCCTAGCAAGGCGTGACCTGAAGGGTAATTAAGCATATGGCGCGACCTGACCTTTAGTGGTAATTAGCAGGTGTGGGGCCCCAACCTTGGGACCACTACACTACCTTCTCTTGTATCACGTGGCGTCCCCTACATTACAACGTTTTTTTTGCTTGTTATGCATGTTTTATGTTTAAATAATGTGCAGTTATGTTATTTTGTGTGCTATTTTCTCTTTCAGAATGCTTTTTCTACAGAATAGGTAGTACAGTGTGGGTAATATAGACGCTGTGTGTTTGTTGTGTTTGCTATAGTTTATTTTAGCTTGAAAAACATGTCTTTTTTTTTTTTTTTTTTTTTTTTTTTGTATTATGGTCCTGGAACCAAACCTATATTTTACCATTAGTTATGTGTTTCGTTATACGATATTTCGCTTTACGAGTATGCCAGGTGGAACCTGACTGCTCGTATCTTCGGGACTTCCCTGTACTTTTTTCCATGCCTCATCCCTTATTCTCTTTGCCCTCTCACATCTTCCATTAACCCATTCTTTCTTTCCCTATTCTCTTGGTGTATAATATAGTGGTACGTGTTTTTCAACTCCTTTCTCATATATGCTCAGAAAAATGTTGTATTTCACTTGCACATCAGTCACTCCTTTCATTTCTTCCCACTCAATTTCTTCATAGTATTTTTTCAGTTCTTCCATGTTAGTTTTTCCAAAGTCTCTTCTGCTCCTTTTGTATAATTCATCTTCCTCCTTTATTTCCTCTATCGTCTCCATTTCTAAGATTATAGGGTCACTTTTTCCAATGGGGCACCCATAATTGATCTCATTTGCTAGGTCTATACCTTTTGTTAACACTAGGCCCAAGTCTTGCTGGTTCGTCATCTCCCAAAATATCTTGTGTTTTCTGTCACCCATTGAGTCATGTGTTTCCATCGTCATTTTCAACAATCTACCCCCCAGGTATTTTCATTTCCCCCTCAAATGTCCCCCATTTTACTTCTTTGCAGTTAAAATCTCCAACCACAGTAATCTTTTTATTATTTTAAATTATTTTGTTTAAGTATTTTCAAGGTGTCTTCTAATCTTTCTAATGTTTCTTCTTGTTCCAGGTATTTGTTCTGGGTGGTAAAACAGGTTGCCACTTTTGTCTGTTCTCTATTTCTGACTTCTATTTGTACACTCACTATTTCAGCTCCCCTTTTCTCCATACTCTATTCTAACTTTCCCCCTAATTTGTCAATCATAACCCACCCCCTCTTTTTACCACTTATGTCCCTTCTCCACATGTTATATGTGTTGCTTAGAAATCACTTGATCTTTCTTTACTAATTTGTTTCTGTTAAACACACTACGTCTGGATCTTTATTTAATAAGTAATTCTTTTAGTTCTAGCCTTCTTGGTATAATTCCATCTATATTTGTATACGTACGTTGTGTACTGAAACATAGAAACAGGAAAAAATACCAGTATGGAAAAAAAAAGTCAAGTACAGTGGTCCCCTCAAGTTTGGCGATTTAATTAGTCTAGCCAAACCAGCGCCAAAAGTTAATTTCGCCAAACGCGAATAGTACTTTCAATTGGAAAATTATCCATTAGTCTTTGATGAGGCCCGAGTTCACCCTTTTCACCTCCATTTTCCTACTTTGACTGCTTAAAAGCAGACATTATACATGAAACATTAACAGCAATACAAAAGACAATAGATAATAGATAACAAATGTTATTTACCATGAATTATATAGAGTTAGACCTGGTGAGACGAGTGAATGTGGTGGTTGTGTAGGCGGTGGTGGGTGTGGCTGTGTTTACCTTTCCTCCACTCTCGTTTCTCCGCTTTTTTGCCCTTGTCCTTATCGTCACCTGCCTTCCTCGAACCACCACCACGAAAGGCGTCCCAGTGGCCTATCCTACCTTTTGTTATCTTGACGTGAAAAGTAGTGTGGAAGACGAGACTTAAACACACGTGGCTGATCTAAACGTAAAAACGTGGCTGGAATTATAATAAAATTATAGTTCATATACATTATGCTTTGTATTAAGAAACAACTAACACATTGTTAACAATACAACTTAAATGTTAATTTAAAAACTGAATAAACTTTCTAAACTAAAGAACTTTTTTTTACTTTTTTAAACTAAACTTTTTTTAAACTAAACTTTACTTAACGTAACCAACTAACACATTGTATTAAGTTTGCATCATTGTAGGCGCTATGGTTTGGCCTATGACGACTTAGGTTTCATTAACTACTTGGAGAAAACAAGTATTTTCAATATAACAAATAAACACATTTCATTTCAGATAACACGTAAAAGTAATTAAGGAAACTAACGAGAAAACATAAATTAACCATTATATTATACTTCAATTCTTCATATGTTTCATTACTTGATAAACTCCAAGTAGATGATGAAAGATTCTGTTACAGTTCCACCTTATTACAATACTGGCAAGTTGCAACTACTGACAGTTCGACACACAGACAACCACTGTACAATTGTGCCATTCTCTCCACCAAATGTGGAACGTGATGTCCAATGTGTGTGTGTGTGTGTGTGTGTGTGGGTGGGTGGGTGGGTGGGTTGGGTGGGTGGGTGGTGGGGTGGGTGGGTGGGTGGATGGGGGTGGGTGGGTGGTGCGTGCGTGCGTGCGTGCGTGCGGTGCGTGCGTGGTGCGTGCGTGCGTGCGTGCGTGCGTGCGTGGGTGGGTGGGTGGGTGCGTGCGTGCGGGTGCGTGCGTGCGTGGTGTGTGTGTGTGTTACCTAGTTGTAACATACAGGAAAAGAGCTATGCTCCCTACTTCCTGTCTCCAAATCTACTATATCCAGCTTGCCTTTGAAGTCCGAATACTTCTTGCATAAATCACTTGTGCATCAAAATTGTTCCAGGCTTCTATGCTTCTATACGGGAAGAAGCTTTTTTTTATTCCCTCTTCATGTTGTCCTTTCAATTTCTTCTCATGACCTCTTGTACTTCTGTCGTCCCCACAAAAAATCTTCTCTGTCTATTTTTTCCAGACCCCTTGATGCTCTATACACTGCTGTTTTAATCCCCCTTTCTCTTCTTTTCTCAAGAGTTGGGAGTTTTAGTCTTGAAAGTCTTTCTTCATATGGTAAATCTCTCAACTTGGAGCCATTTTTGTGGCTGCTTTTTGGTATTCTCTCAATCTTCCTTATTTTCCTTCTTTTTTATGTGTGACCAATCACTGCCGCATATTCCAACCTTGGTCGAATCAAAGATTTATCAATTTCTTAATCATCTCTTCATCCAAAATATTTGAATGTCATTCTCATATTCCTCAGCAACTGATATGTATTTCCTGTGATCTTGTTTATATGCTTCTCAGGTGACAAATTATTATCCATAATCCCACTCCCAGATTTTTTTTCGACCTTTGTTTGATTACCCCATTCATTTCCCCATCGAATACTTTCCTCTCTGTTTTTTTTTTGGCTACTGCCCTTTCCATCACCTTACACTTTTAGCAATAAACTCCTTTTTCCCATAGTTGACTCCATCTGAAAATCTTATCTAGATCCTTTTGTAAATCTCACATTTCCCTCTTTACTTTCTACTTTTCTTAGTAATTTAGCATCATCAGCGTATAAACTCATATAACTATTTACCTCCTTCTGTCATATCATTTACATAGCCCCAAGAACATCACGGGGGCCAATACTGATCCTTGAGGAACTCCACTTATCACACTGCACCATTCTGACTTCTGATCTTTTATTACTGTTCTCATCTCTCTGTTGCTCAAAAAGGCTTCCATCCACTTCACAAACCACCCTTAAAACCCTCCTACATGTTCTAGCTTCCAGAGCAGTCTCTTATGAGGTACCTTGTCAAATGCCTTCTTTGGGCCCAAAATATATGCAACCGACCCACCCCTCTTTTTCCTGTGTCACCTCGATCACTCTCGAGTAAAAGTTTAAATAAATTTCCCGTTGTACATGACATTCCTCCTCTAAATCCAAACTGGCCACCTGCGAGTTTTTTGTCTCTTCCCAAAATTTATTTCAACCATCTGTCCTTCACAATTTTTTCACAACATTTTTGCCACTACACTGTTAATGATACTGGCCTGTAATTTATAGTGGTTTTTTCTTTGTCTCCCCCTTTTTGTGAATTGGCACAATATTTGCTCTTTTCTAATGAAGCGGGACTCTGCTCTCCTTGAGTGAAATCTCAATTTAAAATATGGGAACTTTCCTGCTAGTTGGTTTTCTGCCAAATCTTTCATTATCCAGTTCGACACTCCATCTGGACCCGGGGCTTTTTCTCACATCTTGACTTTCCATTAGCCTTTTAACTTCTATTACGTCTAATTTATTTTCTTCCATTATATTTTCTTTTGGCTATTATATTTTTCGTTTTTAAATTCACTTTCCTCTTGTAAAAACATTCTGTAAAGCATTTATTCATCACCTCAGCCTGTTTTTAACATCTTCATACACTATGCCTTTTACCTTCAGCTTATTATTCCTTCCTTGGGAAAATTGTTTTTCATTTTTCCATTAATATATCTATAAAAGTTTCGGTTTGTTTTCTTACATTTTTCTATTATAATTCCTCTCATAGTTACTTTCTTCTTCTCTTCGGATTTTTACATATTCATTTTATTTGTTTTGTACTTTCCCAAAGGGAACAAAGGTACAGTTGAACCTCCTTTTTTCCTCCACTATTCCATGTTTTTTCTCTTTCTAAATCTTGCTAATTCATATTTTTTTGTTAAACCATTCATATTTTTCTTTTCTCTTTATAACTATCCTTGGGAACATAATTATTTATTCCTTCGGTGTAAAATTTGGATGAACTCAAACCCATTTTTTCTGGGGACTCCTTGCTGCATGGAAATTACTCCAGTCTGTCTCTCCGAAAAATTTTCTTAATCCGTCAAGTCTGCTTTTCCATAATTGTATCTTCCTTTCTTGTGTTCTTCTTTTTTCTCCCCTCTTTTTTGCTATCATTTATTTCAAATTCAATAAGTACATGGTCGCTCTTTCCAAGTGGGCACTGATAACACTGGTCGACACCAAAAATGGTTCTGAGTTCATTGTGTGTGGGTTGGAAAGCATTTTCCCCTGCTGATTTCAAAAAAGGCATTGCTTTTTCTCTAGCACTATAGTTTTTTGAAATATCGCATTTTAAATTTTAATAGCTATTATAATTATAATATATATATAATTATATAATTAATCGAAACAATCCCCTACGTTAATATATATTACTCGTAATTAAAATTTTGGTGGTGCCTGCGGCTTTATTTGGACCTAATGTACATATCTGGCAAAAAATATACTTAAATTATGTTCCAAATATATCCGAAAATGTGCCCATCTTGGAAATATCCGAAAATATACAAAAACACAGTAAATTTTGACTTTATATATATATCTGTATTTTGGAATACAACTTCGAGATTTTTTTTGAGAGAAAGATGCGCTAGTTCGAAGAACAGTCAGATCTAGACTGTTCTTCAGAAGAACAGTCAAGATCTCAAATTGGTATTAAATATACTACATATGATCAAAACTATACCTAACACACAAAAGTACTCACTCTGCTCCATAGTACATCAGAAGTGTTTCTGTATTTGCTCTTTCGTTTGTAGGAGCAGCTACTTTCACGTTGTCAGCGTCCAGCAATAGTCCCCCTATCATGTTGGGACTGAATCGTCCTTGGTATCGGGTTTCCATGGTGGAAACGTTCCCCCTGCTCATCACTGCCGCGCCAAGATTCGTTGGGAAGAAATCAAGATGTGAATGGAAAAAGTGGATTTTGAGTGACATCCGAGCCCCAAGCGCATGGTAACTCTTCAACATGTCATTTACAAGTTCCTCATAATTCGATGCTCGAACATTACCTAGGTAGTTCTTTATAACAGCCAAAAGCTCTTCCAAGCAGCTTTTTCCAGGGCAGTTAGGCTCTTTACAAAGTCATCATCATTGAGTAGTTGACGATTTGAGGGCCATTGAAAACACCTGCCGTTTACTTTGGCTTCAGATACAGTGCGTTCAAACTTTGCTAACAAATACTGAAAGCCAGCACCATTTTGATCCATGGCCTCACAAATTTTTTTCATTAACCCAAGTTTCAGATGCAATGGAGGTAAGTACACCTTTCACTGTCAACAAGAGGTTTGTACATACAGTTGACCTACCAGGTGAGTCTTTCAGTCGTGCTGGCCATTCCTTTTGTTTGTAATGTTTGCTGTCCCCTCTAGAGTCCCACAAACAAAGAAAACACATTGCTTAGTGTAACCTAACTGGAGTCCTAGAAGCAAGGAGATTACCTTCAGGTCCCCACACAGATTCCACTGATGTTCTTCTATTTAACAGCAGATAACAAGTCTTCATAGTTTCATAAGTTGCACTCATTTCATGGCCATGCCAATTGGAACACTCGGAAGCTTATTTCCTTTATGCAGAAGAACGGCCTTTAGCGTGTTTTTTCCTGAATCTATGAACAGCCGCCACTCACTCTTATCATAAGTGTGAGACTCACAAAGTTGTTCCATGAGTGTGTCAACATCAAAGCAGTAACATAGCTTGTGTTCCATCTTGAAGAAGCTTGAAAGTTCTTTATGTCTACGACGAAACGTGGTGATGAGAACTCCTTCTTGTAGCAAATTCCATTCCTTGAGACGAGATCCAAGGACTTCACTTTTCTCCTTGGGTAGATCTAGGTCCCTATTAAGGTCATGTAGCATTTCCTGACTGATGAATTTGGGCTCTCTGTTGTCTGCCATTTCTTGAAAGTCTGTATCCATGGGATTATCCTCCTCGTTCGAATCTGATTCACTTATAGCACTTGCAATTGGAACATTTAGAACTGGGAGATCAGGACCATGTGGCACAGGCCTGATGGCAGAAGGTACGTCAGGATTCCTGATTTTAGCTCGCGTTTTTACTGAATATCCTTTGATGTTAGTGAGGCAGAAGTAGCAGTCAATACTGTGATCCTTTTGTTCACGCCAAACCATTGGGATAAAGAATGCCATGCCTGATGGCCGTTTGCCACGCATCCATTCATTCAAGTGGTTCACACAGGGGTTGCATGCTACGTGAGGGGCCCACTTCTTATCTTGATCACCTATACGGCACTTGAAGTAATGCAGATAAGCTGCTTTAACATTCTTTGTAAGAGGTTTCTTCAGACTGTCAGGGGTAAAAATTCCACATATGGTAACAAAAACTGTCCGATGCATTCACACAGTTTACGGCGCTCCATCACAGCCCGGTACAAGGTACTATATACGGTAAACCAACTAAATTAGGACTCCACTAAATCAAACACATCATATCTGCAAAGAAAAAGAAAATGTTTAACATATGTCATAGCTGTACGATCAGTAGGTAAAAATGTACTACACAGCCTGCTAACCCCTCGCCAATACGCACCGCGCACACCCTCCCCTGTTCACTGCACAAACCACACTGACTCAAAAACACTGCACTGCCCTAAATAGGTTTGAGAAAAGAAAAGATTAAGAGTTTAAAATGAAAACATTGGTGAAACCTATTTCTGCTGATTTTACCCATATTTTTTCATGAATTGCATCTGGTTCTCAAAAACTGGACGTGATTGAGTTAATTGAACATCAGATTCGAGTTCAGCAGGGTCGATTTACCTATAATCAGCTTCATTTAGTCCAGAACCATATCTTCGTTTTTTTTTGTCGACCAGTGTAATTTACTTTACTAATTACTTCCAGTTCTTTCGTCAATAGTAGGTCTAGTCTTGATGGTTCTTTGCTACCTCTGAATCTTGTGTTCTCTTTAAGCCACTGAGTCATGATGTTATTCATTACCAAATCCAACAATATACCACCCCATGAGTCTTCTCCTCCTTCCGTATATCATTCTTCCCAGCAAACTTGCAGTTAAACTTCTTTGCAGTTAAAATCTCCCATCAAAATTATGTTCTCACAATTTTCCATCGTATTCTTCAAACATTTGCTTGTGTCTCTTATCATGTCTCCATATTCCTCTCTCCCCCAGGAATTTGTCTTAGGTGGAACGTATACGAGTATTAAGTTTCTTAATTCTTCCTTTTTTCATCACCAACTCTACCTTCAACACCTCTGCCATTCCTTCTCCTTTTTCCACATTCCCTACTACCACATCCTTTCTTGTTAACATCATTACACCACCTCCCTTTTTCTGATTTCTGTTTCTCCTCCATACATTATATTGACCCTCCCCAACTGGCACATCCTCAGAATCACTCAGCTTCGTTTCTACTAGACCTAATATGTCTGGTTTCTTGGCTCTCAGGTAATCGTTTACTTCCGTTAATGTTGACACTAGCCCATTTATATTTGTGTACGATACCTGCCATCCTTTTTCATTTCCCTTTGGACTGTCTTTTCTTATTCTTTCTCTTTTAGATACCACTTCTTCAGTTTTTGGTCTAAAACTCCAATAGAATTTGTGTTTTTCCTCTTCCGTTCTCAATTAGTTTTTTTCTTTGGCTTCTTTAAACAGTACATTCAAACTGGCTCTTTCTTCCTCATTCGTATCTTTTCTTATCTATATTTTCTTATATTCTTCTGTCTTTGCCAGTTTCCACGAGACCACCGAGAGACAAGGCCTGGTGGATCGCCCGTGACGTCACACCATAAGGATACCACCCGCTCCGCTCCCCGTACAAGTTTACCTACCTAATATAATGTTTATCAGTATAAAAGATATACTGTTATCTTCGGAAAGGTTTGTTCTATAATATTATCAAATAAAAAACCGTAAAACACACAAAGAAAATGCCATTATGAGACTTTCAAGAAATATGTATTAACTTAAACTCTTCGCCATTTAATATTTTTGCTCGCAAACATTTTACATGGAGAATATCAAGAAGCGGAGTTTAATTAGCTTTCCATTGATATATTTCGTTTAGTGATAAATGAATTAGCGGCATGCATAAATTAGCGTTAACTAAATATAAAAAATCATGAAATCGGGTAATTTCCTACCTAATATATGTTTATCAGTATAAAATATAAACTGTTATCTTCGGAAATGTTTGTTCTATAATATTATCAAATAAAAAACCGTAAAACACATTAAAGAAATGCCATTATGAGACTTTCAAGAATATGCATGAACTTAAACTTTTCGCCATTTAATATTTTGTGAAAAAACTTTTTACATGGGGAATATCAATAGAAGCGGAATTTATTAGCTTTCCATGATATATTTCCTTTTCTGATAAATGAATTAAACCTGCATATTTAGCGTTAACTAAATAAATAACATCATGAATCGGGTAATTTCCAGATTTCATGATGTTTTTATTTAGTTAACGCTAATTTATGCATGGTTCTAATTCATTATCGAAAGGAATTATCAATAGCTTTTAAA
>JACEEZ010001378.1:0-27176 GCA_016584305.1 Chionoecetes opilio
GGGCCCAAAAAAAAGTAGGGGGGGGGTTTTGGGTTTTTCATAGTTTCTTCTAAACTGTACTTTATTGTATATATACAAGTAGTTTTACTTAGATATTGCTTAAACCCAAAAAATGTAGGTTTCAAGATTTTAGCTATTACATTGTAATAGGGTTTTCCCTACAAATTGGTATAAAACCCTTTTTTTTTAAAAAATTTTAACCCCTTTAAAGTACTTACATTACATTAAGCTAAAAATAGAAGAGTAAGAGGTTATTTATTTTGATATAAGGGGATATTCAGATTTTTTTCATATTTCTTGTAAACTGTGCGTTTTTGTATATATCAAGTAGTTTTACTTATCATATTCAATAAACCCATAAAATGTAGTTTTTCCAATATATTAGCTTTTTCGGGTTATAGCTGTTTTCCTACAATTGAAGTATACAATTTTTTTTTTGGGGATTTGGGGCACCTATAAGTAGCTTCATTACATTAAGCAAAAAAAATAGAAGATAAGAGGTTATTTAATGTGATGAAGGTAATTGCGCTTTTTTTCATAGTTTCTTGTAAACTGTAGGTTTTGTAATATCAAGTATTTTTACTTATCTATTGCTATAAACCCAAAAAATGCCCTTTTTCATGATATTGCTATTTATGGGGTGATATATAGCTTTTTCCTACAAATTGAAGTATAAAACCCTTTTTTTAAAAAATTTGAAAACCTATAAGTGTTTAAATTACATTAAGCTAATAATAGAAAGTAATTTATTTATGGGATATAACTATATTGCTAGCGTTTTTCAAAAGTTTCTTGTAAATTGGGCTTATTGATATTAAAAGTGTTTTACTTACTATTCTATAAACCCAAAAAGGTGTTTTCAATGTTTAGCTATTTATCGTGATATATGCTTTTTTCCTACAAATTGAAGTATAAAAATCCTCTTTTTAAAAAATTTGCACATAAAAGTACTTACATTCTTAAAGCTTTTAAAAAAAAGGGGAAAAAGGTTATTTTTGTGATAAAAGGGTATATTGAAAGCGTTTTTCATAGTTTCTTCTAAACGTAGCTTTATTTATATATAAAAGGTGTTTTATTTATGATATTGCTATAAACCCATAAAAGTAGTTTTTTTCAAGATTTTAGCTAGTTATTAGTGATTATAGGTTTTTCCTACAATTGATGATAAAATCCTTTTTTTTAGAAAATTTGCCCTAGAATCTTACATTACTTTAAAGTTGAAATAAAGAGTAGGGGTTATTTAATGTAAATATACGGTATTTTGAAAGGTTTTTCATAGTTTCTTCTAAACTTAGCGTTATTGTATATATAAAAGTATTTTACTTATCATATTGCAAAAAAAACACATAAATGTAGTTTTTAAAGATATTAGAAATTTTGGGTGTATAAGCTTTTTCCTACAATTGAAGATCAAATTCTTTTTTTAAAAATTTCACCTATAAGTAGCTTACATTACATTAAGCTAAAAAATAGAAAGTAAGGTTTTTTATTGTGTATAAGGTTTTGAAAGATTTTTTCATATTTTTCTTGTAAACTGTAGGTTATTGTATAAAATTTTATTTTATTATCATATTGCTATAACCCTTTAAATATGTATTTTTTTCAATGTATTGCTATTTTTCGTGATATATACTATTTTCCTAAAAATTGAAGTATAAAAAAAATCTTTTTAGTTTAAATTTGCCCCCTATAAGTGCTTCATTACATTAACTAAAAAATAGAAGAGTAAGGGGTTATTTATTGTGATATAACGTATATTGCAAGCTTTTTTTTCATATTTCCCTTTTGTAACTGTACTTTATTGTAATATATAAAAATATTTTTACTTTCATTTGATAAACCCATAAAAATGTACTGTTTTCAATGATATTACTATTTATCGGTGATATTAGCTTTTTTTCCTACAAATTAAGTAAAAAAATCCTTTTTTTTAGAATAATTTGCACCAAAATAGCTTACATTACTTTAAAAGCTTTTAAAAAAAAGAGTAGAGGTTATTTATTGTGATAAAACGGTTATTGCAAGCGTTTTTCATGTTTCTTCTAAACTTTAGCGTTATTGTATATATACAAGTATTTTTACTTATCATATTGTATAAACCCATAAAATGTAGTGTTTTCAATATTTTAGCTAGTTTCAGTGGTATACGTGTTTTTCCTAAAATTGAAGTATAAAACCTTTTTTTTTTAAATAAATTGCACCTAAAGTAGCTTACTTACTTTAACTATTAAATAAAGAGTAAGGGGGGTTATTTATTGTGTTTAAAACGTATATTGCGTCTTTTTTCATATTTTTTCTTGTAACCTTAGCGTTTTGTTATATACAATGTTTTACTTTCCTATTGCTATAAACCTAAAAAATTGGGGTTTTCTTTTATATTCTATTTATGGGGTGATATAAGTTTTTTTTTTTCTACAAATTGAAGTATAAAATCCTCTTTTTAGAAAAATTTTTTGGGGGCCTATAATACTTACATTTCATTAAGCTATTAAATGGGAAGTAGGAGGTTTTTTATTGTGATATACGTATATTGCAAGATTTTTTTCATATTTCTTCAAAACTGTACGTGATTGTATATATACAGTAGTTTTACTTATTATATTGCTATAAACCCATAAAATGTGTGTTTTAAAGGGTTTTTAGCTAGTTATCAGTGATATAAGCTGTTTTCCTAAAAATTGAAGTATAAAACCCTTTTTTTTGAAAAATTTGCACCTATAGTACTCATTACATTAAGCTTTAAAATAGAAGAGTAAGTGGCTATTTATTGTGATAAACGGTATTTGCAAGCGTTTTTTCATAGTTTCTTGTAAACCGTAGCGTTATTGTATATTCAATTGTTTTACTTATCATATTGTTTAAAACCCAAAAAAATGTAGTGTTTTCAAGATTTTACTAGTTATCGTGAAATTTTTTTCTTCTTCAAAAATTGAAGTATTTTTCTTTATTCTGTAGCTAAATCTTTTTTAATCTCGCAACTATATTTTTACAAAATTATACAAAAATATTATTTTTTCATAAATCTACATATTTTTAATTTTAAAAACATGTTTTTTAAAGTATTTTAATTTTTTTTTAAAGGCTAAATAATGTCGAAATTTGGGACATTATTCAGACCTTATAACAACTATTTTACAATGTTATGAGCTAAAAATATGTTTTTTTCATGAAATTTGGGTATCAATTTTAACTTAAAACAACTTTTTTTTCAAGTGTTTTAATTTTTTTTTAAAGGCCAAAAAAAAAGGGGTCACATTTGCTTATCCCCCTTAAAAAACTATATTTGCAATATTATGAGTTTAAAAATTTATTTTTCCCGGGAAATTTATGTATAAATTTTTTTTCCTAAAAACAAAGTTTTTTTCAAATGTTTTAATGTATTTTTGAAACCTAAAAAATGTCGAAAATTGACATTTTCAGCCCTTTTTTTGATAGAAAAAATTTAAAAAGTGGAAATTTTTTTTTTTTCGTGTAAAAATCTTTTTAAACTCTGTAAAATTATAATAGGGTTTGAACTCTATATTTTTGATAAAATTGTATATTTCGTGTTTTTCATATTTTTTTCTTAATTGTGGTGTTTTATCATTAATAGAAGGTATTTCCTTAGATAATGTATTATACCCTCAAAAATGTGTTCTTTTTTAATTTTTGCTGGGTTTTCGGTGATTTACTGTTTTCCTACAATTTGGAAGTTTTCAATCCTTTTTTTTAGAATAATTTTTCACCTATAAATACTTACTTACATTAAGCTAATAAATGAAGATAAGAGGTTATTTATTGTTATATAACGGGATATTGCAAGCGTTTGTCATACTTTCTTGTAAACTGCAGCGTTTTGTATATATAAAAAAGTTTTACTTATTTATTCTATAAACCCTAAAATTTGTGATTTCAATGATTTTAGTATTATCAGTGAATATGCATTTTCCCACAAATTGAAGTTAAAATTCCTTTTTTAGAATAATTTTGCCCTATAAATAGTTACATTACATTTAACTATTAAAAAGAAGAGTAAGAGGTTTTTATTGTGATATAAAGGTATATTGCAAGCGTTTTTCATATTTCTTGTAAACTGTAGCGTTATTGTATCAAGTATTTTACTTTCATATTGCTATAAACCCTTAAAATTAGTGTTTTCAATGTATTACATTTTTCGGGGATATAAGCTTTTTCCTACAAATTGAAATATAAAAAATCTTTTTAGATTAATTTGCACCTATAGTGGGGTTACTTACATTAAACTAAAAAAATAGAAAGTAAGAGGGTTTTTTATTGTGATATAAAAGGTATATTGCAAGTTTTTCTAGTTTCTGTAAAAATGTAGCGTTATTTATATTACAAGTATTTTCTTATCATATTCTATAAACCCATAAAATGTACTGTTTTCAAAGAAATTTCTATTTTTCGGTGATTATACTGTTTTCCTACAAAATTTAAGTATAAATCCTCTTTTGAAAAATTTGCACCTATAAGTAGCTTACATTACATTAAACTAATAAATGAAGAGTAATGGTTTTTTATCATATAACGTATATTGCAAGCGTTTTCAAATTTTCTTGTAAAATGTAGCGTTATTGTTTTATCAAGTGTTTTACTTATCATATTGCTATAAAACCCCTAAAAAGTGTGTTTTTCAATGATATTACTATTTATCGGTGATATTAGCTGTTTTCCTACAAAAATTTAAGTATAAAAATCCCTTTTTAGAAAAATTTCCATATAAGTGCTTACTTACATTTAAACTATTAAATAAAAATAAGAGGTTATTTTATTGTGATATAACGGTATTTTCAAACGTTTCTCAAGTTTCTTCTAAAATGTAGCGTTATTTTATTAAAACAAATATTTTTTCTATGATTTGCTATAAACCCTAAAAATTTGTGTTTTCAATGATTTTGCTAGTTATTAGTGATAATAGGTGTTTTCCTACAAATTGATGTATAAAATCCTTTTTTTTAAAATTTTCACCTAGAAGTCTTACATTACATTAACATTAAAAAGAAGGTAGGAGGGTTTTTAATGTGATATAACGGATATTGCAAGCGTTTTTTTAAGTTTCTTCTAAACTGTACGTTATTGTTTATACAATAGGTTTTCTTATCATATTGCTATAAAACCCCTAAAAGTGTGTTTTCAATGATATTACATTTATCGTGATATATGCTGTTTTTTCCCACAATTAAGAATACAATACTTTTTAAAAAAAATTTACACCTATAGTAGCTTAATTACATTAAAATAATAAAAAAGAAGAGTAAGAGGTTATTTTTTTGATATAACGGGATATTGCAGGTTTTTCATATTTCTTGTAAATTTAGCGTTTTGTATCAAATAGTTTTACTTATCATATTCTATAAACCCTTAAAATGAGTGTTTTTTAATATTTCTATTTATCGGTGATAATAGCTATTTTCTACAAAATTTAAGTTAAAATAACTTTTTAGATTAATTTTTCACCTTAAATAGCTTACTTACTTCTAAAAAAGAAGAGTAAGAGTTATTTATTGTGTATAACGGTATATTTCAAAACGTTTTTTATATTTCTTGTAAAAAGAGCGTTATTGTATATATACAAGAGTTTTTTCTTTCATATTTCTTTAAACCCCCAAAAATTACTGTTTTCAGTATTAGCTATTTTCGTGATATATGCTGTTTTCCTACAAATTTAAGTTTAAAAACCCTTTTTAGAATAATTTGTCCATAAGTAGCTTACATTAATTAAGCTAATAAATAGAAGAGTAATAGGTTTTTATTTTGTTAACGGTATATTGCAAGCGTTTTCATAGTTTCTTGTAACTGTAGCGTTATACGCGTTTTTTACAAATATTTTTCTTATAAAATTGTTAAAACCCATAAAATGTATTTTTCAAAGAATTTGCTATTTATCGGGTATATAGCTGTTTTTTCCTACAAAATTTAAGTATAAAAACCTCTTTTGAATAATTTGCACCTATAAATTTGCTTACTTAATTTAACTAAAAAATAGAAGATAAGAGGGTTTTATTGTAATAACGGTATATTGCAAGCGTTTTTCATACTTTCTTGAAAAATGTAGCGTTTATTGTATATATACAATTAGTTTTACTTATTATATGCTATAAACCCATAAAAATGTTGTGATTTCAATGATTTTAGCTAGTTATCAGTGATATATAGCTATTTTCCTACAAATTGAAGTATAAAATCCTTTTTTTAGAATAATTTGCACCTATAAGTAGCTTACATTACATTAAGCTATTAAATAGAAGAGTAAGAGGTTATTTATTGTGATATAATGGTATATTGCAAGCGTTTTTCATAGTTTCTTGTAAACTGAGCGTTATTTTACATATACAAGTAGTTTTACTTATCATATTGGTATAAACCCATAAAATGTAGTGTTTTCAATGATATTAGCTATTTATCGGTGATATATAGCTGTTTTCCTATAAATTGAAGTATAAAATCCTCTTTTTAGAATAATTTGCACCTATAAGTAGCTTACATTACATTAAGCAATAAATAGAGAGTAAGAGGTTATTTATTGTGATATAACGGTTATTGCAAGAGTTTCATAGGTTCTTGTAAAAACTGTAGCGTTATGGTATATAACAAGGAGTTTACTTATCCATATTGCTTATAAACCATAAAATGTAGTGTGTTTCAATGATATTAGCTATTATCGGTGATATATAGCGTTTTCCTACAAATTGAAGTATAAAATAATCTTTTTAGAATAATTTGAACCTAGAAGTAGCTTACATTACATAAGCTATTAATAGAAGAGTAAGAGGTTATTTATTGTGATATAAACGGTATATTGCAAGCGTTGTTTTCATAGTTTCTTCTAAAACTGTAGCTTTATTGTAATATTACAAATAGTGTTACTTTTTTTATGATATTGCTAAAACATAAAAAGTATGTTTCAATGAGTTTAGCTAGTTATCAGTTGATATATAGTGTTTTCCTACAATTGAAGTATAAAGTCCATTTTTTAGAATTAATTTGAACCTATAAGTAGCTACATTACATTAAGTATTAAATATAAGATAAAAGGTTATTTATTGTGATATAACGGTATATTGGCAAGTCGGTTTTCATAGGTTCTTGTAAACCGTAGCGGGTAATGTATATATAACAAAGTAGTTTTACTTATCATATGCTATAAACCCATAAATGTAGTGTTTCAATGTATTAGCTATTTATTTGGTGATATTATAGCTGTTTTCCGACAATTGAAGTTATAAAATTCTTTTTTTAGAATAATTTGCATATATGAAGTATTTTATACATTAGCTAATAAATAGAAAATAAGAGGTTATTATTGGTGGTATAACGAACGGTATATTGAAAGCGTTTTTAATAGTTTCTTGTAGACGTGTAGGTATTGTATATATACAAGTAGCTTTAGTACATATTGCTATAACCATAAAAGGTAGTGTTCAATGATATTTAGCTATTTATCGGTGATATAGCTGTTTCTAAAATGAAGTATACAATCTTTTTTTAGAATAATTTGCACCTATAAGTAGCTGACATTACATTAAGCAAATAAATAGAGAGTAAGAGGTTATTAAGGTGATGTAATGTTATATTGCAAGCGTTTTTCAAGTTCTTGTAAAAACTGTAGCGTTATTGTATATATACAAGGTAGTTTTACTTGATGTGAATATGCTATTAAACCATAAAATGTAGTGTTTCAGGGATGAATATTAGCTATTTATCGGGATTATCAGCTTGTTTTCCTACCTATTGAAGTATAAAATCCTTTTTTTAGAATAATTTGCACCTATAGTAGCTTACATTACATTAAGCTAATAAATAGAAGAGTAAGGAGGTTCTTTATTGTGATATAACGGTATATGCCAAGCGTTTTCAACTTCTTGGAAACTGTAGCGTTATTGTATATATACAATTCAGTTTACCTTATATATGGTATAAACCCATAAAATGTTGTTGATTTCAAGGATTTTAGCTAGTTATCAGTGATATATAGCATTATTTTTCCTACAAATGAAGTAAAAATGTTTTTAGAATAATTGGCAACTATAAGTAGCTTACATTACATTAAGCTATAAATAGAGAGTAAATGTTTATTATGGTGATATAAACGTATTATGCAAGCGTTTTCATAGTTTCTTTTGAACTGTAGCGTATTGTATCTATACAAGTAGTTTTATATCATATTGGTATAAACCCATAAAATGTAGTGTTTTCAATGATATAGCTATTTATCGGTGATATATAGCGTTTTCCTACAAAATTGAGTATAAAATCTCTTTTTAGAATAATTGCACCTTAAAGTAGTTACATTATATTAAGCTTATTAAATAGAGAGTAGGAGGTTATGTAATTGATTATAACGGTGATTATTGCAAGCGTTTTCACGTTTCTTTCCTAAAACTGTAGCGTTATTGTATATATACAAGAGTTTTTACTATCATATTGCGATAAAACCATAAAATGTAAGGTTTTCAATGATATTAGCAATTATCGGTATTATATAGCTGTTTCCTACAAATTGAAGAATACAATCCTTTTTTTAGAATTAATTTACACTATAAGAGCATTACATTTACATTTAAGTAATAAATAGAAGAGTAAAGAGGTTATTTATTGTGATTTATAACGGTATATTGGCAAGAGTTTTTCATAGTTACTTGTAAACTGTAGCGTATTGCTATACAAGAGTTTTACTTATCATATGCTATAAACCCTTAAAATGTAGTGTTTTTCAATGAATTAGCTATTTACGGGGATATATAGCATTTTCTTACAAAATTGAAGTATAAAATAATCTTTTTAGATTTAATTTGCACCTATAAGTAGCTTACATTAATTAAGCTGATACATAGAAGAGTAAGAGGTATTTATTGTGATATAACGGTTGATTGCAAGCGTTTTTCATAGTTTCTTGTAAAACTTTAGCGTTATGTATATATACAAGTAGTTTACTTATCATATTGCTATAAACCCAAATGACTGTTTTCAATGAATTAGCTAGGTATCGGTGATATATACTGTTTCCTACAAATTGAAGTATGAAATCCTCTTTTAGACTAATTTGCACCTATAAGGAGCTTAATTACATTAAGCTATTAAATGAAAAGTAAAAGATTATTTATTGTGATTAGCGGTGTATTGCAAGCGTTTTCATAGTTTTCTTGTAAAACCGTAGCGTGTATTGTATATATAAAGTAGTTTTACTATCATATTGCTATAAAACCTATAAAATGTAGTGTTCAATGATATTAGCTATTTATCGGTGATATATAGCTGTTTTCCAACAAAATTGAAGTATACAATACTTTTTTTAGAATAATTTACAAATATAAGTAGCTTACATTACCTTAAGCTAAATAAAATAGAAACTAGAGGTTAGTTATTGTCAGTATAACGGTATAATTGCAGCGTTTTTCATAGTTCTTGTAAACTGTAGCGTTATTGTATATTACAAGTAGCTTTCATTATTATATTGCTACAAACCCATAAAATGTCAGTGTTTTCAAGGAATTTAGCTATGTTACGGGATATATAGCTGTTTTCCTACAAATGGAAGTATACAATCCTTTTTTTAGAAATAATTCGCACCTTAAGTAGTACATTACATTAAGCTATAAATAGAAGAGTAGAGGTTATTTATTGTGATATAAACGGTATATTGCAAGCGTTTTTCATAGTTCTTGTAAAAACTGTAGGCGTTATTGTATATATACAAGTAGTTTTACTTATTCATCTTGCTATAAAAAAACCCATTAAAAGTAGTGTTTCAATGATATAAGCTATTTATCGGTGATATATAGCTGTTTTATACAAAATTGAAGTAATACAATCCTTTTTTTAGAATAATTTTGCACCTATAAATAGAGTACATTAATTAAGATAATAAATAGAAGAGTAAGAGTTATTTATTGTGACTATAAACGGTATCTGCAAGCGTTTTCATAGTTTTCTTGTAAAACTGTAGCGTTATTGATATATATACAAGTAGTTTTACGTATTATATTGCTTATAAACCCATAAAGTAGTGTTTTCAATGATTTTAGTGAGTTATCAGTGAATATAGCTATTTCTACAATTGAAGTATAAAATCCTTTTTAGAATAATTTGCACCTTTAAGTAGCTTACATTTACATTAAGCATTAAAATAGAAGAGTAAGAGGTGATTTATTGGGATATAATTGGTAATGCAGCGTTTTTTCATAGTTCTTGTAAAACTGTAGCGTTATTGTACATTATACCAAGAGTTTACTTATCCTATTGGTAATACAACCCATAAAGTAGTGTTTTCAATGATATTAGCTATTATCGGTGATATATAGCGTGTTCCTACAAATTGAAGTATAAAATCCGCGTTTTAGAATAATTTGCACCTAATAAGTAGCTTAATGATATTAAGCTATTAAATAGAAGAGTACAGGAGGTTATTAATGGATATAACACGGGATATTGCAAGCGTTTTCCATAGTTTCTTCTAAACTTGTAGCGTTATTGTATATATACAAGTTAGTTTACTTATCATATTGCTATAAACCATAAAATGTAGTGTTTTTTCAATGATATTAGCAATTATCGGTGATATATAGCTGTTTTTGCTACAAATTGAAGAATACAATCCCTTTTTTAGAATAATTTACACTATAAGTAGCTTACATTACATTAAGCTAATAAATAGAAGAGTAAGAGGTATTTTATTGTGATATAACGGTATATATATTGCAAGAGTTTTTCATAGTTTCTTGGAACCTGTAGCGTTTATTCGTATACAAGTAGTATTATTATTCATATGCTATAAACCCTTAAAAGTAGTGTTTTCAATGATATTAGCTATTATCGGTTGAGATATAGCGATTGTTCCTACAAATTGAAGTAATAAATAATCTTTTTAGATTAATTTGCACCTATAAGTAGCTACATTACATTACGCTAATAAATAGAAGGAGTAAGAGGTTATTTATTTGGGATCGAACGGTATATTGCAAGCGTTTTATAGTTCTTGTAAACTGTAGCGTTATTGTATATAGTACAGTAGTTTTACTATCATTATTGCTATAAACCAAAATGTACTGTTTTCAATGTTATTAGCTATTTATCGGTGATATATAGCTGTTTTCCTACACAATTGAAGGTATAAAATCCTCTTTTTAGAATAATTTGCACTATAAGTAGCTTACATACATTAAGCTAATAAATAGAAGGGTAATAGGTTATTTATTGTGATATAACCCCGGTATATTGCAAGCGTTTTTCAAAGTTTCTATGTAACTGTAGCGTTATTTTCAATATATACAAGTAGGGTTTACTATCAATATGCTATAAACCCATAAAATGTGTGTTTTCAAGATATTAGCTATTGATCGGTTGATAGTATAGCTGTTTCCTACAAATTGAGTATAAAATCTCTTTTTCGATAATTTGCACAATAAGTAGCTTACATTACATTAAGCTAAAAAATAAAAGAGTAAAGAGGTTATTATGTGTTAACGGTATATTGCAAGCGTTTTTCATAGTTTTTCTTAAACTGTAGCGTTATTGTATATATACAAGTAGTTTTACAATATATTACTATAAACCCCTAAAATGTAGTGTTTTCAATGATTTTAGCTAGTTATCCAGTGATTATATAGGGTGTTCTACAAATTGAAAGTGTAAATCCTTTTTTAGAATAATTACACCTATAAGGAGATTACATTTACATTAAGCTAAATAAAACAGAAGAGTAGAGTTAGTCTTATTGTGAATAACGGTATATTGCCAAGAGTTTCATAGTTTCTTGTAAACTGTAGCGTTATTGTATATATACAAGTAGTTTTACTTAATATATGCTATAAACCCATAAAATTTAGTGTTTTCAATGATATTAGCATTATCGGTGATATATAGCTGTTTCGGCAAATTGAAGTATAAAATAATCTTTTTAAGAATAATTTGCACCTATAAGTAGCTTACGTACATTAAGCTATTAATAGAAAGAGTAGAGGTTATTTTATTGTGAGATAAACGTATATTGCAAGCGTTTTCGTAGGTTTCTCTAAACTGTAGCGTTATGTATATATACAAATAGTTTTACTTATTATATTTGCTCTAAACCATAAAAATGTAGTGTTTCCAATGATTTTAGCTAGTTTATCAGTTGATATATAGCTGTTCAATCCAACAAATTGAAGTATAAAGTCCATTTTTTAGACTAATTTGCACCTATAAGTAGCTTACAATTACATAAGCATTTAAATATAAGAGTCTAAAAGGTTATTTATGTGATATAACGGTATATTGCAAAGCGTTTTCATAGTTTCTTGTAAACGTAGCGGTAATGTATATATATCCAAGTAGTTTTACTTATCATATGCTATTAAACCCATAAGATGTAGTGTTTTCAATGATATTAGACTATTGTATCGGTGAATATAGCTGTTTTACGACAAATTGAAGTATACATTCTTTTTAGAAATAATTTGCAAAATATAAGTAGCTTATTAAATAAGCTAATAAATAGAAAAAATAAGAGGTTATTTTATTTGGTTATAAATCACGGTATATGCAAGCGGTTTCATTAGTTTCTTGTAAACTGTAGCGTTATTGTAATAACAAGTAGCTTTACTTATGCATATGCTATAAACCATAAAAGGTAGTGTTTTCAATGACTATTAGCTATTTATCGGTGATATATAGCTGTTTCCTACGAATATAAGTATAAAATTCGCTTTTTTTAGAATAATTTGCACCTTAATTTTTAAAAAAGGGGGGTAAAAGTTTTTTTTTTCTAACATTACATAAGCTATTAAATAGAAGAGAGGAGGTTATATATTGATATAACGGTATATGCAAGTATTTTCATAGTTTCTTGTAAACTGTAGAGTTATTGTATATATACAAGTAGTTTTACTTCATCATATTGCAATAAACCATAAAAGTAGTGTTTTCATGATATTAGCTCTTTATCGGTGATATATAGCTGTTTTCCTACAAATTGAAGTATACAATCCTTTTTTTAGCATAATTCTGCACCATTAAGTAGTTACATTACATTAAGCAAAAAATAGGAAGAGTAAGAGGTATTTAATGTGATGTAATGGTTATATTGCAGCGTTTCATGTTCTTGTAAACGTAGCGTTATTGTATATATACAAAGTAGTTTTAGTATCATATTGCTATAAAACATAAAATGTAGTGTTTTCAATGTATTAGCTATTTATCGGTGAATATAGCTGTTTTCTAAAATTGAAGTATCAATCCTTGTTTTAGAATAATTGCACCTATTAAGTAGCTTAACATTAAATTAAGCTAATATATAGAGAGTAAGAGTTATTATTGTGATATAAAGGTATATTGCAAGCGTTTTCCTACTTTCTTGTAAACTGTAGCGTTATTGTATATATTACAATTAGTTTACTTTTATATTGCTATAAAAACCATAAAAGTTGTGATTTCACTGATTTTAGCATAGTATCAGTGATTATAGCTAAGTCTACAAATTGAAGGTATAAATCCTTTTTTTTAGGGAATTTAATTGCACCTCCTATAAGTAGTTACATACAATTAAGTATAAATAGAAGAGTAGAGGTTATTTATGGTGATATAATGGTAATATTGCAAGGTTTTCATAGTTTCTTGTAAACTGTAGCGTTATGTACATATACCAAGAGTTTTACTTATCATATTGTATCAAAACCATAAAAATGTAGTGTTTCAATGATATTAGCTATTTATCGGTGATATATAGCTGTTTTCCTAAAATTGAAGTATAAATCTCTTTTAGAATATTTGCACCATATAAGTAGGCTTACATTATTAGTAAGCTATTAAAAGAAGAGTAGGAGGTTATTTAATGTTGATATAACGGTAGAATTGCAAGGTTTTCATAGTTCTTCTAAACGTAGCGTTTATTGTATAATATACAAGTAGGTTTTATTATCATATTGCTATAAAACCCATAAAATGTAGTGTTTTCAATGATATTAGCAATTTATCGGTGATTTATATAGCTGTTTTCCACAAATTGAGAATACAATCCTTTTTTAGAATAATTGACACCTATAAGTAGCTACATTACATTAAGCTAATAAATAGAGAGTAAGATGTTATTTATTGTCGATATAACGGGTATATTAGCAAGAGTTTTTCATATTCTTGTAAACTGATAGCGTTATGTATACAAGTAGTTTACTTATCATATTGTCTATAAAACCCTTAAATGTAGTGTTCAATGATATTAGCTATTTATCGGTGATATATAGCTCTTTTCATACAAATTGAAGTAAAATAATCTTTTTAGATTATTTGCACGATAAGTAGCTTACCATTACATTAAGCTAATAAATAGAAGAGTAAGAGTTTATTATTGTGATATAACGGTTATATTGCAAGCGTTTTTTTCATAGTTTCTTGTAAACTGTAGCGTATTGTATATATACAAGTATAGGTTTTACTTATCATATTGCTATAAAACCCATAAAATGTACGGTTTTCAATGATATTAGCTATTTATCGGTGATATATAGCTGTTCCTACAAATTGAAGTAATAAATCCTCTTTTTAGAATAATTTGCACCTATTAAGTAGCTACCATTTACATTAAGCTAATAACATAGAAGAGTAATAAGGTTTATTATTGTGATTTATAACGGTATATTGCAAGCGTTTTTTTCCAAAGTTCTTGTAAACTGTAGCGTTATGTATAGATACAAGTAGTTTACTTATAATATGCTATAAAACCATAAAATGTAGTGTTTTCAATGATATTAGCTATTATCGGTGATATAGAGTGTTTTCCTCCAAATTGCAAGTATACAATACCTTTTAGGAATAATTTGCACAATTAAGTAGCTTACTACATTACATTAAGCTATTAAATAAAAGAGTAAGCGGTTTTTATTGGATTATAACGTAATATTGCAAGCGTTTCATAGTTTCTTCCTAAACTGTAGCGTTATTGTATATACAAGTAGTTTTACTTAAGATATTGCTATAAACCCATAAAATGTAGTGTTTCAATGATTTAGCCTAGTTATCAGTGATAATATAGGTGTTTCCTACAAATTGAAGTATAAAATCCTTTTTTAGAATAATTTTAAACCTATAAGTAGCTTACATTACATTAAGTAATAAATAGAAGAGTAAGAGGTTATTATTGTGATATTAAACGGTTATATTTTTTGGCCAAAAGGGAAGGGGGGGGTTTTTTTTTTTCATAGTTTTCTTGTAAACTGTAGCGTTCATTGTATATATACAAGTAGTTTGTAACGTATCATATTGCTATAAACCCCATAAACGTAGTGTTTCAATGATATTAGCTATTATCGGTGATATATAGCTGTTTTCCTACAATGAAGTATAAAATAATCGTTTTAGAAATTAATGTGCACCTTATAAGTAGCTTACATTCATAAGCTATAAATAGAAGAGTAAGAGGTTATTTATGGTGGATATAACGGTATATTGCAAGCGTTTTTCAGAGTTTCTTCCTAAACTGTAGCGTTTATTGTAATATCAAATAGTTTACTTATATATTGCTATAACCATTAAAATGTTGGTTTTCCTGATTTAGTAGTTATCAGTGATGTTTAGCTTGTTTTCTACAAATGAAGTATAAAGTCCATTTTTTAGAAATAATTTGACCTATAGTTAGCCTTACAATTAATAAGTATTTAAATATAAGAGTAAAAGGTTATTTATTGTGATAGAACGGATATGCAATGCGTTTTTTTTCATATTTTCTTTAAAAACCGTAGCGGTAATGTATGTATATACAAGTAGTTACTACATATTGCTTAAAACCCATAAGATGTAGTGTTTTCAATGATATTAGCTATTATCGGTGATATATAGCTGTTTTCCTACAAATTGAAGTATACAATCCTTTTTTTAGAATAATTTGCACCTTTAAGTAGTTACTTACATAAGCAAATAAATAGAAGAGTAAGAGGTTATTTAATGTGATGTAATGGTTATTGCAAGCGTTTTTCATAGTTCTTGTAAACTGTAGCGTTATTGTATATATACAATAGTTTTACTTACATATTGCTATAAACCTAAAAAATGTAGTGTTTTCAATGATATTAGCTATTTATCGGTGATATATAGTTTTTTCCCTACAAATTGAAGTATACAATCCTTTTTTAGAATAATTTGCCCCTATAAGTAGCTTACATTACATTAAGCTAATAAATAGAAGGTAAGGGGTTTTTATTTATTGTGATATAACGTAATATTGCAAGCGTTTTTCATACTTTCTTGAAACTGTAGCGTTATTGTATATATACAATTAGTTTTACTTATTATATGCTAAACCCCCATAAAATGTTGTGATTTCAATGATTTTAGCTAGTTATCAGTGATATATAGCTTTTTTCCCAACAAATTGAAGTATAAAATCCTTTTTTAGAATAATTTGCACCTATAATAGTTTACATTACATTAAGTATTAAATAGAAGAGTAAGAGGTTATTTATTGTGATATAATGGTATATTGCAAGCTTTTTTCCCATAGTTTCTTGTAAACTGTAGCGTTATTGTACATATAAAAGTATTTTTACTTATCATTTTGGGTTAAACCCATAAAATGTAGTGTTTTCAATGATATTAGCTATTTATCGGTGATATATAGCTGTTTTCCTATAAATTGAAGTAAAAAATCCTCTTTTTAGAATAATTTTGCACCTATAAGTAGCTTACATTATATTAAGCTATTAAATAGAAGAGTAGGAGGTTATTAATGTGATATAACGGTATATTGCAAGCGTTTTCATAGTTTCTTCTAAACTGTAGCGTTATTGTATATATACAAGTAGTTTTACTTATCATATTGCTATAAACCCATAAAAGTAGTGTTTTCAATGATATTAGCAATTTATCGGTGATATATAGCTGTTTTCCTACAAATTGAAGAATACAATCCTTTTTTTAGAATAATTTACACCTATAAGTAGCTTACATTACATTAAGCTAATAAATAGAAGAGTAAGAGGTTATTTATTGTGATATAACGGTATATTGCAAGAGTTTTTCATAGTTTCTTGTAAACTGTAGCGTTATTGTATACAAGTAGTTTTACTTATCATATTGCTATAAACCCTTAAAATGTAGTGTTTTCAATGATATTAGCTATTTATCGGTGATATATAGCTATTTTCCTACAAATTGAAGTATAAAATAATCTTTTTAGATTAATTTGCACCTATAAGTAGCTTACATTACATTAAGCTAATAAATAGAAGAGTAAGAGGTTATTTAATGTGATGTAATGGTATATTGCAAGCGTTTTTCATAGTTTCTTGTAAACTGTAGCGTTATTGTATATATACAAATAGTTTTACTTATTATATTGCTATAAACCCATAAAATGTAGTGTTTTCAATGATTTTCGCTAGTTATCAGTGAAGAGTTGTTGTTTTTCTACAAATTGAAGTAAATTTCTTTATATCTGTAGCTAAATAGCTTTTTATATCTGCGACAACTATATTTTACAAAATTAATAGCTAAAAATATGTATTTTTCATGAAATCTACATATCAATTTTAATCTTAAAAACAATGTTTTTTTCAAGTATTTTAATGTATTTTTGAAAGGCAAATAATGTCGAAATTTGACATTATTCAGCACTTATACACAACTATATTTTACAATGTTATGAGCTAAAAATATGTATTTTTCATGAAATTTAGGTATCAATTTTAATCTTAAAAACAACGTTTTTTCAAGTGTTTTAATGTATTTTTGAAAGCCTAAAAAATGTTGAAATTTGACATTATTCAGCACCTTAACATATTTTATAATATTATGAGCTTAAAATATGTATTTTTCATGAAATTTATGTATCAGTTTTATTCCTAAAAAAACAACGTTTTTTCAAGTGTTTTAATGTATTTTTGAAAGCCTTTAAAATGTCGAAAATTGACATTATTCAGCCCTTTTTTTGATAGAAAAATTCAAAATGTGGAATTATAGTAGTTTTCGTTAGAAAATGCTATTTTAAACTACTGTAAGCTTATAATAGGAGTTTGAGACTATATTGTGATACAATTGTATATTATACGTGTTTTTCATAGTTTCTTCTTAATTGTGCATTTATAGCATTAATAGAAGGTATTTACCTTATGATAATGTATTATACCCTATAAATGTGTTCTTTTCAATAATTTTAGCTGGTTATCGGTGATATATAGCTGTTTTCCTACAATTTGAAGTATACAATCCTTTTTTTAGAATAATTTGCACCTATAAGTAGCTTACATTACATTAAGCTAATAAATAGAAGAGTAAGAGGTTATTTATTGTGATATAACGGTATATTGCAAGCGTTTTTCATAGTTTCTTGTAAACTGTAGCGTTATTGTATATATCAAGTAGTTTACTTATCATATTTGCATAAACTCATAAAATGTACTGTTTTAATTATATTTGCTATTTATCCGTGATATATAGCTGTTTTCCTACAATTGAAGTATAAAATCCTCTTTTAGAATAATTTGCACCCATAAGTAGCTTGCATTACATTAAGCCCAATAAATAGAAGAGTAATAGGTTATTTATTGTGGTATAACGGTATATTGCAAGCGTTTTTCATAGTTTCTTGTAAAAATGTAGCGTTATTTTATTAAAACAAGTAGTTTTACTTATCATATTGCTATAAACCCATAAAATGTAGTGTTTTCAATGATATTAGCTATTTATCGGTGATATATAGCTGTTTTCCTACAAATTGAAGTATAAAATCCTCTTTTTTTGAATAATTTGCACATATAAGTAGCTTACTACATTAAGCTATTAAAATAAAAAAAGAGGTNAATCCTTTAATATGCTTAAGTAGCTTACATTACATTAAGCTAGTTAAATAAAAGAGTAAGAGGTATTTATGTGATATAACGGTATATTGCAAGCGTTTTTCATAGTTTCTCTAACTGTAGCGTTATTGTATATATACAAGTAGTTTTACTTATTATTTTGCTATAAACCCATAAAATGTAGTGTTTTCAATGATTTTATCTAAATATCAGTGATATATAGGTGTTTTCCTACAAATTGAAGTATAAAATCCTTTTTTTAGAATAATTTGCACCTAGAAGTAGCTTACATTACATAAAGCTATTAAATAGAAGAGTAAGAGGGTATTATTGTGATATAACGGTATATTGCAGGCGTTTTCATAGTTTCTGTAAACTGTAGCGTTATTGTATATATACAAGTAGTTTTACTATCCTATTGCTATAAACCTATAAAATGTAGTGTTTCAATATATTAGCTATTTATCGGTGATATATAGCTGTTTTCCTACAAATTGAAGTATAAAATCCTCTTTTTAGAAAAATTTGCCCCTATAAGTAGCTTACATTTCATTAAGCTATTAAATAGAAGAGTAAGAGGTTATTTATTGTTATATAACTGTATATTGCAAGAGTTTTTCATAGTTTCTTCTAAACTGTAGCGTGATTGTATATATACAAATAGTTTTACTTATTATATTGCTATAAACCCATAAAATGTAGTGTTTTCAATGATTTTAGCTAGTTATCAGTGATATATAGCTGTTTTCCTACAAAATGAAGTATAAAAATCCTTTTTTTAGAATAATTTGCACCTTTAAAGTAGCTTACATTACAGTAAAGCTATTAAATAAAAGAGTAAGAGGTTATTTATTGTGATATAACGGTATATTGCAAGCGTTTTTCATAGTTTCTTGTAAACCGTAGCGTTATTGTATATATACAAGTAGTTTACTTATCATATTGCTATAAACCCATAAAATGTAGTGTTTTCAATGATTTTAGCTAGTTATCAGTGAAGAGTTTTTTTTTTTCTACAATTGAAGTATATTTCTTTATATCTGTAGCTAAATAGCTTTTTATATCTGCGACAAACTATATTTACAAAATTAATAGCTAAACAATATGTATTTTCATGAAATCTACATATTAATTTTAATCTTAAAAAAGTTTTTTCAAGTATTTTAATGTATTTTTGAAAGGCTAAATAATGTCGAAATTTGACATTATTCAGCACTTATTACACAACTATATTTTACAATGTTATGAGCTAGAAATATGTATTTTCATGAAATTAGGTATCAATTTTAATCTTAAAAACAACGTTTTTTCAAGTGTTTTAATGTATTTTGAAAGCTAAAAAATGTCGAAATTTGACATTATTCAGCACCTTAACACAACTATATTTTACAATATTACGAGCTTAAAATATGTATTTTTCATGAAATTTATGTATCAATTTTATTCTTAAAAAACAAAGTTTTTTTCAAGTGTTTAATGTTTTTTGAAAGCCTAAAAAAATGTCGAAAAATTGACATTATTCGCCCTTTTTTGATAGAAAAAGTTCATAATGTGGAATTAAGTTGTTTTCGTTAGAAAATGCTATTTTAAAACTACTGTAAGCTTATAATAGGAGTTTGAGACTCTATATTGTGATACAATTGTATATTATACGTTTTTTTCATAGTTTCTTCTTAATTGTGGTGTTATATCATTAATAGAAGGTATTTACCTTATGATAATGTATTATACCCTCAAAATGTGTTCTTTTCAATGATTTTAGCTGGTTTCGGTGATATATAGCTGTTTTCCTACAATTTGAAGTATACAATCCTTTTTTTAGAATAATTTGCCACCTATAAGTAGCTTACATTACATTAAGCTAATAAATAGAAGGAGTAAGAGGTTATTTATTGTGATATAACGGTATATGCAAGCGTTTTTCATAGTTTCTTGTAAACTGTAGCGTTATTGTATGTATATACAAGTAGTTTTACTTATCATATTGCTATAAACCCATAAAATGTCTGTTTTCAATTATATTTAGCTATTTATCGGGATATATAGCTGTTTTCCTACAAATGAAGTATAAAATCCTCTTTTTAGAATAATGTTGCACCTATAAGTAGCTTGACATTACATTAAAGCTATAAATAGAAGAGTAATAGGTTATTATTGTGATATAAACGGTATATTGCAAGCGTTTTTCATAAGTTTCTTGTAAACTGTAGCGTTATTGTTATATACAAGTAGTTTTACTTATCATATTGCTATAAACCCATAAAATGTAGTGTTTTCAATGATATTAGCTATTTATCGGTGATATATAGCTGTTTTCCTACAAATTGAAGTAAAAAATCCTCTTTTTAGAAAAATTTTGGGCACATATAAGTAGTTTACATTCTTTAAAGGCTTTTAAATAAAAGGGAAAGATTTTAAATTTATTGTGATTAAGGGTATATTGCAAGCGTTTTTCTATTTTCTTTAAACTGTAGCGTTTTTGGATATATACAAGTTTTTTTTATTTATTATTTTGCTAAAAAACCCCTTTAAAATGTAGTTTTTTTTAAAAATGTTTTTAGCTAGTTTCAGTGATATATATTTTTTTCCTAAAAATTTGGGAAGTATAAAATCCTTTTTTTAGATTTTGCCCCTTTTAAATAGTTTACAAAAACATCCCCCTTTAAATAAAAAGTAAAGGTTATTTATTGGGGATATAACGGTATTTTGAAAACTTTTTTTCATATTTTCTTGTAACCGTAGCGTTTTTTGAAATTATACAATTTTTTTTTTCCCTTATCATATTGCTAAAAACCCATAAAATTTAGTGTTTTAAATTGGTTTTTTTTTTTTTTTTAGCAAATTTAAACAGTAAAGAGTTGTTTTTTTTCTAAAAATTAAGTATTTTTCCCTTTATATCTGTACAAATAGTTTTTTAAATTCTCGACCCCTATATTTTAAAAAATTTAATAGCAAAAAAATATGTTTTTTTTCATGAAATCTACAATAAATTTTTAAAATCTTAAAAAAATGTTTTTTAAAGTTTTTTAATGTTTTTTTTGAAAGGCTAAATAATGTCGAAATTTGCCATTTTTTTCAGCACTTTACACAACTAAAATTTTACAAGGTTATGAGCTAAAAAAATTTTTTTTTCATAAAATTTAGGTATAAATTTTTTAATTTTAAAAAAAACTTTTTTTTCAAGGGGTTTTAAATGAAATTTTTGAACCCAAAAATGTCAAAATTTTGAATTTTCACACCTTAACCCCAACTAAATTTTCCCAATATTATAAAGTTTTAAAATTGTTTTTTTTCAAAAAATTTAAGGGTATCAATTTTTTCCTAAAAAAAAATTTTTTTTCCCAAGTTTTTTTTAATGTTTTTTTGGGAAAGCCAAAAAAATGTCGAAATTAACATTTTCACCCCTTTTTTTTTAAGAAAAATTCAAAATGTGGAATTATAGTTTTTTTTTCGTTAGAAAATGCTTTTTTAAAACTCCTGAAAGCTTAAAATAGGATTTGGGGACTCTATATTGTGATCAATTGTATATTATACGTGTTTTTTCTAGTTTCTTCTTAATTGTTTGTTATTCTTAATAAGGTATTTTTCCTTATGTAATGTATTTTTTAAACCCCCAAAATGTGGTTTTTTTTTAATGATTTTTGCTTTTATTTGGTGATAAAATTTGCTGTTTTCCTACAATTGAAGTATACAATCCTTTTTTTTTGAATAATTTGCCCTATAAGGGGGAAACTTCCTTTCATTAAACTAATAAATTAAAAAAGTAAAAGGGTTTTTTTATTTTTGATTAACGGTTAATTTTTCAAGCGTTTTTTCATAATTTTTTGTAAACCCGTGCGTTTTTTATATATACAATTAGGTTTTTTCTTATTATATTGCTATAAACCCATAAAAAGTTTGTTTCATTTTTTAAACTATTTTTTCGTGATATAAGCTTTTTTCCCCCAAAATTTAAGTATAAAAAACCTTTTTTTAGAAAAATTTGGGACCTATAAATAGCTTCATTACTTAACTAATTTAAAAAGAAGAGTAAAGGTTTTTTTATTGTGAATAACGGTATATTGCAAGCTTTTTTTAGTTTCTTTTTAAAATGTAACGGGTTTTTGTATAAAATACAAGTAGTTTTACTTTCAATTGGTATAAACCCATAAAATGTAAATGTTTTTTTATGATATTTCCCATTTATCGGTGGGTATATAACTGTTTTTCCCCACAAAATTTAAGTATAAAAACCTCTTTTTAGAATAATTTTTCAATTTTGTAGCCCTTAAAATTTCATTAAAACTATTAAATAAAAAAGTAAGAGGTTATTTTTTTGTGATATAACGGTTTTTATTTGCAAGCGTTTTTTTATAGTTTTTTTCTAAACTGTAGCGTTATTTATATATACCGTGTTTTACTTATTATTTTGCTTTTAACCCCTAAAATGTATTTTTTTCAAAATTTTAGGGTAGTTTCATGTATATAAATAATGTGTTTTCCCAAAAAATTTAAATATAAAATCCTTTTTTTAAAAATAATTTGCACCTAAGTAGCTTACATTACATTAAAACCCATTAAATAGAAGAGTAAAAGGGTATTTATTGTGATATAACGGTATATTGAGGGGGTTTTTTAAAAGTTTTTTTGGAAACTTAGCGTTATTGTATATAACAAATATTTTTCTTATCCCCATTGCTATAAAAACCCTTTAAAAAGGGAGTGTTTTCAAATTTTATTAGCTATTTTCGTTTTATATGCTGTTTTCCTACAAAATTTAAGTATTAAAAACCTCTTTTTTAGAAAAAAATTTTCACCTATGTAGTTACATTTCATTAAGCCCATTAAAAAGAAGAGTAAAAGGTTTTTTTATTGTGGGTATAACTGTATTTGGGAAGAGTTTTTTTTATATTTTTTTCTAAACTTTTACGTGGGTTGTAATAACAAGTAGTTTTACTTATTTTATTGCTATAAACCCCTAAAATGTGTGTTTTTAAGATTTTAGCTAGTTTTTTAGTGATTATAGCTGTTTTTCCTACAATTGAAGTATAAAATCCTTTTTTTTTGAAAATTTGCACCTTTAAGTACTTCTTACATTAAGCTATTAAAAAAAAAAGTTTTAAAGGGTTTTTTATTTTTTGATATAACGGGATATTGCAAACGTTTTTTTTAAAAATTTTTTGTAAAACCCTAGGGTTATTGTATATATAAAAATTTTTTACTTTCATTTGCTATAAAAACCCCTAAAATTTTAGTGTTTTTTCAATGATTTTAGCTAGTTTCATGAAGATTTTTTTTTTTTCTACCAAAAATTTAATATATTTCTTTATATCTGTAGCTAAATAGCTTTTTATATCTGCGACAACTATATTTTACAAAATTAATAGCTAAAAATATGTATTTTTCATGAAATCTACATATCAATTTTAATCTTAAAAACAATGTTTTTTCAAGTATTTTAATGTATTTTTGAAAGGCTAAATAATGTCGAAATTTGACATTATTCAGCACTTATACACAACTATATTTTACAATGTTATGAGCTAAAAATATGTATTTTTCATGAAATTTAGGTATCAATTTTAATCTTAAAAACAACGTTTTTTCAAGTGTTTTAATGTATTTTTGAAAGCCTAAAAAATGTCGAAATTTGACATTATTCAGCAACTTAACACAACTATATTTTACAATATTATGAGCTTAAAATATGTATTTTTCATGAAATTTATGTATCAATTTTATTCCTAAAAAAACAACGTTTTTTCAAGTGTTTTAATGTATTTTTGAAAGCCTAAAAAATGTCGAAAATTGACATTATTCAGCCCTTTTTTTGATAGAAAAATTCAAAATGTGGAATTATAGTTGTTTTCGTTAGAAAATGCTATTTTAAACTACTGTAAGCTTATAATAGGAGTTTGAGACTCTATATTGTGATACAATTGTATATTATACGTGTTTTTCATAGTTTCTTCTTAATTGTGGTGTTATATCATTAATAGAAGGTATTTACCTTATGATAATGTATTATACCCTCAAAATGTGTTCTTTTCAATGATTTTAGCTGGTTATCGGTGATATATAGCTGTTTTCCTACAATTTGAAGTATACAATCCTTTTTTTAGAATAATTTGCACCTATAAGTAGCTTACATTACATTAAGCTAATAAATAGAAGAGTAAGAGGTTATTTATTGTGATATATCGGTATATTGCAAGCGTTTTTCATAGTTTCTTGTAAACTGTAGCGTTATTGTATATATACAAGTAGTTTTACTTATCATATTGCTATAAACCCATAAATGTACTGTTTTCAATTATATTAGCTATTTATCTGTGATATATAGCTGTTTTCCTACAAATTGAAGTATAAAATCCTCTTTTTAGAATAATTTGCACCTATAAGTAGCTTGCATTACATTAAGCTAATAAATAGAAGAGTAATAGGTTATTTATTGTGATATAACGGTATATTGCAAGCGTTTTTCATAGTTTCTTGTAAACTGTAGCGTTATTGTATATATACAAGTAGTTTTACTTATCATATTGCTATAAACCCATAAAATGTAGTGTTTTCTATGATATTAGCTATTTATCGGTGATATATAGCTGTTTTCCTACAAATTGAAGTATAAAATCCTCTTTTTAGAATAATTTGCACATATAAGTAGCTTACATTACATTAAGCTATTAAATAAAAGAGTAAGAGGTTATTTATTGTGATATAACGGTATATTGCAAGCGTTTTTCATAGTTTCTTCTAAACTGTAGCGTTATTGTATATATACAAGTAGTTTTACTTATTATTTTGCTATAAACCCATAAAATGTAGTGTTTTCAATGATTTTAGCTAGTTATCAGTGATATATAGGTGTTTTCCTACAAATTGAAGTATAAAATCGTTTTTTTAGAATAATTTGCACCTAGAAGTAGCTTACATTACATAAAGCTATTAAATAGAAGAGTAAGAGGGTATTTATTGTGATATAACGGTATATTGCAGGCGTTTTTCATAGTTTCTTGTAAACTGTAGCGTTATTGTATATATACAAGTAGTTTTACTTATCCTATTGCTATAAACCTATAAAATGTAGTGTTTTCAATTATATTAGCTATTTATCGGTGATATATAGCTGTTTTCCTACAAATTGAAGTATAAAATCCTCTTTTTAGAAAAATTTGCACCTATAAGTAGCTTACATTTCATTAAGCTATTAAATAGAAGAGTAAGAGATTATTTATTGTGATATAACTGTATATTGCAAGAGTTTTTCATAGTTTCTTCTAAACTGTAGCGTGATTGTATATATACAAGTAGTTTTACTTATTATATTGCTATAAACCCATAAAATGTAGTGTTTTCAATTATTTTAGCTAGTTATCAGTGATATATAGCTGTTTTCCTACAAATTGAGGTATAAAATCCTTTTTTTAGAATAATTTGCACCTTTAAGTAGCTTACATTACATTAAGCTATTAAATAAAAGAGTAAGAGGTTATTTATTGTGATATAACGGTATATTGCAAGCGTTTTTCATAGTTTCTTGTAAACCGTAGCGTTATTGTATATATACAAGTAGTTTTACTTATCATATTGCTATAAACCCATAAAATGTAGTGTTTTCAATGATTTTAGCTAGTTATCAGTGAAGAGTTGTTTTTTATCTACAAATTGAAGTATATTTCTTTATATCTGTAGCTAAATAGCTTTTTATATCTGCGACAACTATATTTTACAAAATTAATAGCTAAAAATATGTATTTTTCATGAAATCTACATATCAATTTTAATCTTAAAAACAATGTTTTTTCAAGTATTTTAATGTATTTTTGAAAGGCTAAATAATGTCGAAATTTGACATTATTCAGCACTTATACACAACTATATTTTACAATGTTATGAGCTAGAAATATGTATTTTTCATGAAATTTAGGTATCAATTTTAATCTTAAAAACAACGTTTTTTCAAGTGTTTTAATGTATTTTTGAAAGCCTAAAAAATGTCGAAATTTGACATTATTCAGCACCTTAACACAACTATATTTTACAATATTATGAGCTTAAAATATGTATTTTTCATGAAATTTATGTATCAATTTTATTCCTAAAAACAAAGTTTTTTTCAAGTGTTTTAATGTATTTTTGAAAGCCTAAAAAATGTCGAAAATTGACATTATTCAGCCCTTTTTTTGATAGAAAAATTCAAAATGTGGAATTATAGTTGTTTTCGTTAGAAAATGCTATTTTAAACTACTGTAAGCTTATAATAGGAGTTTGAGACTCTATATTGTGATACAATTGTATATTATACGTTTTTTTCATAGTTTCTTCTTAATTGTGGTGTTATATCATTAATAGAAGGTATTTACCTTATGATAATGTATTATACCCTCAAAATGTGTTCTTTTCAATGATTTTAGCTGGTTATCGGTGATATAT
>JACEEZ010001378.1:29436-46991 GCA_016584305.1 Chionoecetes opilio
AATTAATCTTACATTACATTAAGCTATTAAATAAAAGAGTAAGAGGTTATTTATTGTGATATAACGGTATATTGCAAGCGTTTTTCGTAGTTTCTTCTAAACTGTAGCGTTATTGTATATATACAAGTAGTTTTATTTATTATTTTGCTATAATATAAACCCATAAAATGTAGTGTTTTCAATGATTTTAGCTAGTTATCAGTGATATATAGGTGTTTTCCTACAAATTGAAGTATAAAATCCTTTTTTTAGAATAATTTGCACCTAGAACTAGCTTACATTACATAAAGCTATTAAATAGAAGAGTAAGAGGTTATTTATTGTGATATAACGGTATATTGCAAACGTTTTTCATAGTTTCTTGTAAACCGTAGCGTTATTGTATATATACAAGTAGTTTTACTTATCATATTGCTATAAACCCATAAAATGTAGTGTTTTCAATGATTTTAGCTAGTTATCAGTGAAGAGTTGTTTTTTTTCTACAAATTGAAGTATATTTCTTTATATCTGTAGCTAAATAGCTTTTTATATCTGCGACAACTATATTTTACAAAATTAATAGCTAAAAATATGTATTTTTCATGAAATCTACATATCAATTTTAATCTTAAAAACAATGTTTTTTCAAGTATTTTAATGTATTTTTGAAAGGCTAAATAATGTCGAAATTTGACATTATTCAGCACCTATACACAACTATATTTTACAATGTTATGAGCTAAAAATATGTATTTTTCATGAAATTTAGGTATCAATTTTAATCCTAAAAACAACGTTTTTTCAAGTGTTTTTAATGTATTTTTGAAAGCCTAAAAATGTCGAAATTTGTACATTATTCAGCACCTTTACACAACTATATTTTACAATATTATGATCTTAAAATATGTATTTTTCATGAAATTTATGTATCAATTTTATTCCTAAAAACAAAGTTTTTTTCAAGTGTTTTAATGTATTTTTGAAAGCCTAAAAAATGTCGAAAATTGACATTATTCAGCCCTTTTTTTGATAGAAAAATTCAAAATGTGGAATTATAGTTGTTTTTCGTTAGAAATGCTATTTTAAACTACTGCAAGCTTATAATAGGAGTTTGAGACTCTATATTGTGATACAATTGTATATTATACGTTTTTTTTCATAGTTTCTTCTTAATTGTGGTGTTATATCATTAATAGAAGGTATTTACTTATGATAATGTATTATACCCACAAAATGGTTCTTTTCAATGATTTTAGCTGGTTATCGGTGATATATAGCTGTTTTTCCTACAATTTGAAGTAATACAATCCTTTTTTTAGAATAATTTGCACCTATAAGTAGCTTACATTACATTAAGCTAATAAATAGAAGAGTAAGAGGTTATTTATTGTGATATAACGGTATTTTGCAAGCGTTTTTTATTTCTTTAACTGTAGCGTTATTTAATATAAAGTAGTTTTACTTTTTATTTGATAAACCAAAAAAATGTAGTGTTTTCAATTTTTTTAGCTTTATCGTGAAAAAGGGTTTTTTTCCTAAAATGAAGTAAAAAATCTTTTTTTTAGAATAATTTGCACCTAAAGTGCTAATTACTTTAAGTATAAAAAAGAGTAAGGGGTTTAATTTTTGTGTATAAACGGTATATTGCAGCGTTTTATAGTTTTTGTAAACTAAAAGCGTTATTGTATTAATACAAGTAGTTTTACTTATTTTTCAAAATAAACCATAAAAGTGGTTTCAATGATTTTGCTATTTATCTGATATATAGTTTTTTTCCTACAAATTGAAATATAAACCCTTTTTTAGAAAATTTGCCTAAAGTAGTTACATTACTTTAAGCTATTAAAAAAAGAGAAAAGGGTTTTTTTTTGGAATAACGGTATATTGCAGCTTTTTTCTATTTTTTTTAACTGTAGCGTTTTTGATTATAAAAGTATTTTTACTTATATATTTATAACCATAAAATGTAGTTTTTTCATTTTGTATTTTGGGGTGATATATAGTGTTTTCCTACAAATTGAAGTATAAAATCCTTTTTTAGAATAATTTGCACTAAAGTAGCTTACATTACATTAAGCTATTAAATAAAGAGAAAGAGGTTTTTATTGGATAAAACGGTATTTGAAAGCGTTTTTCATAGTTTCTTTAAACTAAAAAGCGTTATTGATAATACAAGTAGTTTTATTTATTTTTTTGTAAACCCCCTAAAATGTATTTTTTTTTCAATAATTTTAGCTTTTTATCATGAAAAAGGGTGTTTCCTAAAAATTGAATATAAAACCCTTTTTTAGAAAATTTGACCTAAATAGCTTACATTCAAAAAGCTTTAAATAAAGAGTAAGAGGGTATTTATTGTGTTTTTTTTATAACGGTAATTGCAGGGTTTTTCATAGTTTCTTTAAACTGTAGCTTTTTGTATATATAAAGTAGTTTTACTTTTTATTGCAAAAACCCCATAAAATGTAGTGTTTTAAATTTATTTTAGCTAGTTTTCAGTGATAAAGGGTGTTTTCCAAAATTTAAAGTAAAAAATTTTTTTTTTAAATAATTTGCCCTAAAGTAGCTTAATTACATTAAGCTATTAAATAGAAAGGTAAGGGGTATTATGTGTAAAACGGTAATTGAAAACTTTTTTTCAAGTTTTTTGTAACGTAGCTTATTGAAATTTATACAAGTATTTTTATTTACTATTGTTTATAAACCATAAAAGTAGTGTTTCAATTTTTAGCTATTTTCGGTGAAAGGTTTTCCTACAAATGAAGTAAAAACCCTTTTTTTAGAAATTTTTTTGCCCCAAACTATATTTCAAAATTTTAAAATGGGAAAAAAATTTTTATTTTTTAACTTTTTTCATTTTTAATTTTTTTAAACAATTTTGTTTAAAAAAAAGTTTTTTTATTATTTTTGAAAAACCCAAAAATGTGGTTTTTAATTTTTAGCATTTTATAAAACTTTTTTAAAAATTGAGATAAAATTTTTTTTTAGAAAATTTGCCCTATTTTAAATTTAAAAAAGGCTTTTTAAGTGTAAGGGGTTATTTTTGGAAAAACCTAATTGCAAATTTTTTCTTTTCTTAAAACCCCACTTATTTTTAAAAATTTTTAATCTAGCTTAAAAAAAAATGTATTTTTTAAAATGATTTTATTTTTAAAATTTTTTTTTTTTTTTCCTAAAAAAAGTTTTTCAATTTTTGGGTTTTTTTCGAAACCTAAAAAAATTTGAAAAAATTGAATTTTCAGCCTTTTTTTTTTAAAAATTTTTTTTAAAATTTTTTAATTTTTTTAAAAGGTTTTCGTTTTGAAATTTTTCCCTTTTTAAAAATTTTTTACTGTAAGCTAAAAATAGATTTTTCAAAAATTTAGGTATCTTTTTTAATTTAAAAAACGTTTTTTCAAGTTTTTTTTTTTTTTAAAGTTTTTAATTTTCATTATTAGAAATTTAAAAAAAAATATTTTTTAAATTTTAATTTTAAAAAATGTTTTTTTCAAAAATTTTTAATTTTTTTCCAAAAAAAATTTTTTAAGGAATGTTTTTTCCAAAAAAAATTAAAAAAGTTTTAAACCCCTTTTTTTAAAAAAAATTTAAAAAATTGGATTAAGTGTTTTTTTTTAAAAAAGCTTTTTTAAATAGAAGTTAAAAAGGAGGTTTAATTTATTGTGCTTAAAATTTTTAAAACGGTTTTCAAGTTTTCTTCTTAATTGTGGTTTTTTAATTTTAAAAAAATTTTACTTATATAATGTTTTAACCCTAAAATGTGTTTTTTCAATGTTTTTAGCTGGTTATCGGTATATATACTTTTTCCTAAATTTTGAAGTAAAAAATTTTTTTTTTAGAATAATTGCCCCTATAAGTAGTTACATTACATTAAGCTAAAAAATAGAAGAGTAAAGGTTATTTTTTGTGATATAAGGTATATTGCAAGCGTTTTTCATATTTTTTAAACTGTAGCGTTATTGAATATAAAAAATTATTTTATTTTTTTGCTATAAACCCTTTAAAAATTTTGGTTTAAAAATTTTTAGCTAGTTACAGTATTTAGTTTTCCCTACAAATTAAAGTAAAAAACCTTTTTTTAGAAAAATTTCACCTAAAGTAGTTTACATTAAAAAAAGCTATTAAATAAAGAGTAAAGTTTTTATTGGATAAACGGTATATTGCAAGCTTTTTTCATAGTTTCTTTAAACGTAGGTTATTGTAATATACAAGTAGTTTAATTAGCATAAAAAAAAATGATTTTTTAAAAAATTTTTTAGTTGTTTCAGGGATTTGGGGTTTTTTCCCAAAAAAAGTTTTTTTTTTTGAAAATTTTGAAAAAATACTTAATTACAAAAAAAGCTTTAAAAAAAGGGAAATATTATTTAAAATAATGCAATTTTCATGTTTTTTCCTGGTTTTTTAAATATCAATTTTAATCTAAAAAAAAAAAATGTTTTTTCAATTTTTGTATTTTGAAATTTTTTTTTTAAAAATTGAAATTTCTTTATTCAAAAAATTTTTTTTATACCACAACTATATTTAAAAAATTTAAATAGCTAAAAATATGTTTTTTTCATAAAATTAAATATAATTTTTAATCTTAAAAAAAAGTTTTTTAAAGTTTTTAATTTTTTTTGAAAGGCTAAAAATGTCAAATTTTGACATTTTTCAGCACTTAACAAAAATTTATTTTACAATTTTTGACTAAAATAGTTTTTTTATGAAATTTAGGTATCTTTTTTAAATCCTAAAAACAATTTTTTTTTCAAGTGTTTTAATGTTTTTTGAACCTAAAAAATGTCGAAATTTGAATTATTCAGCCCCTTTTAAAAAATTTTTTCAAATTTGAATTTAAAATTGTTTTTTTAGAAAAAGTTATTTTAAAAAAAAAACAAGGGTTTTTAATTTTTTTTTGAACCAAAAAATTGGAAAATTGAATTTTTTCGTTTTTTTATAGTTAAAAATGTTTTTTTTTTTTCTTTTTTTTTCTTTTTTTTTTTTTTTTTTTTTTTTTTTTTTTTTTTTTAATTGGGTGAAAATCTTTAAATAGGGGTATTCCCTTTATGATAATGTATTATACCCACAAAATGTGTTTTTCAATGATTTTAGCGGGTTATCGGTGAATATAGCTGTTTTTCTACAATTTGAAGTATACAATCCTTTTTTTGAAAATTTGCACCTATAAGTAGCTTACAACTTTTAACAAATAAATAGAAGAGTAAGAGGTTATTTTTGTGATATAACGGTATATTGCAAGCGTTTGTCAACTTTCTTGTAAACTGTACGTTATTGTATATATAAAATTTATTTTTTTAACTATTATATTGCTATAAACCCAAAAAATTTTATGATTTCAATGATTTTAGCTAGTATCAGTGTTAATAGCTTTTTTTCCTACAAAATTAAAGTATAAAATGCTTTTTTTAGAATAATGTGCACCTATAATAGGTTACATTACATTAAGCTAAAATAGAAGAATAAATGTTTATTTTTGTGATATAACGGTATTTTGCAAGCATTTTTCGTAGTTTCTTTTAAACTGTAGCGTTATTGAAATTACAATAGTTTTATTACATATTGGTATAAACCCATAAAATGTAGTGTTTTCTATGTTTATTAGTATTTATCGAGATATATAGCTTTTTTCCTAAAAATTTGAAGTAAAAAATCCTTTTTTTAGAATAATTTGCACTTATAAAGCTTACTTACATGAAGTATTAAAAAAAAGAGTAAGAGGTTTTTTTATTGTGATAAACGGTTTTTTGCAAGCGTTTTCATAGTTTCTTAAATGTGCGTTTTTAATATATAAAAGTTTACTTAATATTTTGCATAAACCCAAAAAAATGAGTTTTTCTTTTATTTTAGCTAGTTATCAGTGATATATGGGGTTTTTCCTACAAATTAAAGTATAAAATTTTTTTTTAAAAATAATTTGCCCCTAAAAGTGTTTAATTACATTAAGCTTTTAAAATGAAGAGTAAGAGGTAATTTTTTGGATATAACGGTATATTGCAGGCTTTTTTCATATTTCTTGTAAATTGTGCTTTATTTTATATAAAAGTAGTTTTACTTACCCTTTTGCTAAAACCTAAAAAGTAGTGTTTAAATGTTTTTAGTATTTATCAGTGAATATAGCTTTTTCCTAAAAATTTGGAATTTTAAAAATTTCCTTTTTTAGAATAATTTGCAGCTATAAGTAGCTTAATTTAATTAAGCTATTAAAAATAAAAGAAAATGTTTTTATTGTGATAAAAACGGTATATTGCAAGGTTTTTGTATTTTCTTTTAAACTGTAGCTTTATTGATATATCAATATTTTACTTTCATTTTGGGTTAAAAACCCCTAAAAGTAGTTTTTTTCTATGTATTAGCTATTTAGGTGAATATAGCTTTTTTCCGAAAAAAATGAAGAATACAACCCTTTTTTTTAGAATAATTTAAACCTTAAGTAGCTTACATTACATTAAGAAAAAATAAAGAGAAAGGGTTTTTTATTGGATATAACGGTATATTGAAAGAGTTTTTCATAGTTTTTGAAAATTTTTATACAAGTAGTTTTACTTATCATATTGCATAAACCTTTAAAATGTAGTGTTTTTCAATGATTTAGAAATTTATCGGGAAATAGCTTTTTTCCTACAAATTAAAGTATAAATAACTTTTTAGTTTAAATTTGCCCCTATAAGTAGCTTCATTACATTAAGTTTAAAAAAATAGAAGAAAAGAGGTTATTTATTGTGATATAACGGTATATGCAAGCGTTTTCATAGTTTCTTGAAAACTGTAGCGTTTGTATATTAAAAAGTAGTTTTACTTATATTTTGCAAAAACCCATAAAATGAGTGTTTTCAAGATATTGCTATTTATCGGGATATATAGCTGTTTTCCTAAAAATTAAAGTATACAACCCTTTTTTTTTAAATAATTTGCCCCTATAAGAGCACATTACTTTAAAACTAAAAATAAAAGAGTAAGAGGTTATTTATTGTGTTTTAAAACGGATTTTTGAGCGTTTTTTAAAATTTTCTTGAAAAATTGTAGCGTCATTGTATATTTACAATTATTTTTATTATTATATTTCTAAAAACCCCATAAAAGTATTTTTTCAATGATTTTATTTATTTATCAGTGATATATAGCATTTTCCTAAAAATTGAAGTAACAACCCTTTTTTAGAAAATTTCCCTATAGTAGCTTACTTTTACATAAGCTATTAAATTTGAAAAGAAGGGTTTATTTATTGTGATATAAGGGTGTTTTGAAGCTTTTTTTTCATATTTTCTTGTAAACCCGAGCGTTATTGTATATATAAAAGTAGTTTTATTTATCATTTTGCAAAAACCCTAAATGTGGGTTTTTTTTTAAATGATATTAGCTTTTTTATCGGGTTATAGCTTTTTTCCCCAAAAAATTGAAGTATAAAATTTTTTTTTAAAATTTTTGCAAATATAAGAGCTTACATTCTTTAAAGCAAATAAATAGAAAATAAAGGTTATTTTTTGTAGTATAACCGGTATATTGCAAGCGTTTTCATTTTTTCTTGAAAAATGTAGCGTTATTGTATATAACAAGTAGCTTTACTTTTTTATTGTAAAAACCAAAAAAATGTAGTTTTTTCAAGATATTAGTATTTATCGGTGATTATAGCTGTTTTTCTAAAAATTAAAAGTATAAACCCTTTTTTTTAGAAAAATTTGACCAAAAGTAGCTACATTACATTAAGCAAATAAATAAAAAGAGAAAGAGGTTTTTTATTGTGATATAACGGAAATTTTGCAAGCTTTTTTTATAGTTTTTTGTAAACTGTAGCTTTTACGTATATATACAAGTAGTTTTACTTATCATTTTTTGCTATAAACCCAAAAAAAGTGGTTTTTTTTCAATGATTTTAGCTATTTATCGGTGTATATAGCTGTTTTATTACAAATTGAAGAACAACCCTTTTTTTTAAAATAATTTGCACCTAAAGTAGTTTACATTACATTAAGCTATTAAAAAGAGTAAGGGGTTATTTATTGTGAATAATGGTATATTGAAAGCGTTTTATTTTTTCTTGTAAACTGTAGCGTTATTGACAATACAAGTAGTTTTACTTTCATATGGTAAAAAACCCATAAAGTTGTTTTCAATAAATTTTAGCTATTTTTCGGTGATATATGGGTTTTTTCCTACAAATTGAAAGTATAAAATCCTCTTTTTAGAAAAAATTTTGCACTTAATACTTACATTATATTAAGCTATTAAATAGAAGAGTAGGAGGTTTTTTAATGGATTAACCGTATATTGAAAGGCGTTTTTTCAAATTTTTTAAACGTAGCGTTATTGTAATATACAATATTTACTTATCATATTTTTAAAAAAACCCTAAAATGTAGTGTTTTCAATAAATTTTTAGCAATTCAGGTGATAATAGCTTTTTTCCACAAATTGAAAATACAACCCCTTTTTTTTAATTTAATTTCCCCTATAAGAGCTTACATTACATTAAGCTAATAAATGAAGAGAAAGGTTATTTTTTGTGATATAAGGGTTTAATTGAAAGAGTTTTTCAAGTTTTTTGAAAAAACTTAGCGTTTTGTATAAAGTGTTTTCCCTTATCATATTGTATAGCCCCTTAAAATGTAGTGTTTTTCAATGAATTGCTATTTATCGGGATTTAGCTATTTTCCTAAAATTTTGAAGTATAAAATAATTTTTTTAGATTATTTGCACCTATAAGTAGCTTACATTACATTGCTAATAAATAGAAGAGTAAAGGTTATTTATTGTGATATAACGTTATTGCAAGCTTTTTTCATATTTTTCTTGAAAACTGTAGCGTTATTGTATAATAAAAGTAGTTTTATTTATCATATTGCTAAAACCCATAAAATTTTACTTTTTTTCAAGATTTAGCTATTTATCGGTGATAATAGCTGTTTTCCTACAAATTGAAGTATAAAAAATCCTTTTTTTTTGAAAAATTTTGCACCTAAAAGTAGTTTACATTACTTTAAAGCAAATAAATGAAGAGAAATAGGTTATTTATTGTGATAAAAAGGGTATATTGCAGCGTTTTTTAAAAATTTTGAAAACTGTAGCGTTTTTGTATATATACAAGTATTTTTATTTATCATTTTGCTAAAAAAAACCCATAAAATGTAGTGTTTTCAATGATTTTTAGTTTTTATCGGTGATATATAGCTGTTTTCCTACAATTGAAATATAAAACCCTCTTTTTAGAATAATTTGCACTATAAGAGTTACTTAAATTAAGCTATTAAATAAAAGAGTAAGAGGTTATTTATTGTGATATAACGGTTATTGCAAAGCGTTTTTTCATAGTTTTTCTAAACTGTAGCGTTATTTATATATACAAGTAGTTTTACTTAAGATATTGCTATAAACCCATAAAATGTGGTTTAAAGATTTTAGCTATTTATCAGTGATATATAGCTATTTTCCTACAAATTGAAGTATAAAATCCTTTTTTAGAATAATTTGCACCTATAAGTAGTTACATTACATTAAGCTATTAAATAGAACAGTAATGTTTATTTATTGTGATATAACGGTATTTTTGCAAGCGTTTTCATAGTTTCTTTTAAACTGTAGCGTTATTGTAATATTACAAGTAGTTTACTTATCATATTGGTATAAACCCAAAATGTAGTGTTTTCAATGATATTAGCAATTTATCGGTGATATATAGCTGTTTTCCTACAATTGAAGAATACAATCCTTTTTTAGAATAATTTACACCTATAAGTAGCTTACATTACATTAACTAATAAATAGAAGAGTAAGAGGTTATTTATTGTGATATAACGGTATATTGCAAGAGTTTTCATAGTTTCTTGTAAACTGTAGCGTTATTGTATACAAGTATTTTTACTTATCATATTGCTATAAACCCTTAAAATGAAAGTGTTTTCAATGATATTAGCTTTTTATCGGTGATATATAGCTATTTTCCTACAAATTGAAGTATAAAATAATCTTTTTAGATTAATCTGCACCCATAAGTAGCTTACATTACATTAAGCTAATAAATAGAAGAGAAAGAGGTTATTTTTTGTGATTTTAACGGTATATTGCAAGCGTTTTTCAAAATTTTCTTGTAAACTGTAGCGTTATTGTATATATACAAGTAGTTTTACTTATCAATTGCTATAAACCCATAAAATGTACTTTTTTTCAATGATATTAGCTATTTATCGGTGATATATAGCTTTTTTCCCTACAAATTGAAGTATAAAATCCTCTTTTTAGAATAATTTTCACCTATAAGTAGCTTACATTACATTAAGCTAATAAATAGAAGAGTAAGAGTTTATTTATTGTGATATAACGGTATATTGCAAGCGTTTTTTCATAGTTTCTTGTAAACTGTAGCGTTTATTGGTATATCTACACGTCGTTTTACTTATCATATTTCTATAAAACCCAATAAATGTACTGTTTTTCAATGAGATTATCTATTTATCGGTATATATAGCTGTTTTCCTACAATTGAGTATAAATCCTCTTTTTAGAAATATTTGCACTATAAGTAGCTTACATTACATTAAGCTAATAAAATAGCAGAGTAATAGTTATTTTTGTGATATAACGGTATCTGCAAGCGTTTTTTCACAATTTCTTGTAACTGTAGCGTTATTGTATATATACAAGTAGTTTTACTTATCATTTGCTATAAACCCATAAAATGTATGTTTTCATGATATTACTATTTATTCGGTGATAGATAGCTGTTTTCCTACAAATTGAAATATAAAATCCTCTTTAGAATATTTAGCACTTTGGTGTGCTTAATTATTTTTTTCGCATATAAGTAGCTTACATTAAATTAAGCTATTAAATAAAAGAGTAAGAAGTTATTTTTGTGATATAACGGTATATTGCTAGCGTTTTTCATAGTTTCTTTCTAAACTGTCGCGTTATGTATTATACATTAGTTTTACTTAGATAGTGCTATAAACCCATAAAATGTAGTGTTTTCAATGATTTTAGCTAGTTATCGTGATATATAGGTGTTTTCCTACAAATTGAAGTATAAATCCTTTTTTTTTAAATATTTTACAACCTTTAAGTAGCTTACATTACATTAACTAATAAATAGAAGAGTAAGGGGTTATTTGATTGTGATATACCGGTATATTGCAAGAGTTTTTTCATAGTTCTTGTAAACTGTAGCGTTTTATTGTATATATCCAAGTGTTTTAACTTACATATTGCTATAAACCCATAAAATGTAGTGTTTTTCAATGATATTAGCTTTTATCGGTATCGGTGATATAGACGTTTTCCTACAAATTGAAGTATAAAAATAATCTTTTTAGAATAATTTGCACCTATAAGTAGCCTACATTAACTTAAGCTATTTAAATAGAAGAGTAAGAGTTATTTATTGTGATCTAACTGTATAATTGCAAGCGTTTTTCATAGTTCTTTAAACTGTAGCGTTATTGTTATATACAAATAGTTTTACTTATCATTATTGCTATAAACCCATAAAATGTAGTAGTTTTCAATGATTTTAGCTAGTTTTATCAGTGAATAAGCTGTTTTCCTACAAATTAGGAGGTATAAAGTCCATTTTTTAGAATAATTTGGCACCTATAAGTAATGCTTACATTACTTAAGCTAATAAATAGAAGAGTAGAGGTTATTATTGTGTTATAACGGTATATTGCAAGCGTTTTTCATCTTTCTTGTAACTGTAGCGTTCTTGTTATATACAATTATTTTACTTATTATATTGCTAATAACCAATAAAAATGTTGTGATTTCAATGATTTTAGGCTAGTTATCAGTGATATAGAGCTATTTTTCCTACAAATTTTGTATAAAATTCCTTTTTTTTTAGAATAATTTGCACCTATAAGTAGCTTACATTACATTAAGCTATTAAATAGAACAGTTAAATGTTTTATTTATTGTGATATACGTATATTGCCAGCGGGTTTTTTCATATTTTTCTTGTTTAACGTATCTTATTGTATATATACAAGTAGGTTTCTTATCATATTGGTATAAACCCATGAATGTAGTGTTTTTCCAATGATATTAAAGCAATTTATCGGTGATATATAGCTGTTTTCCTACAAATTGAAGATACAATCCTGTTTTAGAATAATTTATACCTCTAGTAGCTTACATTACATTAAGCTAATAAATAGAAGAGTAAGAAGGTTAGTTTATTGTGATATACGGTATATTGCAAGAAGTTTTTCTAGTTTGCTTGTAAACTGTGCGTTATTGCATACAAGTAGTTTTACTTATCAATTGCTATCAAACCCTTAAATGTAGTGTTTTCAATGTATTAGCTATTTATCGGTGATTATATATCTTTTTCTACAATTTGAACGTATAAAATAATCTTTTTTAGATTAATCGCACCTATAAGTAGCTTACATTCATTACTAATAAATAGAAGTAAGAGGTTATTTTATTGTGATTAACGGTATATGCAAGCCGTTTTTCAAATAATTTCTTGTAACTGTAGCGTTATTGTATAATACAATTAGTTTTACTTATCATATGCTATAGAACCCTAAATGTACTTTTTTTGTTTTCAATGATATTAGCTATTTTATCGGTGATATATGGCTGTTGTCCTACATTGAATATAAAACCTCTTTAGAAATTTTCACCTATAATTAGCTTACATTACATTAAGCTAAAAAATAGAAGAGTAAGAGGTTATTTATTGTGATATAACTGTATAATGCAAGCGGTTTTTTATAGTTTCCTTCTAAACTGTAGCGTTATTGTATATATACAAGTAGGTTTACTTATATATTGCGTATAAACCCATAAATGTAGTGTTTTCACCAATGATTTAGCTAGTTTATCAGTGATATATAGCTGTTTTCCTATAAATTGGAGTATAAACATCCTCTTTTACAATAATTTGCACCTAGAGTAGCTTTACATTACATTAGCTCTTAATAGAATGTAGAGGTTATTATTGTGATATAACGTATATTGCGCGCGTTTTTTATAGTTTCTTCTAATCTGTAGCGTTATTGTATATATACAAGTAGTTTTAAGCTTATTATATTGCTATAGAACCCATAAATTTAGTGTTTTCAAATGGATATTAGCCTATTTATCGGTGTTATAGCCTTGTTTTCCTACAAATTAAAGTTTTTAAAATCCGCTTTTTAGAATAATTTGCACGTATAGTAGCTTATATTACATTAAGCTATTAAAATAGAAAAGTAAGCGGTTATTTATTGGTTAATAACGTTTATTGCAAGCGTTTTTTCATAGTTTTCTTCTAAACTGTAACCGTTATTGTATATATACAAGTAGTTTTTTTACTTATTATATTGCTATAAACCCATAAAATGTATGTTTTCATGATTTTAGCTAGTTATCAGTGATATATACTGTTTTCCTACAATTGAAGTCTAAAATCCTCTTTTTAGAATAGTTTGCACCTATAAGTATCTTACATTACATTAAGCTATTAAATAGAAGAGTAGAGGTTATTTATTGGATATAACGGTATATTGATAGCGTTTTTCATAGTTTTCTTTGTAAACTTTACGTTATGTATATATACATTAGTTTTCTTATCATATTGTTATAAACCCATAAAATGTAGTGTTCTAATGATATTAGCAATTTATCGGTGATATATAGCTGTTTTCCTACAAATGAAAACAATACAATCCTTTTTTAGAATAATGACACTATAATTAGCTTACTTACATTAAGCTAATAAATAGAAGAGTAAGAGGTCATTTATTGTGCTATAACGTATATTGCAAGAGTTTTTTCATCGTTTCTTGTAAACTGTGTGTTATTGTATACAAGTAGTTTTTACTTATCATCTTGCTATAAACTCTAATGTACTGTTTTCATGATATTACTATTTATCGGTGATAATAGCTGTTTTTCCTACAAATGGAAGTCTAAAATAATCTTTTTAGATTTAATTTGCCACCTAATAAGTACTTCATTACCATTAGGTATTAATAAGAAGAGTGAGAGGATATTTCTTGTGATATAACGGTATATTGCAAGCGTTTTCATGTTTCTTCTGAACCTGTAGCGTTATTGTATATAGACAAGTAGTTTTACTTATTATATTTATTGCAATAAACCCTAAAATGTAGTGTTTTCCATGATATTAGCTATTTATCGGTGAGATAATTACTGTTTTTCCAACAAATTGAAGTATAAATCCTCGTTTTAGAATATTTGCACCTATAAATAGCTTAACATTACATTAAGCTATGTAAAAAATTAAAAGAGTAAAGTTTATTTATTGTGATAAAACGGTATATTGCAAGCGTTTTCATAGTTTCTTCCTCAACTGTACCGTTATTTATATATACAAGTAGTTTTACTTATTATATTGCTATAAAAACCATAAACGGGTAAGGTTTTCAATGATTTTAGCAGTTATCAGTGATATATAGCTGTTTTCCTACAAATTGGAAGTAATAACATCCTCTTTTGGAAAATAATTTGCAACCTATACGTGCTTACATTACTTTAAGCTATTAAATTAAGAAGAGTAAGAGGTTATTTTATTGTGATATAACGGTATATTGCAAGCGTTTTCATAGTTTCCTTGTAACCTGAGCGTTATTGGTAGATATAAGTAGTTTTACTTATCATATTGCTATAAACCCTAAAATATAGTGTTTTTAAATGTATTATCTATTTATCGGTGATTATATAGCTGTTTTCCTACAAATTGATTGTATAAAATCGTCTTTTTAGAATAATATGCACCTATAGTAGCTTACATCCATTAAGCTATTAATAGAAGAGAGAGGTTATTTATTGTGAATTACCGGTATATTGCAAGGCGTTTTTTCATAGTTTCTTGTAACTGTAGCGTTTATTGTATATATACACGTAGGTTTACTTATCAATATTGCTATAAACCCATAAAATGTAGTGGTTTTCAATTATTTAGCTAGTTATCCAGTGAGAGTGGTTTTTTTTTCTACAAATTGAAGTATATTTTCTTTATATCTGTAGCTATCGCTTTTTATATTTGCTACAATAATTTTACAAAATTAATAGCTAAATATTGTATTTTTCATGAATTTTAGATATCAATTTTTAATCTTAAAAATAATGTTTTTCAAGTATTTTAATGGATTTTTGAAAGCTAAATAATGTCGAAATTTGACAGTATTCGCCTTTACACAACTATAGTTTAACAATGTTATGAGCTAAAAATATATATTTTCATGAAATTTAGGTATCAATTTTAATCTTTAAAACAACGTTTTTGCAAGTTGTTTAATGTATTTTTGAAAGCCTAAAAATGTCGAAATATGACATTATTCAGGTCACTTCCCTACAACAATTATAATATGACAATATTATGAGCTTAAAAAAAAAAAATAAAAAAATGTTTTTTTTTTTTTTAAAAATTTTAAGTTTTTCCCCCATGAAATTTTGTATAATTTTTATTCTTAAAACAACGTTTTTTCAGTGTTTTTTAATGTATTGTTTTTGAAGATCTAAAAAATGTCAAATTGACATTATTCAGGCCTTTTTTTTTATAGAGAAATTCAAAATGTGGAATTATCGTTGTTTTCGTTAGAAAATGCTATTTTAAACTACTCTAAGCTTTGTAATAGGAGTTTGAGACTCTATATGTGATACAATTGATATGTATACGTGTGTTTCATAGTTTCTTCCTTATTGTGGTGTATTCATTATAAAGGTATTTACCTTTGGAATGCATTATACCCTCAAAAAATAGTTCTTTTCAATGTTTTTAGCTAGTTATCTGGGTGATATATAGCTGTTTTCCTACAATTGAAGTAAAATCCTCTTTTTAGATCATTTGCACCTATAATAGCGCTTACATTACCTTAAGCTATAAATAGAAAGAGTAAGAGGTTATTATTGTGATTATAAAGGTCTATTTCAACGTTTTTCATAGTTTTCTTGTAAACTGTAGCGTATTGTATATAGACAAGTAGTTCTACTTATTCCTATTGCTAATAAACCCCTAAAATGTAGGTGTTTTCAATGATATTAGCTATTTATCGTTAATATATAGCTGTTTTCCTACAATTGAGTATAAATCCTCTTTTAGATAATTTGGCCAACACTATAATAGCTTACATTTACATACGCTTTAAATAGAAGAGTAATAGTTTATTTATTGTGATATAACGGTGTATTGCAAGCGGTTTTTCATAGTTTCTTCTAAACTGTAGCGTTATTGTATATATACAAGTAGTTTTACTTATCATATTGCTATAAATCCATAAAATGTAGTGTTTTCAATGATATTAGCTATTTATCGGTGATATATAGCTGTTTTCCTACAAATTGAAGTATAAAATCCTCTTTTTAGAATAATTTGCACCTATAAGTAGCTTACATTACATTAAGATATTAAATAGAAGAGTAAGAGGTTATTTATTGTGATATAACGGTATATTGCAAGCGTTTTTCATAGTTTCTTGTAAACTGTAGCGTTATTGTATATATACAAGTAGTTTTACTTATCATATTGGTAAAAACCCATAAAATGTAGTGTTTTCAATGATATTAGCTATTTTCGGTGATATATAGCTGTTTTCCTACAAATTGATGTATAAAATCCTCTTTTTTAGAATAATTTGCACCTATAAGTAGCTTACATTACTTTAAGCTTTTAAAATAGAAGAGAAAGAGGTTATTTAAGGGTGATAAAAACGGTATATTGCAAGCGTTTTTCATAGTTCTTCTAAACTTAGCGTTATTGTATATATACAAGTAGTTTTACTTATCATATTGTTTAAAAACCCCATAAAATGTAGTGTTTTCAATGATATTAGAAATTTATGGTGTATATAGCTTTTTTCCTAAAAATTTGAGAATACAATCCTTTTGTTAGAAAAATTTACACCTATAAGAAAGCTTACATTACATAAGCTAATAATAGAAAGGGGAAAGGGGTTTTATTTATTGTGATATAAAGGTATATTGCGAGCGTTTTTTCATATTTTCCCTTTTTAAACTGTAGCGTTATTGTATATATCAAGTAGTTTTACTTATCATATTGCTAAAAAACCCCATAAAATGTAGTGTTTTTCAATGATATTTAGCTATTTATCGGTGATATATAGCTGTTTTCCTACAAATTGAAGTATAAAATCCTCTTTTTAGAATAATTTCCACCTATAAGTAGCTTACATTACATTAAGCTATTAAATAAAAGAAAAAGGGGTTATTTTTTGTGATATAACGGTATATTGAAAGCGTTTTCATATTTTCTTCTAAACTGTAGCGTGATTGTATATATACAAGTAGTTTTATATTATATTGATATAAATTCATAATATGTAGGGGTTTTTCAATGATTTAGCTAGTTATCAGTGAATATAGCTGTTTTCCTACAAATTGAAGTATAAATCCTCTTTTAGAATAATTTGGCACCTATAAGTAGTTTTCATTACATAAGCTATTAAATAGAAGAGTAAGAGGTTATTTATTGTAAATATAACTGTATATTGCAAGCGTTTTTCATAGTTTCTTCTAAACTGTAGCGTTATTGTATATATACAAGTAGGTTTAACTTATTATATTGCTATAAACCCTAAAATGTAGTTTTTTCAATGATTTAGCTAGTTATCGTGATAATA
>JACEEZ010001379.1:0-7500 GCA_016584305.1 Chionoecetes opilio
CTTTTTTCTCTTCTCTCTCCCCTTTTTGTTTTTTTTTTTTTTATTTGGGGGGGTTTTTTTTTTTTTTTTTTTTTTGGGGGGCCCCCTTTTTTTTTTCCCCCCTTTTTTTTTTTCTCCCTTTAAAGTTTTAAATAAAAATTTTAAAAAAAATTAAATGTAGATAAGAGGAGAGGAAGACAAAAGAAGAAAGTAAATTTCATTAGACACCAAACGTTATTCATACTAAACCCACTTATAATAGGTTTTTTATTTTTAAGATAATAACAGAAAAAGAAAAGTTAAGTAAATTTTAAGAGAGAGGGGTAGAGAGGAGAAGAGAGACGAGAAGAGGGGAGAGAGAGAGGGGAGAGAAGAAGAAGACGAGACAGAAGAAGAAGAAGGAGAAGAAGAAGCGGGAAAAAGCAAAAGACAGACAGACAGACAGGACAGACAGAACAGAAGACGGGACAGGACAGAGACAGACAGACAGACAGACAGGACAAAAGCAGACAGAACAGGGAAGGAAAGGGAAGAAAAAGGAAGAAGAAGGAAGACAGAAGACAGACGACAGGACAGAAGAAGAACAAAGACGAGAAAGACGGGGAACAGCCAAGACAGACAGAAGAAGGGAAGAAGGGACAGACGGGGGAAAGGGGGGAAGCAGAGGAAGAGAGAGGGGGGAGGGGAAAGGAAGGGCGGGGGAGAGAGAGAAGGAGAGACGAAGAGGAGGGGAGAGGCAGAGAGGGAAGAGAGAGAGAGGATGGAAAAGAGGGGAGAAAGGAGTGACGAATGAGCCGAAAAGGAAGAGGGGAGAGAGGGAAAAGTAGAACAGAATGGAGAGGAGGGGAGCAGGCAGCCCAAAGGCCCAGCCGACGCACGGCCGCGAGGGCGAAGAAGGAGGGGGAAAGAGGGAGAGGAACGGCGGGGGAAAAGGGAGAGGGGAAAGGAGGAACTGACGGAGAGAGGAAAAGGGGGGAAAAGAAGAAAGGAGAGGGAAAAGGGATGGAATATGTGAAAAAAGGGGTCGAAAAGAGATATACGGTTAATATGTAAATGAATGGAATACAGTGTGTGTTTGTTGGGTGTGTGGTGTGTGTGTTTTTGGGGTGTGTGTGTGTGTGTGTGGTGCGTGTTGGTGTTGTGGTGTGTGTGGGGTGTGTGTGTCGTGTTGGGTTTGTAGTGTGGTTGTGTGTGTGTGTGTGTGTGTGTTGTGTGTGTGTTGGGGTTTGTGTGGTGTGGTTGTGTGGTTGTGTGTTGTGTGTGGTGTTGTTGTGTGGTGTGTGTGTTGTTTTGGGGGGTGGTGGTGTGTGTGTTTTTTTTGGTGTTTTTTTTGAATTTTCTGTATATATTACCCTTGCTATCTTATTTTCATCATTCTCCTCTGATGTTATTCTTTTTCTCTCTTCTCCCTTCCGTCCTCTTCTCTCCTACTTTCTCCCTCTCTATCCCTCTCTATCCCTATCATATCCCTAATTCACTTATTTATTCCCTCATTTAGATTTATTTTGCTCTTCTAGCAATCTTACTGTATTTTTCTGTCAGTCTGTTCATCCTTCTGCCCTTAATACCTCACGTACTCACCCAATCACTCCATCCATAGTACATGCTGACTCCCTTCCTCTCCTCCTTATCTCTTGTTCCGTTCTGCCACTCTAGTCCGTCACACAAACTCTCTCTCTCTCTCTCTCTTCTCTCTCTCTCTCTCTCTCTCTCTCTCTTCTCTCTCTCTTCTCCTCTCTCTCTCTCTCTCTCTCTCTCTCTCTCTTCTTTTTAACATTTATTCATTTTTTCTAATCACTAAACTCCTTCACACCTATTTCCTCCCTGACATTTCCTCCCTCTCTTCCTTCCTTACCCCCACATTACACAAATTAAACCATAATCTAATTAGAACGTCTCCAATAAGTGAAAATTCGCAATCAGGTACTCGAAATATGGCCCTCCTCACACCTCCCCCCTTTCCTCTCACGTGTCCTCTCCTACATTCACTTATATTTTCTCATTACTCACTTTATTTTTCTTCTTTCCCTATCTCTTCTCATCTTTCCTTATTTCTCTGCATTCATCCTCTTCCTCCTGTATACCTTTATCTCTGATGACTCGGACTCTTTCCTTCTATATCTATCTATAGCTCCATTTGTATTTCTTCCTTTTTTTATATATACCTTTATCATATACACGCTCTCCCCTTCCCTTTCCTTCCTAGCTATCCTTCCATTCATCCCCCATTCCCTCCTCCCTGCACTCGCTCATTCCTCAACCATATGGAAAACTAGCTCTCCCTCCTACCCTCTCCTCCCCGTCTTCCCTCCCATGCTCCTCTCTTCCCCCTCTTCCATGATTGACCCATAACGACCTGATCACGACACTTAACGACCACATAATGCGCAAGGCAAGAGGGGCGTAACGCGCAGATATCAGATCGATGGCACGGCTGATTGGATTGTGTGACGTGACAGGTGTGTGTGTGTGTGTGTGTGTGTGTGTGTGTGTGTGTGTGTGTGTGTGTGTGGTGTGTGTGTGTGTGTGTGTGTTGTGTGTGTTGTGTGTGTGTGTGTGTGTGTGTGTGTGTATGTGTGTGTGTGTGTGTGTGTGTGTGTGTGTGTGTGTGTGTGTGTGTGTGTGTGTGTGTGTGTGTTTGTGTGTGTTTGTGTGTGTGTGTGAAGTAATGTCTATGTTATGAAGTGCTTATGTGTGTCTATGTGTATGTGATAGAGAAATAAATATGAGCGAGAGAAAAAAATATGAGCGGAGAGAGGAGAGAGAGAGAAGAGAGATGAGAGAGAGAGAGAGAGAGAGAGGAGAGAGAGAGAGAGAGAGATGGGGGAGAAAGAGAAGGCGGTGAAACAGGGGTGGACACCATTCAAATCATAACAATAGCAAAATATGTTGTCTTTTGTCTGTAATTACTGTCTATCATCTGATTGTTAGTTATAATTGTCTACCATAACTAGTTTATCAAGTTTTCTTTTTACTCCTCCGTTCTGCCGGGTCTCCACCACCAGATGTTATTCTTTCTTATAATAGTATTCGGTTATTCTCTTTCTCTTTCTTTCTCTTTCTCACACTATCTCTCTCTCTTTTTTTTTTTCTTCTCTCTCTCTCTCCTCTCTCTCTCTCTCTCTCTCTCTCTCTCTCTCTCTCTCTCTCTCTCTCTCTCTCTCTCTCTCTCTCTCTCTCTCTCTCTCTCTCTCTCGTGTCTACCTGCTTCAAAATAAGAACATACGAGAAAGGTCACACACACACGCACACGCACACGCGCACACACGCACGCACACACACACACACACACACACACACATACACACACACACACACACACACACACACACACACACACACACACACACACACACACACACACACACACACAGACACACATACATACACACACAGACACACACACACACACACACACACACACACACACACATACACACACACACACACACACACACACACACACACACACACACACACACACACACACACACACACAGACACACACACACACACGCACACACATACATCAATATTCTTCCTTTCTACATTCACCATATCCTCTTATGTCATATTTCCCCTCACCTTTGTTGTAGTAATCATTATTAGTGTCACTTTCGTCATTGGAAGCTTCTTTATGCAGGAGTCAAGTTGTATTAAATGATGGTATGAAAAGGAATAGAAAAAATAAAAGAAGGAGTAGAAATAGGAGGAGGAAAAAGGTGAAGAAGGGCGAGAATGATCAATGGTCATAGGGAGTAAGAAAGAAGATAAGTAGGATCAAGAAAACTCCTACTTTCAACAACTCTGTCAAACTAGTACAAACTCGGAGGCGGGACCACATTTTGTTACTAGGCATGGAAGAAGTTCTGTAGAGTTTCCTATATATCATTATTCATATATTTGAATATGACAAAGCATTATACAGTTACTATCAAATACTACTCAATTTTATACGCATTTAGTTACACATAATGTGGATATATTTTCATAGCCTTTGATAAACACAATATAATACAATTTTGTATGGGAGTGGTGTCGATTGCATCATTTGAGTACAATATGACTACGTTAATCAAATTATGTCATTTCTTATGATTGGATCCACTTTTCTGTTGACATATTTGCGAATATTCGATATAAGTTTTATTTCGATTAACCCATCCTATGTCACTCACACACAGTACATATTTTTGTGTTTTACCCAACAATAATGAAATTATATTGTGTTTATCAACGGCCATAAACATATTTCCACATTGTGTATATCTAAATGCGTATGAAATTGAATAATTGACGGTAACTGTAGAATGCTTTATTGGTCATATTTATATATACGAATAATGACGAATAGAAAACTCTACAGATCTCCATGAACAAGTGCTCTGTGACACAAATTTGGTCCCGCCTCCGAGTTTGTACTAGATTGGCGGAGTTGTTGGAAGAAGGAATTAGGAGGAGGAAGGAAAGTGGAAGGACAAAATTAAGCAGCCAGAAGAGAAAAAAAGAGTAGCATGAAGTAAAAAATCGTGCTATACAATTTTTAGAAACAGTAAGTGGTGTAAACGAGAATACAGAGGACGGAGGAGAACGAGGAGACAAATAGGAAGAGGATGAGGATGAGGAGAAGGAGGAAGATAAACAGAACAACTAACGATGATATTGAACGTGATCTTTCATCTGATCCTCCTCTTCATACTCTTTCCCTTTAACACACCTTTTCTCTCCCTCCCCTCCTTTATCGTCCATCCCACCTGCCTTGAATTTATAATGCCTCTCTGCCACCTTCAGCTTGATTGGCCTTGTTCCTTCCCTCTCACCACTCATCCCACCCTCCCTTTATATACCCATCCCTCCCTTCCTTCCTCTTTCCTTGTTATCGTATTTCTTTCCTCTCAGTTATTCAACTCTCCTCTCTCTCTCTCTCTCTCTCTCTCTCTCTCTCTCTCTCTCTCTCTCTCTCTCTCTCTCTCTCTCTCTCTCTCTCTTCTCTCTCTCTCTCTCTCTCTCTCTCTCTCTCTCTCTCTCTCTCTCCTCTTCTCTCTCTCTCTCTTCTCTCTCTCTCTCATCTTTTGTTTCTCTCACTTTCTTTCCCTTTCTTTCTTTCTCTCTCTCTTTCTTCTCTCTCTCTCTCTCTTTATATCAAACATTACAAGTTATTTTAGACATCGTCCTCATCATTAGCATCATCATTTCCTAACAATTATTATTTGCTAATAAATACATAGTGCCTTCTGCCAAACGTGTTTGGTGGCACAAAACCAAGTGCAGTTCGTTCACAAAAAATACATACCCAAACATAAATTTGAAAAGTAAAATAAATCTAACAAAAATAAATATATATTTAAGAAAATAACATCATTTTATAATCAAATGAAATATACAAAAAAGGTCAAGATTTTACAAAGGAAATATAATATATTGACAAAATCCTCTGCATCATTATTCACACGCATGCATACACACAAACACACACACACACACACACACACACACACACACACACACACACACACACACACACACACACACACACACACACACACACACACATACACACACATACATACACACATTCACGCACACACACACACACACACACACACACACACACACACACACACACACACACACACACACACACACACACACACACACACACACACACACACACAGACACACAAAACGCACAGTCAAACACACACACACACACGCACACACACATACACACAGTTTAGTTTAGTTTAGTTTAGTTTAGTTTAGTTTATTGACTACAAGCAAACAGAATCATATTTATAATTTAAGATTACAGTAAAATATACAATGGTACCTATCATTATACATATAACAACTAGTTGTAGTCTAAGAAGGTTAATCTTACTCCGAAACAAACCCTAACAACTATAAAACTAATCATACGTCTGTAAAATATCATGAACAAACCATTACATTATTGGGTACGATTACAATACACATAATATACTCCGAAACACACCTTAACAACTACACAACTAATCATACGCCCGCAATATATCATGAACAATCTTGCACATAACATCATTACTAAAATTGCAAAACAAATCATCCAAAGTGTTAAATGTGTAACTATCTTTCATATTGAGTCACAGGACAACTCTCCACGACATGCCTCTGCGTCTGGACTGAGCCACCACACACACACACGCTCCTCCACAGGATGGCGACCCCGCCCCCGCCTGTTCCACCGTCCAGTTCAATAGCCAGTGAATGCCCTGAAACCCTGAACCTCGTGAACGAGACTCTGTGGAGATCATTTACTGTATGTCTTTCTTTATAAACATCATGCACTCTCATCGTAGGATTAATGTGCCATATATACATTACATCTCGACATATCAGACGACAAAATAGCCCTATGTACATTTCCTACCATTTAAGGACATGTCCGTGACTTCATCTTGGGTATATCTATTTATAACTTGGCAACAGGTGTATTCATTGCAATATAAATTCTAACAACAAAAAAAAGGGACACATACACAAATGCACACACACACACATAAAGGTGATCATGTAACCTTAGAAGTGGAGACGGAAAAGGACATAAAGGAGGAAGATGAATCGTAAGAAAGGAGCAGAAGAGACTTGGGGAAATCTAACCTGTAATAACTGAAAAAAATCTTTTAAGAAATTAACTGGGAAGAAATAATTAGAGTGAATGATATACAAATGAAATATGACATTTTTCTGGGCATATATTAGAAAGGAGTTGAAAAATATGTTCCACTATACACCAAGAAAAAAATGAAAGCATGAATGGTTTAATGGAAGATGTGAGAGGGCAAAGAGAAATAAGGGATTAGCATGGAAAAAAGTGAAGAGAAATCGAACACAAATAAATTAAGAAGACTATACATTAGCAAGAAATTAATATGTGTGCATAGGAGAGAGGAAAAGTAGAGTTATGAGGACGATATCGTTGAGAAGTGTAGGATCGAACCCAAACTGTTTTACAGATTTATTAATGTAAGAATCAAGCATAAGGACCAAGTAGAGAGACTGAAAGAAGGAAATAAAATAAATGAAGATCCAAGAGAATGTTTGAAATTTAAAATACAAATTTCCAGAAGGTATTCAGAAATAATAAAAAAATTCAGTGAACCGCAAGGAATGAAAAAGGTCCTGAAGGAGTAGAAAATTAAAATAAAGAAGGAGGAAGTTTGTGTATTGTTTAAGGAATTGGAAGACTGGCAAGCAATAAGACCAGATGGAGTGTCGGGTTATGGCTTAAGGGAGTGCAGTTGATCGAACCAATACATGATATAATAGAGTGTTCAATAGCAACGGGAAAAGTGCCAAAGGAATGGAACAGAGCGGATATAGTGCCAATGTATTATAAAAACGGAAAGAAGGATGAACCATTAAACTATAGACCAGTGTCATTGACCAGCATATTATGCAAGATATGTAAGAAAATAATAGAAAAGCAATGGACGTAGTATTTGAAAAATGAAGATATAATAACAAACCGGCAGTATGGTT
>JACEEZ010001379.1:12500-60000 GCA_016584305.1 Chionoecetes opilio
AGGAACACCACACTATTGATAGACTTAAGAGAATAACAATGTCCGTCTACATTAGCTGCAATAGAATGGATTGAAAGGAAACTTAAGATGAAGATAGAGAGAGTAGGATATAAACCGAATCAGGGTAGTTTGGAAATTAAAGATATGTGCCAGACTCTATCAAAAGGTTTTGATATGTCAAGGGCAACAGCAAAAGTTTCACCGAAACCCCTACAGGAGGATGACCAAAATTCAGTTATGAAAGCTAACAGATCGCCAGTAGATCGCCCTTTACGGAAACCGTACTGACGATCAGATAGAAGATTGTGAGCAGATAACGATTAAGAATCTTCATATTCAGTATATATTCAAAAGTTTTAGTTAGAAAGGCAGGAAGTCAGCGCTATAGGACGGTAGTTTGAAGGATTAGAACGGTCACCCTTCTTAGGAACAGGTTGGATGTGAGCAAACTTCCAGCAAGAAAGAAGGTGGAAGTAGATATACAAAGACGGAGAAGTTTGACCAGGCTAGGGTGCAAGCACAAAAGTTTTTGAGAACAATTGAAGGACTCCGTCAGGACCGTAAGCCTTCCAAAGATCTAGGCTAGAAGGGGCAAATAAAACATCATTATGAAGGATCTTAATAACAGGCATAATATAGTCAAAGGGTGGAGGAGAAGGAGGAACAAGGAGGAACCTTTATCAATCAGAGTGGAATTTTCAGCAACGGTTTGAGCTAAGAGATCAACTTTAGAAATAGGTGAGACAACTGTGGAGCCATTTGGGTGAAGCATAGGAGGGAAATATGATGAAGAAAAGTTGTTAGAGATGTTATTAGCTAGATTCAAGAAGTAACGAGAGAAGTTTGATTCAGAAAGATTTTAGCATTTTCAATGAATGAAGGAGTTTTTGATCAGTTGAAGTAAATATCTGGCATGATTACGGGCATAAATATAGAGGGCATGAGATTCAGGAGAGTGTTACTTAAACTACCTACCTCCACCTTTTATCCCCATCCATGAAACTGCCTAACCTCCTTTTTAAAACTCCTATTTGACTCTGCACTAACTACCTGATGACTGCGTCCATTCCAATAATTTACCACCCTATTTGTGAACACAATTTCTCCCTATTTATTTTTTAAATCTACGTTTTACGAGTTTGAATCCATTCGTTCTTGTTCTACGCTGATTTTTATAGCCGTAAGAACTTTTCCTACATCACCTTTATTGTATCCCTTTAACCACCTCAAAAACTTATACCAACTCGGTCATAACTCTACGCCTCTCGAGTGAGTGTACATTTAATAGCTTCAATCTCCTCTCATAACTAAAGTTACGCATCCTCTATATCATTTTGATCATCCTTCTCTGCACTGACTCTAACAAGACTATATCCATCCTGTTATATAGACACCAAAACTGTACCGCATAGTCTAGGTGAGGTATGACTAGAGCCAAATAAAGCTTTATAATAACCTCGGCACTTTTACTTTTAAAACTCTTGATGATGAATCCTAAAACCCAATTAGCTCTATTTCTAGCCTGAGTACTATGTTTCCTAGGACGGAGGTCTGAGCTTACCCACACACCCAAATCTTTCTCACCTTATGATCTTTTCAGCGATACATTGCGTATACTGTACCTATTACCAGGATTTTTCTACCAACATTAATTACGCTACAATTGTCAATGTGAGATCCAGAACGTAATTTCCATTGTAGTTTGGGTACCATTAGACGATTTTTGGTGGATAAATAGCAATATTTTATAGATATGACCTGTTTAGTATCCATGTCGACTAACTAATTTGGTATATTTAGTTGCTTTTCGTAATTCTATGGCTCGACAACATACAATTTTGTATTAGCAAAGGAAAGATCTGGGCGTAAAGAGGTTAAATTCCTTATGTCACTTGACTACCCACTAGTTTAACTTAAATAAGTTTGTCTGCAAACTGTTTACGTCACACTGCGCTCTAATAATCTTACCTACCTTAGTATCATCAGAAAACTTGCTGATATCACTGCCAATCCCACTATCTAAGTCGTTGCTGTAAATCAAACAGAAATGGTCCAAAAACAGACCCCTGTGGAACCCCAATTATTACCTACCCCCATTCAGATTTAGAACCATTAATATTAACAAAAACAGGTGATAAAGGATGACACGGACTGGGAAGTGAGTACTTTATTCCTGACTAGTTTCACCTTTACTGGGCTTCTTCAGAGAAATACGGCTCGCAGGCCGACTGTCCTATATTTATACCCCTCGGGAGGGACTCTCTGAGACTGAGAGTGCTGTGAAGTGTGGGGGAGGTGTATCTAGCTTCTTTCCTGTTAATACAGGAGTGAGGCAAGGGTGCGTCCTTGTCCCACCACTTTTCAACACTTGTATGGACTGGGTATTGGTTTGCAAAGTTGTAGATCAAAGTGATTGTGGAGCATCCCTCGGCAACACCAAGATCACTGATCTTGTTTTTGCCGATGATGCAGTAATCTTTGCCAAGTCGCTGGAGGTCCTGGTGATGGCTCTCGAGGCGCTGCACGAGGAGGCAAGGCCTTTGGGACTTGAGGTCTCCTGGCTTAAGACCAAGGTCCAGGTGTTTGGAGGCTTACTAGATGAAACAGTACAGTCTGTTCATGCGTGCGGCGAGGACATTGAGATCTTGGAAAGTTTTGCATACCTTGGTAGCGCAGTCCATAATGACTGTGGGTCACGTCAAGAAGTCTTACGGTGGATTGGCATAGCCCACGGTGTTATGGACTCGCTCAGCAGGAGTATTTGGCGTTGTCGGTACCTATACAGGAGGACAAAGATCCAGATCTTCAAGTCGCTTGTGATCCCTGTCTTACTCTATGGTTGTGAGACATGGACACTAAATAGCGACTTGAAGAGACAAATCGATGCATCTGGTAATAAGTGTCTTCGCAGAATCATGGGGTATAGCTGGGATGATTACGTGTCAAATCAGCGATTGCACCGTGAGAGACTGAATCGAGGACCTGCATAGTCCGTCAGCGCCAACTTCGGCTATATGGGCCTGTGGCACGCTACCCTGAAACCGATCCTTCCCATCGGGTTGTATCTGTAGGAAACAATCCGGCGTGGAGGAGGCCAAGGGGGCGCCCACAAGGCTCATGGCTGGGGCAAGTTGATGTTTCTTGTCGAGAGCTGCTTGGAATGGGAAAGGAGCCTGCATGAGGACTCGCGCGTGGTGAACCCCGGGAGTGGCGTCGTAGGTTGGGCGAGGCCACGCGCCCCCCGGCATATGCCCCCAATGATTGATTGATTGAAGGGACTACTGGCTGCCTATGAAGTCAGTGAATGGGTAAAACAGCTACCACCCGGGTCATGCATCCTGTTCCTTTATTAGTTGGTTTTCTTCTCCAACCTTATCTCCACAACTCGGTCTGCGTCCTCTGGCCACACGATGTCTCCTGTCCTATTGTTTAGATTTTTCTTGTTATTTGGTATGTCAATGTAGACTGACTCATACGCTTTTCTATGCTGCTTTGTTGAGGTTATTTATAATAACCTTGGCTCCCTCCCATCTTGGTAGGTGTCTCTTTTCTTCTACATGGTTCTCCAACGCGCTGGATACCCTTTGGTGCCTTATATCAGCCTAGTGCTCTTTAAGCCTGGTTTCTAGGCCCCTGCTGGAATCACCGTAGTACTTATGGTCGCATCCACCACACGGAATTTCGTAAGCTTTTCGTAAATTTCGTAAACTAAGCTTTTCTCCTTACGCTGGGACTTTGACCTCTTCGCTACGAGATCCTCAATTTTCGTGCCTGCGGCCGCTACTACCCAAAGATTGGTGCAGTGGAGCATCCTGTCCAAGTTCCGTGTCATGTGTAAATGTGTCACTAAAATACTGGACACTATCATTTGCCTTCACCTTTGTCAGTGACAAGTGATAGTGTCAGACAACTGAACTCAGATTAACGGGTTGATAATTTGACATTAACCCTCTATCATCCTTCTTAAATATGGGGACTACATAACCTTTCCACCACATCAACAGCACCTCTCCTAAATTAAACGATTTCCTAAACATGTGCACTAACGACTTACTAGCTTCATCTTCTTTTAATATCCTGGGATAAACTTGATCTGGTCCTGGTGTCTTATACTTCTTCATCTAATATACTATAGGAGTAGCCGTGTGTCTGTGTGTGTGTGTGTGTGTGTCTGTCTGTCTGTCTGTCTGTCTGTCTGTCTGTTTTGGGTAGCCGAAACTGTAAATTCAATTTTGATTTGAGTAGGCTCAAAAAATCGCAAATAAATCGTAGGTGGTAAGCGGCTTGTCCCATGTCTATTGAATTATTTTGAAGGGGGTTTTGGGCTAAAAACACTTAGGAATATTAGATTACAGGAAAAACTCTACGGTTGCGTCTTGCCGCATTCCACAAACTCAGTTGACTCATGGACTTACGTTTGTGTGAGTGTGTGTGTGTTGGAATCACACGGAACACAAAGGGTTGGAATCACACGGAACGTGGTCTACCCCGAGGCACTTTGACCAGTGACCAACGACAGCAACAACACGATTGGACTTTGCAATCACATGTTGTCTAATATATACTACTACTACAAACATCAATACATGGGTCCGAAGGGCCCACAAACACTTGTTCTCTCTATACCCTCTCTATGGTCAATTAATTAAATGAGGGAGGAATTTGCGATAAAGAAAAAACTTTGTAAGTGTTATCATAAAATGTCGATAACAATTACTGCGCTAACACAATTTTAGGTAAGGAAGGCTTTCTTGCTGCGTTTGTGTGTCGCTCCTAATTCCTCTCCCCCCCCTAAGCACACACACCATTCATTAATTAAGGCATGTGATTTTTTTTCTGTGTGTGAGAGAGCGAGAGAGAGAGAGAGAGAGAGAGAGAGAGAGAGAGAGAGAGAGAGAGAAAAGAGAGAGAGAGAGAGAGAGAGAGAGAGAGAGGAGAAGAGAGGGGAGAGAGAGAGAGAGAGAGAGAGAGAGAGGAGAGAGAGGGGGGAGAGAGAGGAGAGAAGAGAAGAGAGAGAAGAGAGGAGAGGAGAGAGAGAGAGAGAGGAAAAGAGAGAGAGAGGAGGGGAGAAGAGAGAGAGAGAGAGAGAGAGGAGAGAGAGAGAGGAGAGAGAGGGAGAGAGAGAGAGAGAGAGAGAGATATATTGGTTGATTGATTTATTGTTTATTGGCCTTAAATATATAATACAAGAAACATATATGAATTATAATTTTACAGGCCGGGTTCATTGAGCGTGAGCTCCTGTATGAACCCAAATGCAAATTATGGTAAGTGAACTAATGGTAGCAGAACAGGCCGCCTAAAAAAAAAGAATAGAAAAAAATACACTTATCACCTATACTATGGATACTGAATTCGTATTATATAAAATAAAAAATATAAAAACAGCAAATAGAAAATGTCCACATATGCGTACATTCATATGCACACACACGTATGTACACTCATGCGCCTACAAAATACATACCCCTACATGTACACATACATACGTACATATATCAACACTATAAACACATGCACGTATACACACAGTACACGATAAACATATTTATGTATGTAATCATAAATACAACGAAATACCAGAATAAATACCACGCTGTATTGAAAATCCGACATGGAATTTATGAGAAGAGAAGAGGTAAGGTATAATCAGCATCCACCTTTATTGTCTATGGGTGTTGACAGGTGGAGTGCAATGAGGAGTAGATGACGACGACAAGGAATATATAGGAAGCACAAGTAACAAGAGATATGTCGGCCAATAGCGAAGTTATATGCTTATTACAGCTCTAACTAATAGTATTAGAGAAAGAATATGACAGTGCAAAACTTCTCACTATCCATGCATCCCTCCAGTTGAAACATATTGAGAATGATGCGATGCCACTTACGAATGAAACACTGACATGAAATGTATGACACGACATAGGGAAGAATATGATACACAGTACACTCTATATGGACCTGGCACTGAATAAGATATTTATAATATAATGTGGACAAAACATACCTACTTCTATTCATAATTACTCAACAAATTATATTTAACCTGAGTTTTGAAACTATACTTGGTTGGAGCATTACGTATGTCTTTGGCTAGGCTGTTCCATAGTTTGGTGCCTCTGTACAACACACTCTGCTGGGCCAAAGCCTTCTCTATGTAAAAGCCTGCGCCTGGGAGCGCGGGATGGACGTGACGTCACGAGCTGAGGCTGCTCCGCGAGTCAGTAGGAGCCGAGCTTTCAGCATGTGAGGATGTACGGGCGGTATAAGATATACTGTTATCTTTGGAAATGTTTGTTCTATAATATTATCAAATAAAAAAACCGTAAAACACACTAAGAAATGCCATTATGAGACTCTCAAGAAATATGCATGAACTAAACTCTTCGCCATTTAATATTTTACTCGCAAACATTTACATGGTAATACCAATAGAAGCGGAATTTAATTAGCTTTCCATTGTTATATTTTTGTTTTCTGATAAATGAATTAGAACCATACATACATTAGCGTTAACTAAATAATAACATCATCAAACGGGAAAAATTACCGATTTCATGACCTTTTTTTGTTAGTTAACGCTAATTTATGTATGGTTCTAATTCTTTTTATCAAAACAAAATATAGCAATGGAAAGCTAATTAAATTCCGCTTCTATTGATATTCTCCATGTAAAATGTTTTTGAGCAAAAATATTAAATGGCAAGAGTTAAAGTTCATACATATTTCTTTGTGAGTCTCATAAGGGCCTTTCTTTAGTCTGTTTTACGGTTTTTTATTTGATAATATTATTAGAACAAACTTTTCCCGAAGATAACAATATATCTTTTATACTGATAAACATATATTAGGTACGAAATTACCCGATTTCATGATGTTTGTATTTAGTTAACGTTTAATTTATGCATGCTGTTTAATTCATTTATCAGAAAACAAAATATAGCAATGGAAAAGCGAATTAAATTCCGCTTCTATTGATATTCTCCATGTAAAATGTTTTCGAGAAAAATTTTAAATGGCAAAAGAGTTTAAGTTCATGCATATTTCTTGAGATCTCATAATGGCATTTTCTTTAATGTTTTTTAAAACGGGTTTTTATTTGAAAATATTATAGAACAAACATTTCCGAAGATAACAATATATCTTTTATACTGATAAACATATAATTAGGTAGGTAAACTTGTCATCTGGGTTTGGCCTCGTACAGACGTCGTCCGTGACGTCATCAAATCTCAGGCGCAGGCCTTTCCCTTTACAAGAGGGGCCTTGGCTGGGCGGGGGAAGTCCTGCACAGGGGAACTCTGAGGTCATTCTCCCTCCTTGTTACCGTCTGGTGGGCTATGGGTGTGAGCCTATGGTTATGGGACATGTATTGATGGAGTTGTAGACTAGAACACCTGACTGCAAAAATGTTATGACATGAATTTTCAGGATTTTGTGTTCACTGAAAAAGGGACCTGTGTGCTGTAAACGGGGAAATATTAACATTGTGCGTAGTATTTTTTTTTGCTGCAAAAATAAGTTGTCAATGTATGTGGTGTAACACCCTCCTCAGATGGCAGAGCAGTACAATAAATTTGTGTAAACAATTGCATAGTAAATTTTCTTTAAACAAACTACATCAAGTTGCCCTCGGATTTTATAAAAGATACCTATCATTTTAGATTTTTTTTTTTTATTTCCTCGATTTGAGATCTCCATAATGATTTATTATCAATAATAATAACTCATAATTTTGCTTCATTTACCTGGGCTAATATAACATTGTTAATTTTTATCTGCACTGAGGTCTCTTTAGTCATTAATGGGTCAATCAATCATTGGGGGCATACGCCGGGGAGCGCGTCGCCTCCCCCACCCTACGACGCCACTCCCGGGGGTCACCACGCGCGAGTCCCCATGCAGGCTCCTTTCCCATACCAAGCAGCTCTCGACAAGAAACATCAACTTGCCCAAGCAACGAGCCTTGTGGGCGCCCCCTTGGCCTCCTCCACGCTGGATTGTCTCTTACAGATACAACCCGATGGGAAGGATCGGTTTCAAGGTAGCGTGCCACATACCCATATAGCCGAAGTTGGCGCTGAAGGTCTATGCAGATAATAGGCCTCGATTCAGTCTCACGGTGCAATCGCTGATTTGACACGTAATCATCCTAGCGATACCCCATTATTCTGCGAAGACACTTATTACCAAAGGCATTGATTCGTCTCTTCAAGTCATTATATAGTGTCCATGTCTCACAACCATATAGTAAGACAGGGATCACAAGCGACTTGAAGGTCCGGATCTTTGTCCTCCTGCACAGGTACCGACAACGCCAAATACTCCCCCTGAGTGAGTCCATAACACCGTGGGCTATGTCAATCCGCCGTAAGACTTCTTAACGTGACCTGCCGTCATTATGGACTGCGCTACCAAGGTATGTAAAACTTTCCAAGATCTCAATGTCCTCGCCGCACGCATGAACAGACTGTACTGCTTCATCTAGTAAGTCTCCAAACACCTGGACCTTGGTCTTAAGCCAGGAGACCTCAAGTTCCAAAGGCTTTGCCTCCTCGTGCAGCGCCTCAAGAGCCATCAACAGGACCTCCAGCGACTCAGCAAAGATTAGTGCCTCATCGGCAAAAACAAGATCAGTGATCTTGGTGTTGCCGACGGATGCTCCACAATCACTTTGATCTACAACCTTGTCCAATACCCAGTCCATACAAGTGTTGAAAAGTGAAGGGGCAAGGACGCACCCTTGCCTCACTCCTGTATTAACAGGAAAGAAGCTGGATACACCTGCCCCACACTTCACAGCACTCTCAATCCCAGAATACAGACCAGGTATCAAACCAATAGTCCTTGCAGGAATCCCGCGAAGTCGCAGAAGATCCCAGAGTGACTCACGATGCACTGAGTCAAACGCCTTCTTGAGATCAACATAGGCTGCAAGCATCCCCTGTCGAAACTCACGTCGGCGTTCCACCAGGACACGAAGCGCTAGGATACGGTCCGTTGTTGACTTACCAGGCGTGAACCCAGACTGCTGAGGTCTCTGATGCTTCAGCAGATGACTGCGGATCTGTGTCAGCAATAGATGGGCAAGCACCTTGCCTGGCACGCTGAGCAATGTAATACCGCGGCAATTGTTGCAGTCCTGACGGTCCCCTTGCCCTTTTCAGATAGGGACGACCAGTCCCCTTTTCCAGTCAGGAGGAATTGTACCTTATTGCTACACGGCAGTCAGTACAGCATGCAACCCGCGGATCATGGCCTCACCCCCAGCTTTGAGGAACTCCGCACTGATATTACAAACACCAGCTGCCTTTCCACCCCTCAACTTTGCTACAGCCTCTCTGACTTCATCAAGAGAGGGTGCGGTTTTGTCAATGGGAGGATCGGCATCCACTGCCTGTTACCCAGTCGTGTGAAGCTGCTCAATTGGAGGGTCCATCCACCGTGAACAACTGCCCAGAGTACTCAGCCCAACGAGCCATCTGCCCATCCATGTCCGACACGAGGCGCCCATCTGCTGTTCGAATAGCACTCGCCCGAGATGGAGACTTGGAACGGAGCTTCTTCAGGGCTCGGTAGGCGGGTCGGAGGTCATTAGCGTTCAAATGACCCTCGACATCCTCAGCGAGACTCCTGACATACCTCTCCTTGTCTCTCCCCAGGAGGGTTCTAGTCCGGCGTGACAGAGCCCTGTGTCGGATAATTGGTGGGATACCATAAAGTGGATCTTGTCAGTATTTAAAGCTAATTTGTAACTTTGAATCCATTTGTATACGTGTTTCAATTCAGTGTTTATTGTGATTGATAGATTAACAAGGTTTATATCATCAAGGAATATACAGGTGTCATCTGCAAATAGCAAGAATTTCAACTTTTTGCTAGAGCTTGTTATGTCATTGATAAAGATCATAAATAGGATAGGTCCTAAAATAGACCCTTGTGTCACTCCATAACATATGCTTATCATAGATGGATATTTATTATAGAATAAATATATTGTTTTCGAATTCCTAGATAACTCCTATACCCATGATGTGCTGGACCCCTGATTCCATACATATTTCGTTTTTTTCAAGTAGAATGTCATGTGGGATAGTGTCAAAGGGTTTAGAAAAATCACAAAAGACAGTTATTAGACGGAACTTTTGTAAATCCATGGCGTCGTAAATGTGTTGACATAGGTTTTGTACAGCAAGTTCACAGGAATACTTTGGTCGAAATCCAAACTGGCGATGAGATAGTAATATATTCTTAGAGAGGTAATTAAATAATCTAGTTGACATCATTCTTTCGAAAATGTTACTAAATGGTGACAATATTGAGATGGTCTATAGTTTTCGGGAATAAAAATGTCACCTCTTTTATAAATTGGAATAACCTTAGCAACTTGTAAATGCCTTGGAAACTCTCCCACTGTAAATTATTTAATTATAACGTGAACAAGAAATGGAGGTATCTCATATATACATTGTTTTATTATTTTTATGTCTATATCATCATGGCCTGGGATGTTAGTTTCAAGCTTTTTACAGCGGGGTAAATTTCTTCAATTGATGTTGGTGGCAAGTAAAAGGAATAAGGGGCTAGATCAGACATACAGTCTTTATAAGTACTTGATGTTTCTTGAACAGATTTCCATGAATTTATTGCAACATTAAAAAAAACTAAAAAATTGTATGTTTCTTGAAAGATTGTTTNTTTAAAGGGAAAAAAAAAAAAAAGGGCCCCCCTTTTTCATTTTTCCCCCCCAAAACCCCCCTTTCCCAAAACAAAAAATTTTATCCCAAAAAATTTTCCCATTCGAAAAAAAAATTTTTTTTTAAAAAAAAAAAAAACCCCCTTTACTTCCTTAAAACCAAAGCCCTTTTTTTTTTTTAAAGGGGTTTTTAAAAAAAAAAAATTTTTAAAAATGGGTTTTTTTTTAATTTTTTTGTTAAAAAAATGAAAATAAGGAAAAAGGGGGGGGAACTAACGAACCAAATTTAACTCACCTTTTTAAACCCCCCCACCAGGAATTTAAATTTTCCTTTAAAAGGGCCCCCCAAAACCGCTCCACCTGAATTACCAAAATTTTCACCCCCTAAACCCGTTTCCCCAATTTTTTTTAAAAAACCCCGCTTTTCCACAAACCGTTACCCTTTTACCCCCCCTTAAGAATTTTTCCTCATCCCTTTTTACCCCGTTCCCAAAAAGGGGGACCCATTTTTTTTAAATATTTTTTGTTAAAAAAAAAAAAAAATTTAATGGTTAAAGTTCCCGCGGGGTTAAAAAAATATTCTCTTAAATAATTTATTAACCCAGGAAAAAAAGAAGGGCCAAAAACACAAAACCAAATCTAAAAACATAAAAAAAAAAAAATTGCAAAATAAATAGCTTAACCCCTAAATAAATTCCCCCTTTCAAAAACCCCAATACCAAGTTTTTAATTTTTGTAAATTACCACCCATATTTAATTTGGGGATTGAATGGTTTACTTATAAAAAAATAAAATCAATATAAAAATTTTTTTTTAAAATATTTTATATTTTTTAACTTTAATAAATAATTATATTTTAAAAATATTTATATTGATATATAAAATGATAAAATTTCAATAAGGGTTTAAATGTTATAAATATATTTTAATTAGTAAATTAATTAAAAATAAAATTAAAATCATAATATAAATATATAAATATAATTATATATTTATATTTACAAAAAACATAATAAATTATAATTACCTATATAATATTTATAATTATATTTTAAAATTTTAATTTAAATTTTTAAATTCATATATAATTTTTCCCCATAACTAATTAATAATATATATTTTTAATTTAATTTTTTTTAAATTATATATTTTTAAAAAAAAATTATTATAAATACTTTATTATATATTATAAAAAATTTATAATTTAAAATTCTAATTAAAATTTATATTAAATTTTAAAAATAAATATAAATATAAATATATAAATAATTAATATTTATAAAATAAGATAAAAAACAGAAAAATATAGAAATATATTTTAAAATTTTAATAAATAATATATTATAAATTATATATAAAAAAATTAATTAAAAAATTTAATATAATAAATATATTAAAATAATTAAATATATAATTTAAATTAAAATTATTTTTATAAATATTATGTTTAATTTATAATATAAATATTAATTATTTAATGTTTATAAATATTAATTTTTAAATTAATAGATATATATATATATTATTTTATATATTTATTTATATATAATATATAAAAATATATATATATATATATATATAATATATATATTTTTATATATAATATTATATAATAATTATATATATATATAATTAATAATAATTTATTATATGTTTATTATATATTATATATAAAATGTATATAAATATTTATTATATAATATATATATTAATATAATATTTAATTAGTTTAAAAAATATAATTTTAATATATTTATAAATATATAATATAAGGGAGGGGGATGGGGGGAGGAAAGGGAAAAGGAAAGGAGAGAAGAAGGGGAGGAAGGAAGGAAGGAGGAAGGGGATAGGAAAAGATGTAATACGAGATTATGATGATAATAATGATCGAGAGTAATGGGATATAATTATGGTAGAAGGAAGAATAAGGGAAAGAAAGAGAGGAGGAGAAAGGAATGAGGCGGGAGGGGAAGAAGAATGAGGAGGAGGAGGAGAGATGATATAGCCAGTAAAGGATAGAAAACAAGGCCCTATCCGTTGTCTGTATCACTCTCTCACTGACCAGAAACATCACATCACTGACCAGGACTTTCTCTCTCGTAGGCCTCGGTCAGTCCGTGTCCTGACTGTCTTCCTTGGCCGTCGTTTAACCTCATGGTTTTCTTTTAACCTTCCTATTAATAATACATTTTAAGGATAAAATACATCTTTTTTCAGAAGACTAAAAGTCCCAATCGAGAGTGAATGTCCCCATGTCCCCATCAGTGCGCCGAATACCCAAATCTAGGGACCAACTCCCCATATCTGGCAACTCTGGGTATGAGCGAGGAGCGGCAGACCTTCGCGACGGCTGTCCGGGCCGAGATTTGCCTCATGTCTCACACTGTCTCACACTGACATGGGTCCACACTGGTGTGAGACATGAATTAAGAGAAAGGAGAGGAGGAAGAGGAAGGAAGGAGAGGTACAAAACTGCGGCAAGACTCTTTTTCCCCTCCTACTTCTTCTTAATTCATCGTCTGCGCCATCTCACCACCACGACCAAAGCTGTCAACTATAACACCCCTCCTCCTCTTCCACTTCCCCATGTCCAGCCACACGCACATGAACGCGGGAAAAACATCTAATATAGGGTCGTAGGCACCCCTACACGTACACACGCGCAGCGCACCGAGACTGTTCGGGACCAAGGAAGCTAGAGAACGTTTCTCTTGACGATCCTTGCACGGACTGCCGCGTAAGCCGTAAGGTACACGTGCACGGGACTGCCGCGTAAGCCGTAAGGTACACGTGCACGGGAATGGCCGCGTAAGCCGTAGGGTTACACGTGCACGGGACTGCCGCGTAAGCCGTAAGGTACCACGTGCACGGGACTGCCGCGTAAGCCACATAAGGTACACGGCACGGGAATGCCGCGTAAGCCGTAAGGTACACGTGCACGGGACTGCGCGTAATCCGTAAGGTACACGTGACAAGGGACTGCACCCAACACGAGCGTAAGCAGTAAGTTACACGTAGCACGGGGACTGCCGCGTAAGCCGTAGGTACACGTGCACGAGACTGCCGCGTAAGCCGTAGGTACAGTGCACGGGACTGCCGCAGTAAGCAGTAAGGACACGTGCACGGGACTGCCGCGTAAGCCGTAAAGGTACACGTACACGGGACTGCCGCGTAGGGCCGTAAGGTACACGTGCATACATCCTGTTCTCTGGTGGGAACAATGTTTTTTTTAATCGGGATGGTCTGTCTGAAAATCTGAAAAATAGTGTAAGGTTCGTACCCCTGGTGTTACCAGGACCCCATGGTTTAAAAAGAACCATGTCGGAGAGGGTCTTGGTGATACTCTGAGTTATATCTACACAATTGAGATCCGTTGATTTATATAGGTGTTCACGTCTTCATGCCATATAAAGTATCCTTTCCCTCTTCACATAAAAAAATGTGAAAATGTGCTGCAACTCGCTAAGGACGAATCCTTGGATTTATTATCGCCGCCTCTATGTCTGCGCTATGTGTTGTGGCCTCGGCTTACTTGCCCATCATGCTGTCGCCTAGTGTTTACGCGGCCCCAAGTAGTGGTGGAGGAAAGGGAGACGTTTGGTAAGCAAGACTGAGAGCGTAAACAAAGCTGCCGTTGCCGGGGCCCTCCAGGACATTCATGACTTCACTAAAGCACCTCCGTGTGTACAACATGGAATTAGAGTGACTATTACTATTGCCTGGGCAAAGGGTAGTGAGGTAATTAGCATGCTACAATGTTGCATAGTGTACATTCCTACTCTGCAAACGCTTTATCACATCGGCAAGGTCTTCACACACACGCCAGGCAAGGCCAGTAAAATTCACCGTATCGAGCATGAACATCGATCAAAGGTTGAGGATCCAGGAGAAACCGACAGTTGTTATAATTTGTGTGGTATTTTATTTCAACTTATCTTCAGAGATAACAGATAACAGGCAGCCTGAAAGTACCAAGTGACGCACGCGTGTACACTTAGGAACACTATAGTGGTTAATAGTACAATGTATTACGTAACGCATACACGGCCACAGCAGGACGTAAAATATTAATCTACAAAGAATGAAGGAATCAGTACAGGAATGATAACACACACAAACCAGTGCCTGTGGTGGCGGCCGCCTGACACCTGGCGAAACACCTTCACCTGCCTGGTTCCGCTCTCCTCCAGTGTGTAGAGTAATTGCACCACGCAGTGTAAGCAGAGCCAAAGCCACAACGCACGCCCGACGCCCTAAGCTCCGCCCCACCACCCTGCGCAGTAAGTGGATGGGACTCACTAGTGTACTGCCCGTCATGCCCCGAAGTCGGGATGCCATGAATGATTATCCAATATTATTGGTGACTTGAGTCAGGGATAACTATAATTATTCCGGTTAAATGTGTTTGAGTATCCCTAGTCAAGGATTCGGGGCCTAGTGATTGATGTTACTACCTGGACCAGATAAAAATGGAGTCTCACAGTTATATGAGATTCTGCCACCACCCTTACGTTGTTTTAGAGGTGTAAAGGTGTCCCTGCAACGTGAAACGTAGACGGAGGCAAGTGGTTAAACTCTTTGAGTGGTTAGTAGATATGTAGGGATGTAAGGAAGATAAACTTTAGAGAAACGCAACACACAGAAGGAACACTTGGTTATAATTACAAACCTTCTTTCCTCTTCCTTGACCATATATATTCTGTTGACGATAACCTAATCGTAGTTATCTATCATAGATCTATGTAGCTGCTAGTTTTGAAATCGAGAATGTCAAAAACGCACATGTAATTGAACAATAGAAACAGGAAACAATTACGAATAATGTATGTGCGAACATGCGAAATCGTTTGACATAATCTTTAAAAACATTGACCTTTGGATATGAAAATGGATACGACCCCCCACATAATGTGGCAATGCGCACATTTTGAAGTGGTCGGGCAACCTCATAGGTCCAACGGTTCTGTAGATACAGTCAACGGTGATGGATAGAACTTGCTCAAAAAAGGGCGGGCCAAAAAAAAGGGGCATGGCCATTTCGCTAGTTTCGCCGTAGTGGGAAAATGTGTACCAACCAAATACTGGTGCCTGGACCGGCAATTAGTGAATTCTGAAGAGTTTAGTTCTGGACATCTATTTGCCTAATAACTCCACCATGAGCTACTCTAGGATTGTGTAGCGATTTTTTGTAATTATTTATTGTAATTCAATTATTATATACTAGTTTTAGCAATCGATAAGAGGATGCTGGAAAATTTGGTTCCCTAAATTTGTAATCGATAATAATTGAATCGCCCTATAGGATAGTCTTATATGTCCTGCAATAAACTCCTACAAATAATTACAGAGGAGCGCGAAGCGCTCGTGAGGCCATCACTGATACGGAATTTTCGGATTAGCGGCCGACCGACCCGACCGACCATCACGCTTTTCAAGGAGCTATAGCATTGAATCCCGCTTTCCGATGACAAGCGGTCTTAGCCATCTGATGCCCCATTCAATCCTACTGTTTGAGAGTAAAAAGGTACAAGGAATGGAGTTAGATGGACAGCAGACAAATTTCCTTGCTATCGAGAGGTCCTCACGTGTGGTATACGGAATTTTTCTGGAGAAAAAACTGTTGACCGAAAAAAAGCTACAGTCGACTGTACCATTTATATCCAACACACGCCAAGATGTTACCTGCTGAGTCTGCGCCGGATAGACGGAGGAGGCTCGCCAGGGAGCGCGCACAGCGGCTCACAGTTACAACAGTTTCAGCGTAAAAAGGCAAAGGTAAATGGAGTTTAGATGACAGCAGACAAATATCCTTGCTATCGAGAGTCCGGGTGACTAATTAGGAATTATTTGTGACTATTAGGAAATTAAATAAAAAACCGAAAAACACACTAAAAAAATACCATTATGAGACTTTCAAAAAATATGCATGAACTCTTCGCCATTTAATATTTTGCGAAAAACTTTTTACATGAAAAATATAAATAGAAGCGGAATTTAATTAGCTTTCCATTGATATATTTTTTTCTTCTGATAAATGTACTAGAACCATGCATAAATTAGCGTTAACCAAATAAATAACCTCATCAATCTGGAAAAATTACCCGATATCATGATTTTATTTATTTAGTTAACGCTACTTTATGCATGGTTCTAATTAATTTATCAGAAGAAAAAATATATCAATGGAAAGCTAGTTAAATTCCGCTTCTATTGATTTTCTCCATGTAAAAAGTTTTTTTCGCAAAATATTAAATGGCGAACAGTTTAAGTTCATACATATTTCTTGAAAGTCTCATAATGGCATTTCTTTAGTGTGTTTTACGTTGTGTTTTTTTATAATATTATAGAACAAACATTTCCGAGGAAACTGTATATTCTTTCATAATGATAAACCTTATATTAGGTAGGTAAACTTGTACGGGGACGGAGCGTATGATAAACTAGATGTGGGACGGTCAACGGGCAAGTCATTCGCTTCTCTCACGGTGGCTCAATAGAATCCTCCTTCGCTCCGACCTCACTACCAGCTGTCACCGCGGCTGACCTCGGACCTCCCTTACCTCCATCCTACAACGAGTTAATCAGCCCTCCAGGTGTTTCTTAACCTGCATAATTGGCCTTCTAAAGTCAGGTACTCGTTGCTTATACAACACTTAATATTCTTACTTACATTTTAAGCAAAACCTGATTTCTTATGGTCGCTGCTCCCCCACGTAATTCCTACCTCCACCTCGTAACTAAATCTTCCCTGTTTGTTCAGTAATAAAATCTAGAATATTATCTCCCTAGTAGGCTCCTGATGCTGCCTTAGGAAGTTATCTAATTATAGTTTACAATTCCTATCCGTCATTGTTCCTATAATCAAATCCCAGTCTATATTCGTAGATAAAGTCTCCTAGACCGCATAATCGATTATACTATCTTCAAGCCTACCATAAGAACCATACGAACTAAGAAAATAAGGAAGCTACCAAGAGGCCGCGAGCATACACGTGTAGTTCTGTCAGCTAACATACCTATAATACACCTTCACCCCAGCATGAAACCTATCCAGCTCCTCTTTAAAGCACCCCTAAGACTCAGCATAACTACCCGTCTACTGAGACCATTCCATTCATTCACCCACCCTATTGTGAAACCAGTTTTTCCCTATTTCCTTTCTAAATCTACGCTTTTCCAGGCTTGGAATCCGTACTTCTTGTTCTACCCTGGTTTAAAAGCCGTACGAACTTTCTACATCTCCTTTATTAAATCCCTTATCCACTTTAAAAACTTCTATAAGAGCGCCCTTACTTCTACGTCTCTCGAGTGAGTGTAATGTTAATAACTTCAATATCCTCTCATAACTAAAGTTACGATCCCTTGTATCATTTTGGTCCATCCTCTCTGCAATGTTTCTAACAAGGCTATATCCCACCCTGTAATATGGAGTACCCCAAAACTGAACCGCATAGTCTCAGGTGAGGCCTGACCAGAGCCAGATAAAAGCTTTAGAATAACTTCCGACCACTTACTATTTTTAACAATTCTGTTAATGAAATCCTAATACTATATTAGCTCTATTCTGACCTCAAATACAGTGTTATCCTAGGCGGAGTCTGGGCTCCCCCTCACTCCAAGATCTTTTCACTTGATCTTTCAGCGATACATTGCTTATGTGTATTAGTACCAGGGTTTTTTTTCTACCAACATGCATAACCGCTGCATTATCAATTATAAATTCCATTCTGCCATCCTGACTGCCCACTCGGTAAGTTTATCTAAGTCCCCTGCATATGTTTACATCAGATTGTGATCCAATAATCTACCTACTTAGTATCATCAGCAAACTTGCTGAATATCAACTGCTAATCCCACTATCCAAGTCGTTGATGTAAATCAAAAATAGTAATTGACCAAAAACAGCCCTGTGGAATCCACTTGTCACCAGTCCCATTAAGATTAGTACCATTAATTTAACCCTTGTTGGCCTATTACTTAGACAAGCCTGATCCAATGAAGAAACCTTCCCATCTATACCGTGAGCCAACCTTATTTAAGAGTCGCTCGTGTGGTACTTTGTCAAAATGCCTTACTAAAGTCCAGATCTTATTATATCAGAATCCCTTATTCATTATCTGCGTCCATAAACTTTCCTATAAGAAACTCAATAAATTGGTGAGACATGACCTACCCTTGGGAAATCCCTGTTTGAATCATTGATCAAACTATGGTTTATCTAGAGTGCTCTCTAATGTTTTTTGCCAATAATAGATTCCAATAATTTTACCCACACTGATGTTAGACTTTACGGTCGATTAATTTGGCTTTAGTCCTCTGTATCCCTCTAAAATATGGAACATTTCATTTCCTCCACAATAATGGCCACACCTATCTCAACGATTCTAAAAATGTACCACTAACGATCCATCTAAACAACCTCTTGCATTCTTTTAATTACCATGGGATACACTTCATCTGCGTACCGGCGATTTAAAAATTTTCATTTTATATATACCCTCTTCCACCATTTTCCCTAGTTATCACAATATCTTTGAGTTTCTCCGCAAGCTTCCTCTGAACAATCTGTTTCACTATCAGGTCTGTCTGTGTATCCTCCTCCGTAAAACACTAAGAAATATCATTGACTCCTCCAACATATCCTAGAGAATCCGTATTTAAGACCTCACCCTGTCCTGACCTTAACGGCCCAACTAATTCCCTTGTATTTTTTTATATACCTGATAGAAAACCTTTGGGTCCCTTTTTGCCTGGCCTGCTACTTTAAACTAATAATTGTTCTTAGCAACTCGTAGTTAATTTTCTTCACTGTCCCTTGCCATCACGTTATAGTGTCTTTGTTTACCAATCCTGTCTGAACTTAAATAAATGTTTTCTTGTTTACCAATGTTGGTTTTAAATTGGTGGTCATCCATTTCGGATCATCTTTCTGGGACCTTATTTCCTACTCTTGTTGACTGGTTTAGTCTTGCATATAGGAGCTGAATCCCCATAAATAAGTTTGGAGGCCGTATACAATACACCAGGGGTCGGCAACTAGGAACGCGTGCCAGACTTAGCACGCAGATAATGTCCAGTGTCTGACCTAGGCACGCCACGTCATTGATGGAACAAAGGAAAAAAAGTTAAAAGCAAATAAGAGAGAAGAAAGAGAGAGTGTGTGCGTGTGTGTGGCATGTAATCACTGTAGTGTAATGTGTAATCGGTGTACTGTTTTTATATCTTTACTGTTTATAATGGTTTCAATTTTTCGTTTGATTTACCAACTCTAACCTATGATACATGAATTTAAAACGACAATAAATGAAAAATTAATTCATTTTGATTTTAATCTTTACATACCGCGATGAGAATATGCGAGTAAGGGCGAGATGATGTCGCTGGCAAACGCCGCAAGGTTACTCGGCCGCTACTGTCTCATTGACCCTTAGCCGCGGTGAGGGTGTGTTTCGCGTTACTGTCGCTATGGCTAGTGCGAAAAAAAAGGTCAAGCTTGATGTCCGACATCATTCAGTCATAGGACAAACTGACTTGGCTTTATTCAACAGAATGGACCGAGCTGTGTGTGCTCTCTGCTGCGAGAATGTCGTGTCCCGCACTTCAGTGTTAAAAGAACACTTTGAAACAAAACACGAGAAGAATTTCAAGGACAGTGCAGGGACAAGGCTGAAGTTGATAAGAAAGCAGGAATCCGTATGAGAAACCAAAGTATTAGTAGTGTGCTAAGAAACCTGAGTGCTAAGCAAAAAAATAATGCAACTGAAGCCAGTTACAAAACTAGCTCTGTGTATTGCTAAGCATGGAAAGATCTTACTTGATGGAGATTATATAAAAGCGGCTTTCCTGTAGTGCTCTGAGGTGTTATTGATGGCATATCAAACACAAAACACAATCATCACAAGGATAAAAGATATGCCTGTCTCGGCTAGGACAGTGGAGAGGGCGGCATTCTGAAAGGCTGCTAATGTAAGCGAGCGCAGATGTTGCTTTAACAACTACATCTGCAGTTCAGTGTGGACTGGATGAAAGTGTTGACATAAATGACATTCCGCTTGGCTTTGTGCCAGGGTATAGTGAACAGAGATACACGAGGAGCTCTGCTGTCTTAAAACTATGCATGGCACTACCAAGGGAGAGGACATACGTAAGAACGTTCAACTGACCATTTGTGGACAGATGTGTTGACATAAGAAAAGATTTTGCAGTTAAGACAGATGGTGCCCTGCTGTGGTAGGAAAAAAACAAGGGTTTTACCAAGATGCTTGAGATAAAATTGGACACCACATCCTGAAAATTTCCTGCATAATTCATCAAGGAAAATGTATGTGCAAGATCTCGAATTTGGTACTGTTACAAAAAGAGTTAATTTCTTGTTGCACACTCTTTCTTACACACAGGCAGTTGACGCTTTCCTTGAGAAGTGGGACAGTGCATTACAAAGATATAACCTTGTACAGCAAGTGTTAGGTGGTTAAGCTGTGGAAGGTATTGGAAGAGATTGTGGAATCAATCAATCATTAGGGGCATACTGCGGGTGGCGCGCGCCTCGCCCTACCTCGACGCCACTCCGGGGGTCACCATGCGCGAGTTCCCATGCAGGCTCTTCCATTACCAAGCAGCTCTCGACAAGAAAACATTGACTTGCCCCAGCACGAGCCTTGGGGCGCACCCTTGGCCTCCTCACGCCGGATTGTCTATTTCCCCTTTTACAGATACAACCCGATGAGAGGATCGGTTTCAGGGTAGCGTGCCCACATGCATATAGCCGAAGTTGGCGCTGAAGGACATGCAGGTAATAGGCCCGATTCAGTATCACGGTGTGCAATCGCTGATTTGACACGTAATCATCCAGCGATACCCCATGATTCTGCGAAGGACACTATTACAAAAAGGCAGTGATTCGTCTCTTCAAGTCACTAGTTAGTGTTCTTATGTTCTCTTACAACTATGAGTAGTTTATAGGTATCAGGGATCACAAGCGATTGAAGATCCGGTTCTTTGTCCTCCTGCCACAGACCGCAACGCAAATTCTCCCGCTGAGCGAGTCCATAACACCAGGGCTATGCCAATCGCCGTAAGACTTCTTGACTGACCGCCGTCAGTAGGCCTGCGCTACAAGGTATGTAAAAACTTTCCAAGAATCTCAATGTTCCTCGCCACCACGCATGAACAGCCTGTACTGCTTAATCTAGAAGTCTCCAAACACCGGGACCTTGGTCTTAAGCCAGGGGACCTGAAGTCCCAAGGATTTGCCTCCTCGTGCAGCGCCTCGAGAAGCCATTCACCAGGACCTCCAGCGACTCAGCAAAGATAACTGCATCATTCGGCAAAAACAAGATCATGATCTTGGGAGTTGCCCGACGGATGCTACACAATCACTTGATCACAACCTTGTCACAATACCCAGTCCTACCCCAAGCTTGAAAAGTGATGGGGCAAGGACACACCCTTGCCTCACTCCTGTATTCACAGGGAAAAGAAGCTGGATACACCTGCCCAACACTTCACAGCACTCTCATTCCCCAGAATACAGAAAAGTTATCAAAACCAAAGTCTTGCAGGAATCCCGCGAGGTCGCAGAACATTCCAGCTGACTCACGATGACTGAGTCAAACGCTTCTTGAGTCAACATAGGCTGCAAGCCATCCCCTGTCGAAAAACTCCCGGCGGCGTTCCACCAGGACACGAAGCGCTAGATACTGTCCGTTGTTTAAACTTACCAGGCCGTGAACCCAGACGCTGAGTTCTATGATGCTTCACAGAATGGCTGCGAATCCGTGTAAGCAATGAGGGCAAGGCACCTTGCCTGGTACGCTGAGCAGTGTAATAACCGCGGTAAATTGTTGCAGTCAGGAGGTTCCCCTTTCCTTCCAGCTAGGTGAACGACCAGCACCCTTTTCAGTCAGGAGGAATGTAACCTGATTGCCACACGGCAGTCAGGAAAGCATGCAACCCGCGAATTAATGGCCTAACCCCAGCTTTGAGGAGCTCCGCACTGATATTGGGCAAACACTAGCTGCCTTCCACACCTCAACTTTTGATACAGCCTCTCTGACTTCGGTCAATGAGAGGGATGCGGTTTCGTCAATGGGAGGATCGGCATCCACTGCCTGTAACCCAGTGGTGTGAAGCTGCTCAGTTGGAGGGTCCACCGTGAACAACTGCCCAAAGTACTCAGCCCAACGAGCCATCTGCCCATCCATGTCCGACACGAGGCGCCCATCTGCTGTTCGAATAGCACTCGCCCGAGATGGAGACTTGGAACGGAGCTTCTTCAGGGCTCGGTAGGCGGGTCGGAGGTCATTAGCGTTCAAATGACCCTCGACATCCTCAGCGAGACTCCTGACATACCTCCTTGTCTCTCCCAGGGAGGTTCTAGTCCGGCGTGACAGAGCCCTGTGCTGGTCCTGGTTCCCAGCCAGCCTGGCAGCGCGACTCTCCTCGATTTTCTCCAGCGTCTCCGTCGAGACAAAACCACGCCTTGACCTCGGGCGCTCCCCAATACACTCCTTGGCAGCCTGTAGAGTTTCACGTTTGAAGGTATCCCACAGTTCTACAGGGTCCTCGAGGGCACCGAGCACATCAAACCGATTTGAGACTGCCACCGCATACTCATGAGCACATGTCAAGTCCTTCAGTTTCTCAAGATGAAACACAGTATGGTTACCTCTTGAGATTCTTCTGGACTTGACATGAAGCTTAAGTGTAGCAACAACAAGTCTGTGATCTGTTCCAAAGAACTCAGCACTCCGGTAAACCCTGCAGTTCTGGAGGATCCTCCAACGAGTACTAACGAGGACGTGGTCGATCTCCTTAGCTACCCCTCCGGCATTACTATACCATGTCCAGCGGTGCAGCTCTGGTCTCTGATACCAAGAACCTGCAATTCTCAACCTTCTGGACCTTGCAAAATTCAGAAGCAGAGAACTGTTGGTGTTTCTGGTACCGGAGCCATGGGGACCAACACATAACTCGTAGCCATCTCTCACAGTGCCAGTAGTAGCATTGAAGTCGCCCAAGACAATGAGTGTGTCCCGAGGAGGACACTGGTCTAATACAGAGTCGAGTTTGGCGTAGAACATCTCCTTCTCTTCAGTTTCACGCACCTCGGTAGGAGCGTACACTGCAACAAGAGACATGAAACCCAGAGTGTGTTTCATCCTCACCCGCATTATACGCTCATCAACCGGAGTAACCTCAACAACTGACGGCTGCAGTTTGCTGGAGATGCCTATAGCTACTCCCCGGTCACGGTGACCATTGCTCATGCCGGACCAGTAGTAGGTGTAACCCCCACTGCTAGTCTCGCCACTGCCAGGCCTCCTCGTCTCAGAGAGTCCCACTATATCCACCCTCAGCCTACTGAGCTCGCCCGATAGGAGAGGTAGTCGAGATCGTCTGAGAGGCTCAGAACGTTCCACGAGCCCACACGAAGAACCTCCGAGTTATCCAGGGTGATTCAGCACGCTCCACGGCACCCATGAAAATGCTGTACTGGTGCACCAGGCTTGCCCCGCACTAANATCCGAAGAGAGATGAAGAGCAGTAGGAGATTAGAGAGAGAGAGAGAGAGAGAGAGAGAGAAGAGAGAGAGAGAGAGAGAGAGAGGAGAGAGTAATCTGGACTTGATCGTCGTGGAGAGAGAGAGAGAGAGAGGAGAGAGAGAGAGAGAGAGAGAGAGAGAGAGAGAGATGAGAGAGAGAGAGAGAAAGAGAGAGAGAGAGAGAGAATGAGATGGGAGAGAGAGAGAGAGATGGAGAGGGAGAGAGAGAGAGAGAGAGAGAGAGGAGAGAGAGAGAGAGAGAGAGAGAGAGAGAGAGAGAGAGTAATCTGGGCAGAGATGCTCGAAAGAGTTACGGGCCCGTAAGTACTCCCCTAAGGGACTTTTTACCTCGTAGCGCCTCTAAGGGAGATGCTCAAACCATATTTTCACTTGCTACGGGACCGCGAGGCTAAGGGTGGTCGGGAGCACCCTTAACTCCCTAAGGGAGTGAAATTTGAAGCGGCTAGACGTCAACAAACAATAAATTACAAGTTGTATCACTATACTTTATGTTTATTGTGTATTATAGAGCCATTTCATGCTTGCCTGTTTGAAATGTGATTTGTTTATTGCTTCATTGACTCCATATATATCATATTTAACATACAATACCTATAGTACTTGTAATAAATTCATATCAGGGCAAACCTATATATTAAACTAGCCGCAAAGCCGCCCTCCGGGCGGACTTTTTGGCTAGCTCCTGCGGAGGGCTATTGGTGGTGGGCCTTCGGCCCACCACCTGTGTTTGGTGGGCCTTCGGCCCACCAAACACGGACTCTCCAGATAGCCCCTTCTAACTTTCTTGAAATCATGGATGTAGAAATGTATGTATTACCCCCACCCATTCACTCACCCATTACCCATCACCCCCCACCCATTCACTCACCCATTACCCATCACCCCCCACCCATTCACTCACCCATTACCCATCACCACACCCCCATTCACTCACCCATTACCCATCACCCCCCACCTATTCCCTCACCCATCACCCATCACCCCCAACCCATCACCCCCCACCCATTCACTCACCCATCACCCCACACCCATTACCCATCACCCCACCCATTCACTCACCCATTACCATCACCCTACATCAAGGTTTCCTCAATTCTCGCAACCCACTTTTTTTTCACAATTATCGCTAATAGGCTGCTAAAAAAAAAAAAAAAGTGATCGGATCATCTCATAATTGGGCTTAAAACCTTCCCTGGTCAACCCGGTTCCAAAAATGTGCCATATGAGGTGATTGCGCCACGGGGGGCGGCACCTATACCAGACACACACACACACACACACACACACACACACACACACACAACACACACACACACACACAGACAGACAGACAGACAGGACACACTTTCGCTTATATTTACCATTACCCATCACCCCCCACCTATTCCCTCACCCATCACCCATCACCCCCAACCCATCACCCCCCACCCATTCACTCACCCATCACCCCACAACCCATTACCCATCACCCCACCCATTCACTCACCCATTACCCATCACCCTACATCAAGGTTTCCTCAATTCTCGCAACCCACTTTTTTTTCATAATTATCGCTAATAGGCTGCTAAAAAAAAAAAAAAAAAAAGAAGTGATCGAATCATCTCGTAAGTGGGCTTATGACCTTCCCCTGGTCAACCCGGTTCCAAAAATGTGCCATATGAGGTGATTACGCCACGGGGGGCGGAACCTATAACACACACACACACACACACACACACACACACACACACAGACAGACAGACAGACAGACACACTTTCGCTTATATTATTATAGATATATATATCAGTCGACTTCTTGAATCAAAACGTATAGTTCATCATACAATTTTGGCCGCTATAATGATCCAGTGGTGGTGGTGGTATCAAATGTCTGACGTACTAGTACACACGCACGTATACACACAAGCAAGGATATTATAAAGTTATACTATCCTTGCACACAAGTGTCACGTGTGTCACAGTGAGGTGTTAGCCCCCCCGTGTGTCTTGTCTGACCTAAAGAGCGAACGCGCAGTTCTCGTCCACTATAACAGTACCGCCAGGGCCACGGATACGGCATACGTACGGCGCGGCCCTGCAGGGGTCTATAGATACTAATCTCGGGCACACGAGACTCGAACCTATGATCAGCGCATCAAGGTATACCCTGGGTACGTCTATGTAGTAATCAGTGGGAGAATATTACGCTGAAAGGCTAATGTGGCAGCTATGTATTATCGTAACATTCTGGCGATAGTGAGCTAAAATCGGCCCTATTTCGGAAATCAGCCAATCTTAGCTCAACACCGGCAAACATAGTTTTTAGGTTTAGGTTAAGTTATATTTAGGTCTGGTTTAGGTTAGGTAAGGTTTATGATAGGTTTGTGTTAAGTTTTGTAGAGTTCTTTAGGTTAAATAAGCGTCCGCGGGACGATTTCCGAAAGAGGCCGATTTTAGCATAACAGCGGCATTTGAAGTCTCTTTAAATTTATTTATCGGGCTCCCTGACAGCTGAGAGCATGATGATTGGCTAGATAAAGCCGCGTCATGAAGGGCGCTGCTCTGTGATTGGTTAGCAGAATTTTCCCACACATATCCCTAGAATATCCCTATATTCCCCACCCAGAGGCCACCGATAACCGTACGGGAGTGACGGCTCGGTACGAGCATCTCCCTCAGCCCACCCTCGTAAGGTTATTGTAGCCATACACTCGTAAGTTGTCCCTTACGAGGGATTTTCGAGCATCCCTGCCCTGGACTTGATCGTCGTGTAGAGAAGAGAGAGAGAGGGGAGAGAGATAGAGAGGGGGAGAGGAGAGAGAGAGATAGAGAGAGAGAGGAGAGAGAGAGAGAGAGAGAGGGGAGAGAGAGAGAGAGAAATTTGATGTCGTCGTGTAGAGAGAAAAGAGAGAGAGAAGAGAAAAGAGGAGAGAGAGAGAGAGAGAGAAGAGAGAAAGAAAAGAGAAAGAGAGAGGAGAGAGAGGAGAGAGAGCGTTTTCCGACTTGATCTCGGGAGAGAGAGAGAGAGAGAGAAAAGAAGAGGAGAGGAGAGGAAGAGAGAGAGAGAGAGAGAAGAGCATCAAGAAATAGCAGTAAAGAAGAAGAATAGTAAGAAGGAATGCCATAGGTAAAAATAATTTATAATATGTAATAAAAATTTTTAATTGTAATAATGAAAATAAGGAAAATTATGAAGTTACGAAATTTACCGTGAGGTAAGCTTCAGTTGGGGTTTTGTTATAGACCACTAAAACCTTTCTGTTGAAAATCACTGTTTTTTCCCATTATTAATTTTTTTCAACACTTTTTTTTAAGATTTTTTTTTTTTTAGGATTAAAAGAAGAAAACTATAATCAGCGTTTCTCCATCAGAACTTTGCTGTCCACCAACCACCACAACCAACCACCACCCCCACCAACAACCACCACCACCACCCACCACCACCCCCCACCACCACCCACCACCACCACAAACCACCACCACCCCCCCACCAACCACCCCCCACCACCACAAACCCCACCCCCAAACCACCACCACCCCCAACCACCACCACCACCACCACCACACCACCACCACCCCCCACCCAACCCACCCACCACCACCACACCCACCACCACACCATCCACACCACACCACCCCCCAAACCACACCCCCACCACCAACCACCACCCACCATCACCATCCCCACCACCACCACCACCCCACCACCCCACCCCATCGCCACCACCACCATCATCACCACCACCACCACCCCCACCACCACCACCACCACCACCACCACCACCCCCACCACCACCGCCGCCACCATCACCACCGCCACCACCACACCACCACCACCTCACCATCACCCACCACCACCCCACACCATCACCACCACCTCATCATCACCACCCACCACCACCACCACCACCACCACCACCACCACACCACCATCATCACCACCACCACCACCACCACCACCACACCACACCACCACCACCACACCATCACCACCACCACCACAGCATCACCACACCACCACCACCTAGCTTCCTTATGTTCTTATGTTTCTTATAGAGTCTTTATAGGATTCATTACCAGGAGTATTAAAGTAGAAGTGCTGAGGTTATTTTAAAGCTTTATTTGCCTCTAGTCAGACCTCACCTAGACTATGTTATATTATTCCTTATGTTCTTCTTATGTTCTTATGTTCTTCTTATGTTCTTATATACCCTCATCCCCTCCATGCCTTCCTCTAGCTAACACAACCTCCGTCTTTCCCCAGCCAGCCCGGAGACCCACCTGCCCAGAAAAATCCTGGAAATAGGGAGAAAATTTAAAGGAAGTTGGAGAAAGTGAGAAATAAACAAAACAGTAAAATAGAAAGTGTGTGAAAATAGTAAGACAATTTAAAGAAAGTTAGAGAAAGTGAGAAACAGATAAATTTAAATAGAGATCCATAGTACCTTACCCAGAAAAGACCTGAAAATAGGGAACGTTTAACCCTTCACGCCCAGATCTTTCCTGGTCTTTAAAAAATTGTCTGTTGTCGAGCCATAAAATTACGAAACCTAACTTAATATACCTAATTAGTTAGTGGCCAAGGATACTAAACAGGTCATAGCTATAAAACATTGCTTGTAGTCACTAAAATTGTCTAATGGTGCTCCCCAAATAACAATGGAAATTACGTTCTGGGTCTCAAGGGGTTAAAGAAACTTAGAGAAAGTGAATAGAAAATGAGTGAACTTAAACTTAGTAAAAAAAATCTTAAACTTAGTGGAAAAAAACTTAAACTTAGTGGAAAAAACGTAAACTTAGTGAAAAAGACAAACTTAGTGAGAAAAAAAACTTAAATTTAGTTTTAAAAACGAACTTAGTGAGAAAAACTACTTAGAAAAAAAAAACTTAATTAGTGAAAAAAAACCCTTAATTTGTGGAAAAAAACTTAAAACTTTTGAGAAAAAAAAACTACTTAGTGAAAAAAAACTTGAACTTAGTGGAAAAAAACTACTTAGTAAAAAAATATTTTGAAACTTATGGAAAAAAAACTTAAAACTAGTGAAAAAAAACTTAAACTTAGGGGAAAACTTAAATTAAGGAAAAAAACTTAAATTAGTAAAAAAAACTTAATTAGTGAGAAAAAAATTAAAAAAACTTAATTTAGTTTTAAAAAAAAATTAACTTGTGGAAAAATTAAAAACTCTGTAAAAAAACTTAAATTTAGTGAAAAAAACACTTGAACAAGTGAAAAAAAAACCTTATGCACCAAAAAACAACTAAAACTGTGGAAAAAAACTACAACTTTGGTGAAAAAAAAAAAATAAAAAAAAACGTTTTTAGGAAAAACAAAATATAAACCTTTCAAAAAATAAAAGCCAAAAAAACGTGTATTCGTTGTGTGACGATTTTTCCCCGGCAAATTTTATGTCCGAGGACGCTTGGTAGAACACGCACACCAATCCCCAACCAAGCTCGCCGAAAAATAAATAAATTAAAATTTAAATTGTTATTGGGACTTTTTCCTTAAAAACACACCCCAAATTTAAAAAACCCCCCCAAAAACACACCGAAGCCCCGGAAAACGACAAACAAAACGGTGTACGTGGGGACAACACCCACCACCACACCACAACCAACCCAAAAAAAAGCCGTTTAGTTAGTGGGACCCCCGCACCACCAACCACCACCACCACCACACCACCACCACCCCACCCCCACGACCACCCACCACCCCCACACACACACACACACAAAACACAACACACACAACACACAACACACACACACACACAAAACACACACACACAACAACACACACACACACACACACACACACACACACACACAAAACACACACACACACACACACACAAAAACACACACAACACACACACCACACCACCCACACACAACACACCACACACACACAACACACAACCACACAAAACACACAACAACACACCACACACACACACACACACACACACAAAAACACACCACACACACACACACACACACACAACACACACACCACACACACACACCCACACACACACCACAACCACACACACACCAAAACACACACACCACACACACACACACACACACACCACAACACACACACACACACACACACACACACACACACACACACACACACACACACACACACACGTATTAATTCTAAGCAATAAACTATACTCTTCTTCATTTAAATCAGTGATCTTCAACATGCTTTGATGTCGTCCACCCCTTGTCGTGATTCCGTAAAAGCTGTCCACCTCAATTTTTTTAAATCTCTAAGGTCTCACGGCTCTTGACATTGTAAATCTAACTACGTATATCATTCTACAAAATATATAGGTAGGAAAAGGCAGTTTCACTCATCTTAAATTTAAAAGTTTACCTATTTTTCTGTATATTAACACATTTGGTCAAAAACTATAAATATACAAGACAAAAATAAACAGACCCAAGGAATTCCACAGCAAATGCATTTTTCTTCATGAAACTGAAGTAAAATTGCACCTAATATTCGTTATATTTAGTAATCCAGAAAACAAAGCCTTTTCCTTCAAGTTTAAAAAATCAGTGGCCTGGCTGCTGTTTTCAATTTGTTGCTGTCAGCTTAAAATCGAGGCATCAGGGTTGAATAGCATGATTTAAATCCTTCTATGATTATTACCCACTATTATTATTGCTATCATGATGTGTAGTAGTTGTAGTTAGCGTGTCGTTGCAGGTGACGTGGGTGCTGCCAGATGCCACAAAGGTGAGGTTCACGGACTGTTCCACGGGTTTGGTTATAACATGTTTATGCATTATCCTCCGGTATCTTTATTATATCTATGAATACCTATGACTATCTATGTACCGCTCGTAATGTTTTCTATGCGTACCTTGTGTACATAAGGTCGTACCTTTTCTAAATAAATTTGTCTATTGTTAGCCATAAAATTACGAAAAAGAAACTTAATAAACCAAATTAGTTAGTGGACGATTATACTAAACAGTCATATCTATAAAATATTGCTTATATACACTAGACTCGTCTAATGGTACCCAAAGTACAATGACAATAACGTTCTGGGTCTCAAGGGGTTAACGTCAGATTTTCCCACATTGTCTTATGACAGTGGTCGGCAACCTGCGGCTTCCAAGAAACCTGTGCGCCTCCTGCCACCTACTTAAAAATGTCCGAATTATCCTTAAAAAAAATATGAGATAGAATATTGGCATAGAAAACCGCAGTACAATAGTGTATGTGACCTAGGTCCTGGGTCTCTAGGAAAATATCGGGATGAATTCTTGTTCTTATTAACTTGTACTTGCTCGTAATTTGCATTCATAATGTACACTGCGGCTCCATCAGCACTGCTGCCCTGCCAAGCTTGAAGAAACTGACTCTTCTCAAATTCTGGGTGGCCGACCTCTGTCTTTTGAGGTCAGACGGTCGATGATACACTTCCAATTCTATTTGTCGGGGTTCATCATTTAAATTATCGGCATGAGTTTTACGCCCCTTATGCTCTTGGTGACAGGCATCCACAATTTACGGCTGAGGGCCCAGGTGGATTGCCTGCCATGGCTAACGACCACCACCTGCCCGGGACGCATTGCACACACCGCCACAAAATCTTCCTTGCTCAATATTTGTATAGGAATCAAGCATTCCGTGCAACCTTTGTACTGTATATACCAATACAGGGAGTCACAGAAAGTGCAACCCATTCATTGGACAATAATGTATTAATGAGACAAGGACACTAAACTATCACCTGATAGCTGACACAATAACAATACATATAAGTCAAGGGGTGAAGTCTTTGCCACAAGAGGTGAATGTATTTCAACACCTGCTCCAAATGGGGAGGCGGTGGCAGAGTGGTTAGCGTCTCCGAGTGACGTTTTCGGTGACCCGAGTTCGATCCCGAGTAAGACGCATAAATCTACATAAAATCTTTCTGTACCGTCGAGTGGCCTAAGAACACCCATATGCTGCCCATTAACTCTGCCTTGGATGGCGAGTGCATTGGAGGACACAGGGGGCGGCATGAGCCTCTAATCACAGGCGTCACTATAACAATCCTGCCTGCGCCACCACGGGCGAGGGCCGTGGTGGCGCATCACAGCCCTTAAGTGTGCCTCCAGGACCTACCATCCCAGCCTTAGAAGTCACTGCCTAACAGGCACTATAGGCATAAATATAAACAAAAAAAACACCCCCGTCTTGTCTGAGGCAGTGCTGGCTCCTTAGAGGCAAGGTGTTGAACCGTGGCCACCGACCGAGAGACATCTCTCTCGGTGGCCACGGTTGAACACTGCATCTGCAAAAAAGGGTAAACATAATTGCAATTATGTTACCCTTTTGAGTAAGGTTATTTTACAGGTAACGGGATCACACCCTGTAGATACAGGTTACTGACCTGTAAGGGTGATTGCCTGATGATGCCCTCTTGAAAGGCAGGTAACTTTGTTCGTTGGCCAGAGGTACACATCAATGAAGTGGTATAAGGTGCTATTGGGCTAATCGTGGTCGAGCGGTTCTTTAAGTAATTTATAAGTATTTTTTTAGTGCCAAAGGATTCGAGTTAGACAATATAGTATTAACAATATATAATAATATATATATGTACACTTGTGAAGCTTATACAATAATAATGTCACGGGGTTTTTTTAGGTAACGGCCATTGAAACTAATGTCTAAAAGGGCAGGGCCTGAACAACTATTTACGTGACCAATGTACTCTCAAAACCCTCAGGGGTGTAGAGTACACACAGATCCTCTTGAAGGTGTCTTGTTAAACGGAGCGCCAGGTATCGCGTCTCCCCTTGTTCTGCTGCTCTCGGCTTCGTCGGCAGCCTATAAGAAGATTGACCGGAACTTCCAAGATTCCGGTTTCCCATGGCCTGTGGCGCGCGGACAGGCTCGCGTGGTGAGTCAGCATCAGCATCCTTGCTCAACACGCTGAAACAGCTCACAGCATGCGGGTTTGTGCATTTCATCAAAAGGTGTTGCTGATACAGGCCGACACACAGACACACACACATCCTGCTGTTGGGATATACTAAATTTCACACATACATTAGTATCTAACCAGTACCCTAATAAGGGCTAACCATCACAGCTCTCAAATGAACCTCCCGGGCCTTTCCATCCCACCCCCAGGAGCTCACGGCCTACACGCGCTATAGGTCAAAATGTAAAAAAAAAAACAAAAATGACCCGGTCTTGTCTGAGGCAGTCCTGGATCCGGAGAGCCAAGTTGTTGATCACTGATATACTATTCTGTCTTCCTGACGGCTGCCATCTTGGTGCCATTCTGCCTTCCTGACAGCTGCCATCTTGGTGCCACTCTGCCTTCCTGACGGCTGTCATCTTGGTGGTGACGGCCGCTGCATACCACCAATGGATGGAGGACGACTCTCCTAGACATGGTCTTTCAAAAACATTAATAAAATGCCGTTGAAGCATTATCAAAATTGGTGCTCATCTCCGTGGCATTAGCCCTTGAGCCTGTAGTGGGTGACAACGCGTTACCCGGGACACAGGGCTGGTGTGACATCCGTTACCACACAGCGGCTTATAGTAATCCGACCAGTTTTTGTCGCGGACGCCGCGCCCCGAGGCTGCCTGGTTGCCCAGTTTGGGGGCCCGGGGGCAGCTCTGCGGTGGCCACGAAGACTTTGTATCACACCTGCCCCTGGGGCCCATCAGGGACCCCGTGGGGATTGGCAGACTACCCAGCAGGGCATTAGGAACACTTTGGGGATCCCAGGTCTAAAGCAGCAGCTGGTGAGGTATTAATTATGGTCTAGTGCATAAGGGCGGGCCATCAAGGATGCCCCCGGGGGACTTTTAACAAACCAGAGACTCGGGGGGGGACGGGGAGGGTGCTCCCCGGCAAAAGCCGGGCTTTTACCGGCCTGGGGATGCAAGCTCCCCGTACTCCGACGCCCCGGGCCTGCCCCGTGTAATTAATGTGAGACGTAAGTCCATGGGATAGCCCCACCCGGCAGCCCACAGGCCGGGTGCTGGGGTTGTTGTCATGCCCCGTGAGCCCCTATCGGACAGACCCCTACGGGATTACCAGAAAGGAGACAATGAAAACAAATTGGGGAGGGAAAAAGAAAAATCGACTGGTTGGTTATCCAGCTTTCCGATTACCGAAAGTTGAATTACCCATGGGTTTAAATTTTATCCCCCCACCAATAATAAGTCACCAAAAAGCCAAAAAAAGCCCGATATTTTTAAATGTACCAACAAAAAACCCTTGTATTTATACTAAATTATAAGTAAAACACATTTTAAAACACATGATAATAATAATAACAATTCCTTACAAAGAAAATATACAATAAGCCGCAATTTTTTTTTTCTACTTAAAAATTAGATTATAACCCACACATGTTTACCTTTTAATGCTTCTATCATTCTTCTAAGTTAGCAAATCCTCCTCACACACACACACACAGATTGAAAATTTTTTTTTTTTTCTCCTCTCTCTCTCCCCTCTCTCTCTCTCTCTCTCTCTCTCCTTCTCCTCCTCTCTTCTCTCTCTCTCTCTTCTCTCTCTCTCTCTCCTTTTTCCCCTCTCCTCTCTCTCGCACACACCTTTTCTATATATTGCAAGAGTTCTGTTATTGCCAAACCATTTAACTTTTAAAGGAGTAAGTTTTATCTAATTTTAGATTTTTTATGGATTATCTGGAAGTATCATGTCATTGGGAAATGGCTGAAATAGGGACTTTTAATCATTGTAACTGAAAATGGATTCCAGATTTCGTGTTCAGCATGCCCGAAAACTGCTAGGAACTCATTTTCAAGCAAATCTATTCGTCAAAAAATATTGCAAATTTTGCAAGGCATACAATATTGCAAATTTGCAAGGCACGTTTTAGGGAACAATATGGAGGTGGTAATTTTTTTATGGGAAAATTTGAGGTGGTAAGTCTTTTTAGGGAACAATATAGAGGTTGGTAAGTCTTTTTAGGGAACAATAGAGAGTGTGGTAAGTCTTTTTAGGGAACAATATAGAGGTTGGTAAGTCTTTTTAGGGAACAATAGAGAGGTTGGTAAGTCTTTTTAGGGAACAATAGAGAGGTTGGTAAGTCTTTTTAGGGAACAATAGAGAGTTGGTAAGTCTTTTTAGGGAACAATAGAGAGTTTGGTAAGTCTTTTTAGGGAACAATAGAGAGTGTGGTAAGTCTTTTTAGGGAACAATATAGAGGTTGGTAAGTAGGTTCCTAAGAAGTCCCTATTTCAGCCAATTCACAATGACATGATACTTCCAGATATTCCTAAAATAATAATTACAAATTAGACAAAACTTACTCCTTTAAAAGTGAAATGGTTTGGCAATAACAGAACGCTTGCAATGTAAGGTAAGGGTCAGTTGGTCATTCTTTTTTAACTTATTATTCTTATTCCTTCATAATCATCTTATTCCTCCTCCTCCTCCTCCTCCTCCTCCTCCTCCTCCTCCTCCTCCTCCTCCTCCTCGGAATCCAAATCAAACCCGAAAAGGTTCTTTCAATACGTTCGAAGTAAGAAAAACGTCAAAACATGTATTGGGCTACTGAAAGATAAAAATAACATCTTGGTAAATGATAATAAGAGCATGGCATGCGTCCTCAATGATTACTTTAATGCGGTATTTATTAAAGAAGACGAAGCTCCATTACCAGAACCAGTAAACATGTATGCGGGACTCGAAAGTGATAGATTGGTAATAGGAGAGATAACAGTAGACGAAGTATCAAAGTATTTGCAGAAACTTGACCCAGCAAAATCCGTGGGGGTGGACGAAATTTCGCCGCGATTACTTCGCGAATGTCAGTCAACTTTCGCTCCCATTAAAGATTATTCTCAATAAATCGCTAATGGACAAAAATGTTCCTAGTATGTGGAAATTAGCAAATGTTACACCGATATTTAAGAAAGGGAGTAAAAGCCTCGCAAGTAATTATCGCCCAATTAGTCTAACGTCCGTGATTGTTAAACTATTTGAGAAAATATTGCGGGATAAAATTGTGTCTTTCCTCGATGAAAATAACTCAATACTAAACTCCCAGCATGGATTTCGAAATAAGAGATCCTGCTTAACAAACCTTATCGATTTTTTTAATGTCATTTATTCAACCTGGGACGGTAAAACTCCCTCGGATGTAATATACCTTGATTTTCAGAAAGCCTTCGATACAGTTCCCCATAAGCGACTTTTAACCAAGCTAAGGGCACATGGCTTAGGAGAGCAATTATGTTCATGGATTGGCGATTGACTTTCAAATCGCAAACAACGGGTAGTAATAAATGGCGAGGCATCTGATTGGTTAGATGTTACTAGTGGGGTGCCTCAGGGCTCGGTCTTGGGTCCCACTCTTTTTCTTATATATATATATCAATGATCTGGACTGCGGACTTGTATCTAAAATATCGAAATTTGCAGATGACACCAAATTAGGCGGTAAAGCATATACTAGAGAAAACTGCGAACTCATACAACGTGATCTCGGCAAACTATCAAATTGGAGTGATAAATGGCTATTAAAATTAAATTCCGAGAAATGTAAAGTAATGCATATAGGCAACGATAACCTCATATATAACTATCAAATGCAAAATAAATCGCTAATTGAAGTACAGCAGGAAAAATATTTAGGTGTCATCATCAGTGACGATCTGAAAACCAGTCCGCATTGCCTAGCTGCCAGTAAAAATGCGAATATGATGTCGGGCTTCATTAAACGCAACTTTGAACATAAAACTCCGAAAGTAATGACACAATTATACACGTACTTGGTTAGGCCGCACTTAGAATATGCCGTTCAATTCTGGTCGCCCTGTTTCGTAAAAGATCAAGCCAAATTGGAATCAGTGCAAAGAAGAGCAGCCAAACAAATTTCATCACTGCGAAATTCATCTTATGAAGAGAGACTGCGGAAACTTAATATGTTTTCCTTAAAGGATCGTAGAATCCGTGGGGACTTGATAGAAACCTTTAAGATTCTAAAAGGATTTGATGTCATTAATCAAGAGAACCTATTCGAGCTTTCTCCTCAAGTGATAACAAGAAATAATGGTTTAAAACTAAACGATCAATGTTGCATCACAGATCTCCGTAAAAAATATTTTAATGCTAGAGTCGTTGAACGATGGAACAAGTTACCAGCAAATGTTGTCGAAGCCAGACAATAACTACATTTAAAAACAGACTTGACGTGCACTGTAAAGTAAATGGGTATTGATAGTGCCCTGCGAATTCATATTTAGTCCCCCGGATCGATTAGTTGTAGTGGTAGTGGTAGTTGTAGTTAGTAATTTCATATCCTATCATTCTTCAATCCGTAACTTCCATGTTCCTATCTTCTTTAGGGACATGGTATCATTTTCCAACTGTTTTCTTACATGTAGTTGATAGTTAGTAGTAATGTAGTTCAGCAGATACCCTCGTCATGGACCATTAGGTCTCCTGGTGTCTGTTATTCCTATGTAATCCTATGTAATCCTCCTCCTCCTCTTCCTCCTCCTCCTCCTCCTCCTCCTCCTCTTCCTCTAATCTTCCTTCAACCACACAACCACCACACACTACCACTACCACTACTTCCCACCTATATAACCATTGGGGAAGGCATACTACCACCACCACACTACCACACTACCACTACAACCACACAACCACCACACAACCACACTACCACAACCACTACTTTCCACCTATATAACCATAAGGAGAAACCATACTACTACCACCACCACCAACACCACCACTTCTATCGTTTACAGTATGTGGTGGTGGTAGTATGTCCCCCTTTCCCCCCTCCCCCCTTTCCCCCTCCCCCTTTATAAAGCTACAGGTAATGAAAGAAAGAAAAGTGTGAGGCTACAACAACCTTACCTAGAGGAGGAAGAGGATATAGTGGGGGAGTATTTGTTCGGAGAGGGGAATGTGGAAGAAACAAAAAGAACAATCAACAGTTTTTGGATGACCAGAGGAAAGAAAAAGAAAGAAACTAATAAGATAGAATAAGAGAAGAAAACAAATTAAAGCCCCAGACAGCAAGAAGAAACACGTCAGGGAGTGCCGTTGAAAAAGGCCTGACTCCCGACCAACAACTGAACTGAACTGAGGTAAAGTGCAGGGGGGGTCATAGAAAACGTGGCATGGAGATGGTTATGGAGGGCAAACTTATATAATATTGCTTGCTTTATATGCTATGTGTGCTTTGTCAAACATTTTTTTTCTTCAATGTATTTATGGTTAAAGGCAAACGTGTATATGGTCTTTTTTTAATATGTAGTTTTTCAAAAATATATTTAATTTGCAGGATTACCATAGTTATCTTCCCCATTTATAGTCCCCATATATTTATTATTATTTGGGCAAGCCGCCGACTGTCGTGTGGCGACAGTCGGCGGCCAGCCTAAAAAATCGTGTGAGGTTATACCGATTCTTAAATTTACTATTCTTTGTGTCTATGGACGAGATAGAAAAGAAGGAAGGAGGGAAGGAAGGAAGGAATTTAAGGTATTGGGTAGTGAGCGATTTTTGAGAGAAAAAGAAAAGAAATAGAAATATATTATATAGAAAAGGGTCTGTGTTATATAGAAAAGATTTATGTCATTATGTTGTCCAGATGAAGAGATTATCTCGACATTTAGAGAGAGAGAGAGAGAGAGAGAGAGAGAGAGAGAGAGGGAGGAGGAAGGAATATAAGGAGGAGTGACGATTGAGATGAAAGAAGAGATAGAGAATATATTAAGGGACACGGTCTTCTTCATATCGAAAAATCTTTTCATTCTCTCTCTCTGCTCTTCAGTGCATTCGCTCTCGCTCTCGCATCTCGCTCGCTCTCCCCGTCTGCTCTCGCTCGCTCGCTCGCTGCTCGCGTCGCCCGCTCTCGCATACTCGCTCTCGCTCTCGCTCTCGGCCTCTACATCATCGCTCTCTCGCTCTCTCTCGCTCTCTCTCGTCTCTCTCTCTCTCTCTCTCTCTCCTCTCCTCTCTCTCTCTCTGCTCTTCGTCTCGCTCTCTCTCGCTCTCTCTCTCTCTCTCTCTCTCTCTCTCTGCTCTCTTCTCCTCTCTCTCTTCTATAATATATATATATATATATATATAATATATATATATAATTGGCCAAGTATTGCTCGCTCACCTGGGACGCAAATGATAGACTTCTTTGTTTGATCTCATTATTATTGTTATTGTTATTGTTATTGTTATTGTTATTGTTATTATTTATATTGTTGCTATCATGTCTGCTACCTTTACTATTACCGCTGCTACTACTACTACTACATACTAACTACTACTACTACCATTAACTACTGCTACTCTCTCTCTCTCTCTCTCTCTCTCTCTCTCTCTCTCTCTCTCTCTCTTCTCTCTCTCTCTCTCTCTTCTCTCTCTCATCTCTCTCTCGTCTCTCTCTCTCTCTCTCTCTGTCTCTCTCTTCTGTCTCTGTCTGTCTCTGTCTCTCTCTGTCTTCTCTTGTCTCTCTCTGTCTCTCTCTGTCTTCTCTGTCTTCTCTGTCTCTCTCTCTCTCTCTCTCTCTCTCTCTCTCTCTCTCTCTCTCTCTCTCTCTCTCTCTCTCTCTCTCTCTCTCTCTCTCTCTCTCTCTCTCTCTCTCTCTCTCTCTCTCTCTCTCTCCCCAACCGACATGTACAGTGTCTAGATATTCAAAATATCCGCATAATATCTGCATCCATCAATGTGGATGCGGATGCAGATGTTAAAAATTATGCGGATATCCGCGGATGCGAATGCGGATTCGGATATCTGGTCCACCTCTAATCATCATCATCATCATCATCACTGCCTTTCCCCACCTCCTCTTCCTCTACCCCTGACCCCCGCCACCCAACATCCCCTTACTTGACCAAACACGTTAACAAACACACATGATATGCTCATGATATCCTCTTTCATCCCTTTCTTACGCCCCGCTTCCCTTGGCTTCCTCCCTCCCCTCCTTAAAAAATCTAAAAATAATTCTTCCTTTTGACTTGTTCGTAGCACTTTTTTTTTTCCTTGTGACTGAGTTTTCTTTGCCATTTATTTTCATAGTTGAACGAGAAACACTGAAAATAATAGATAAGAAAAAAGATAATAAGAAAGAAAGAAAATAATAACAAAAAAAATTAAAGAAACGAAGAAGGCAATAATATTTAGGAGAAGAAATAGGAATTTTTTTAGTATTAAAATGCTGTTTGACTCAGCAGGAATAAAAGGGGGATGAAAGGGAGGAAGAGGAGGAGGAGGAGGAGGAGGAATACATAGGAATACATAGGAATAACAGACACCAGGAGACCTATTGGTCCATAACTAGGGTATCTGTTGTACTACATACTACTAACTATCAACTACATGTAAGAGGACAGTTGAAAAATGATACCATGTCCCTAAAGAAGATAGGAACATGGACGTTTCGTAGTGAGGAATGATAGGATATGAAATATGCTAACTACAACTACCACTAACACTAATCGATCCGGGGGACTATATTATGAATTCGCAGGGCGCTATCAATACCTATTTACTTTACAGTGCGCGTCAAGTCTGTTTTTAAATGAAGTTAATGTGCTGGCATCGACAACAATTGCTGGTAATTTGTTCCATTGATCAACAACTCTAACATTGAAATAATTTTTACAGAGATTAGTGATGCAACGTTGACCGTTCAGTTTAAAATCGTTATTTCTTGTTGCAACTTGAGGAAAAAGCTCGAATAGGTTCTCTTGATTAATGACATCTAATCATTTTAGGATCTTAAAGGTTTCTATTAGTCCCCACGGATTCTACGATCCTTTAGGGAAAACATATTAAGTTTCCGCAGTCTCTCTTCATAAGATGAATTCCGCAGAGATGGTATTAGTTTGGTTGCTCTTCTTTGAACTGATTCCAATTTGGCTTGATCTTTTACGAAACAAGGTGACCAGAATTAAACGGCATATTCTAAGTGCGGCCTAACCAAAGACGTGTATAATCGTGTCATTACTTTCGGAGTTTTATGTTCAAAGTTGCGTTTAATGAAGCCCAACATCATATTCGCTTTTTCATATAATATATCCGAGGGAGTTTTAGCGTCCCAGTTTGAATAAATGATCTTGAAAAAATCGATAAGGTTTGATAAGCAGGATCTCTTATTTCGAAATTCATGATGGGAGTTTAATATTGAGTTATTTTCACCGAGAAAAGACACTATTTTATCCCGCAATATTGTCTGAAATAGTTTAACAATTACAGACGTTAGACTAATTGGAAGATAATTACTTGCGAGGCTCTTACTCCCTTTCTTAAATATCGGTGTCACATTAGCAAATGTCCACATACTAGGAACATTTTAGTCCATTAGCGATTTATTGAAAATATTTTTTAATGGGAGCGAAAGTTGACTGTGACATTCGCGAAGTAATCGCGGCGAGATTTCGTCCACCCCCATGGATTTTGCTGGGTCAAGTTTCTGCAAATACTTTGATATTTCGTCTACTGTTATCTCTTCTATTACCAATCTATCACTTTCGAGTCCCGCAAACATGTTTACTGGTTCTGGTAATGGAGCTTCGTCTTCTTTAATAAAAACCGCATTAAAGTAATCATTGAGTACAGACGCCATACTCTTATTATCATTTACTAAGATGTTATTTTTATCTTTCAGTAGCCCAATACATGTTTTGACGTTTTTCTTACTTCGAACGTATTGAAAGAACCTTTTCGGGTTTGATTTGGATTCCTCTGCAATTTTTTCTTCATACTCGCGCTTTTAAGACTTAATTAATTCTTTGCAACGACGCTTTACGTCATTGTAATCTCTAAAATCGCAGTCCGCATTTGATCGCTTGTAAACTTTATACGCCCGGCGTTTACTGCCGATGATTTGTTGAATCTCATTAGTCATCCAACAGGGTCTGTTTATGTTATTCAAACGTTTTCTTACCATGGGAACATATTTTTAAACAACCAATTGGAGTTTATTTGTGAATAAATTACACATGTTTTCGGCGTTATTACCATTTAGTAGGTCAATCCAGTCAACTTCGCTTTGTACCCTACTGATCTTTGTGAAATCTGCTTTATTATAGTTGGGAACTAATAACCGATTTTCTGTGATGTCTACGTTGCAATTTATGCCGCATCTGATTAACCTGTGATCACTGTTTGCCAAATGTTCACCTATATCGCAATAATCAACCAGATCAATATCGGTAGTGAAAACTAAATCTAGGATACTATTATGTTAGTATAACCGAGCACGCTCGGTTCACAACCGAGAAGTCCCGGGTTCGATCCACGGGCGGAGCGGAAGCAGTTGGGCTGTTTCCTTAAAATCCGAGCCCCTGTCCACCCAGCAGTGAATGGGTACCGGATGTTAGCCGGGGGTTTGTAACCCGCCTCCCGGGGTGCTGGCTTCGGCCAACACTATAAGCACTAGAAGACAGCTCTCTAGGGGTAGTCTGAGAGAGAGCTGTCTGGTTACAGTGGAGATCCATCTCAGCTGCGTTGATAACTGACGAAATTATTCTAAAAAAGACAAAAAAACATCCCGTGTAGGTTCACGGACCACCTGATTTATATATGCTTCGTTTACCATATCAAGCAATCGCATACCCTCTCTATCAGCAAAATTATTACTCCAGTTTATACGAGGTAGGTTAAAATCTCCACTTATAATTGTATCGTTGTTATTGTTGACAACTGACTTTATCTCGTCATATAGGAGGCAATCTACTTCCGCATTTGCTTTAGGAAGACGATATATTGTCCCAATAGTTAGCAGTTTACCGTTAAGCTTAATCTTTGCGTAGACTGAGTCATAATGATCTTGATTTACTTTATCGATTTTGATTGCTTGCAAATTATCTTTAATGTAAAGAATGACACCTACACCTGCTTTATGCGTACGACAATTTAGGAATGTCTTGTAGCCTGTAATCGTTATTTCAGAAAATAAATGTTTATTTATGGTGTTGAACCAACTCTCAGTGATACTAACGATATCTGGCGTTCCGGAAACAACGTAAGCCAATAATTAATTACGCTTTAAAATAATGCTTTTGGCATTTGTGTATAGTAATTTAAGATCCTTAATAGTTTTGGTAACCTTGCGTGATGGTTTACCGGCAGGGTGTCTAGGGTCCACTGTAACAGAGCGCTTTAATAAGTTACTTTGATTAGTATTTGCGGAAACAAAACGTGACCCAGCGTTGTTGTGGAGAAGGAAGAGGAGGAAGAGGAAGAGGAAGAGGAGGAGGAGGAGGAGGAGGAGGAGGAGGAGGAGGAGGAGGAGGAGGAGGAGGAAGAGGAAGAGGAGGAGGAGGAGGAGGAGGAGGAGGAGGAGGAGGAGGAGAGGAGAGGAGAGGAGGAGGAGGACAGATAAATTGAATGCAATGATTTATTGGAGAAAAACAAGGAAATAGACGATTACAGAAATAATTATGAGAGAGAGAGAGAGAGAGAGAGAGAGAGAGAGAGAGAGAGAGAGAGAGAGAGAGAGAGAGAAGAAGAGAGAGAGAGAGAGATGAGAGAGAAGAGAGATGAGAGAGAGAGAGAGAGAGAGGGTGATATAGAAAAGAACAATGATGAAATATTGAAGAAAAAACATAAATTTGGATTTGCTATGTTGGTTTTGTGTTATTTGATGGAAAAAAAATTCAAAGGGAAGGAAATGAAAGAAGGAAAGAAGAGAGGAAAGAGGAGGAAAGATGAGATTACAGAGAGAGAGAGAGAGAGAGAGAGAGAGAGAGAGAGAGAGAGAGAGAGAGAGAGAGAGAGAGAGAGAGAGAGAGAGAGAGAGAGAGAGAGAGAGAGAGATTGACGGATGCAATCTTTCTTTCTTTATATTCTTCTCATTCTATTGTTACTGAATTCGTATTTTTCGTTTGCGTTATCTCTCCCTTCATTCCTTTATTCCTTCATATCTTCCTTTCATCTATTTATTTACTTCATTATTTTTCATTTCCTTCATTCATTCCATCCTTCCCTCCTTTTTTTCATTACTTCCTTCCTTCCTTTCTTATCTTATATATATTTCCACAGTCCCTCATTACCTCCGCTAACGAAGTTGTCGGGGCTATGTTTTCACCCCGATCTGTCTGTCTGTCTGTCTGTCTGTTTGTTAGTGTACAGGATTTCTCAAAAAGTTACAAATAGATTTGGACCAAACTCGGTATGCCAAGTCTATTTGGTATAAGGAAGAACTTATTTTATTTTAGATTAAATCTATTGACAACTGTTGCCATGGCAACCAATTGATGAAGTATTCGGCCGGAGGTATGCGCTCATACTGAGTGCATATATATATATATATATATATATATATATATATATATATATCTTTTTTTAAACTTTTTTATATTCGGGCGGAGGTATGCGCTCTACTGAGTGCCCCCCCCCTAGTTTATGTCTGCTTTTCTGCCTGTTTGGCTGGCTGTCTATCGTTCTCTCTCTCTCTCTCTCTCATCTCTCTCTCTCCTCTCTTCTCCTCTCTCTCTCTCTCTCTCTCTCTCTCTCTCTCTCTCTCTCCTCTCTCTCTTCTCTCTCTCTCTCTCTCTCTCTCTCTCTCTCTCTCTCTCTCTCTCTCTCTCTCTCCTTCTCTCTCTCTCTCATCTGTCTTCTCCACTCTCTTCTCCTCCATTTGGTTTTTTATTTATATCACAGGAACACACGTTTTTCATAATTACACTCTCTCCTCTTCTATCACTCTCATTGTTTTGGAAGATTACTCACAAAGAATCAATTATAATGCCTATTTAATTATATGTTATAAACAGATCAATTGTATTATAACTTACTATATCAAACTCCCATACTATCTCTTTCCTCTTGCTGATGATACCACTATTTTACATCAGGGACAAAGTCATACATTAATAAAAACACATTAAATGCAGAATTATCTCATGTTTCAAACTAGATAAAAAGTAATAAATTAACCTTGAATGCTACTAAAACTTCTTATATGGTATCTTGTTCTTTGATGATTCAACCACCAAATATTGATGTATGCATAGACAATCTTATTTTAGAGCAAGTTGGTGAATATACATTTTTGGGTGTTATTATTGATGATAAACTGAAATGGAAATCTCATATACTAGAGGTGATTACTAAACTTTGTAATATAAATGGTGTACTACATAAGATACGAAACAATATAACCATTGATAGTTTAAGACAAATATACCTATTAATAGCCTATCCACACCCTTTGTATTGTTCAGCTGTATGGGGAGGAGCATTTAAAACTTTACTTGACAGTCTTTTCATTACTCAAAAAAAGATGTTACGTGTAATGTCTCACAATCCCAGATATGCACACACAGACCCTCGCTTTAAAGACCTAAATTTACTCAAACTAACTGATATTATATCCCTCCAAGCAAATCTATTTATACATAAAGCATTATACACATACCAAGTTGACAGTGGTTTTCAGTTCATGTCTAACAACTCAAATAGCCGAAGACCAAATTACCTAAAAAATCCTATATGTAGAACGTCCCATGCACAGCGAAGCATTACGGTTAGGGGAGTAAAACTGTGGAATCGGCTGCCAGAAGATCTTAAAAACATCACCGATAGTAACATTTTCAAGTGTAAAATAAAGAAGAAGAAAATCGATCAATAAATCAAATCCTTGTTTGTATTTTAGTTTTTTGTATGCTTGTGTGTTTGTTAATATTAGCATTTGTTTTTGCCTCATCAAGATTTGCATATATTCTATTTGTATTTCATTTTTATTCACATTAATTTTTGTATGTTATTAACTATTGCTTATATAATAATTATCTTTGGTAGAATTTTTAAAGGTAATGCGATTTATTTTATATATTATTTCTCGGGCCTTATTTATCTGACTTAAATCGGCAACTATGTTTCGCAACAGTCTGTATAAAGCTTCCGCTCAACAGACCGACTTATATATATATATATATATATATATAAAATATTATATATATATATTAATATATTAATATATTATAATCTATTATCTATATATATATATATATAATATTATATTATATATATATATATATATATATATATATATATATAATATATATATATATATATATATATATATTTACATTACTGTATTGCTAATGGGCCAAATAAATGTGTCAGTATCAGTATATCTCTCTCTCTCTCTCCTCTCTCTCTCTCTCTCTCTCTCTCTCTCTCTCTCTCTCTCTCTCTCTCTCTCTCTCTTCTCTCCTCTCTCTCTCTCTCTCTCTCTCTCTCCTTCTCTCCTCTCTCTCTCTCTCTCTCTCTCTCTCTCTCGCTCTCGCTCTCGCCGCTCGCTCTCGCCTCCCTCCGCCACACACACACACACACCACACACACACACACACACACACACACACACACACACACACACACACACAGAGAGAGAAATTTATTGACCACAATTTACAAAGCTTGTGCAACAACACAAAATCAGTTAAATGGTCCACAAAAGTGTTTTAACAGTAAAGTTTACAAAAAACTGTTTCTCACATGCGCACATCTAATCCTTCAAATCTACTTTCTGACAACAAGGTCTTGAATCATCACTCAAACACTAAAACGCAAGAAATTTTTCCTTTTACAAAAATCAGTGCAATAATTATGAGCATCAATGAAAAAGAATCAATGAAAACTACAATAAATTTGTAAAAACCTAAACAAGCAATAAACAATTAAAAACGGAATACTAAAATACTGAAAATACTAAAACGGAATACTAAAACTTAATACAGAAAATACTAAAACTTAATACAGAAAATACTAAAACGGAATACTAAAAAATGGAAAATACTAAAATGGAATATTAAAAAATATTATTATTTCTTTTCTTTTTTAAACGGAGAACTACACAAAAAAAAAAAATACACACAAAAAAAAAAAAAAAAAAAACGCCATCACGAATACCACAAAACATCAATAAAATCAGACAAGCAATAAAACATCAAAGACGTAAATACGAGTACTAAAACAAACAAGAACTAAATCCTAATATAAAACATAGAGCAATATAAATTCTAAAAGGATACGGTGTACGATAGTACATACAGTGGCAAAGTCATTCCTCTCCAGCATTAAGTTTTCAAACGTCGACACATCAAATTGTTGGCGTATATTTGATGTTCTAACGCAATCACTTACAACATGCTGCTCAGTTTGAATGTGTCCACAGGAACACAGACGTTCTTCTAGTGGCAAACGACCTCTGCCTCGCCGATTCCATCGCCCCTCCTCAACAGCGAGAGAGTGCGCACTCACTCTAAAGCGAGTCC
>JACEEZ010001381.1:2500-21153 GCA_016584305.1 Chionoecetes opilio
AGGATCAGGATGAAAGACTGATAAGCACCGTGGGCCAGTACCCTTGGCTGTACGATGCTGCTCAGGAGAGCTATAAGGACGTGGCAATGAAAATAAATAATTGGACGTCTATAGCAATTCAGGTGAGCATGAATGGTACGTCGAACAGTTCTCAAAATCATGAAATTGAACATAAAGGTATTGTTCAATATATGTATGCCTACTCAAGCAATACTGCCTCTTAAAGTGAAATTGCATCTTATGCTGTGCCCATCAAAATATTAAAATTCCATCAACATCTGATATTTTGGTCTTTGTTACAGCGGAGGACTGTAAAAAGAGGTGGGCCTGCCTCAGAGACAGGTATGTCCGGATGAGGAGGGTCACCACCAAGGCTCTTTCGAGTGGTTCCGGGGCTGATGCTGCTGCCACTGTCAAGTGGTATCTGTTCCCAATTTTGGACGCCCTGCTATGCAACGCAACAGGACAACATCGCTCGTAAGTATTTGTAATTATTTATAGGCATATTCCGTTTATTCTTTTCAGATACCTGGTGATGGAATGAAAATGCACTCGTGACATTCTTAAAACACAAATCTGAAGATAATTTGGTTATAATGGACGAGGACTTCGCGGTCGTTTTCAGAGACACCGACTATTTTTTCCGGGCCTACTAGAGGTGTTTTTTATAATGGTGATAGTTTTATTTTGCGCAAACCCATTAAAAAAAATAATAAATAAAAAAAAACTCAGCTAATTTTATGGTACCGTTTCCATTACAAACACTGTATTTCCATCAGAAAAGCACTATATATACCTATAAGGTTAACTAAGGTTACTAAAGTTAACTAAGGCTACTAACCCATAAGGTTAGGTTAGGTTTCATTAAAACCTATAAGAGCCTGCTAGTTTTTCCTGGCCAAGTTTTAGTGCTATTTATGATGGAGATTCAGTGTTTTTAATGGAAATGGTACCATAAAATTCGGTGATGTTTTATTTTTTGTTTTGTTTTATGGGTTTGCGCAAAATATAACTATCTCCATTAGAAAAAGCACCTATTGTAGGCCAGGGAACAATAGTCGGTGTCTCTGAAAACGAAAGCGAAGTCCTCGTCCATTATTACCATACTTAGCGGTTAAGGTTAGGTTAGGTTTCATTAAAACCTATAAGGTTAGGTTTGGTATGTTCTATTCAATTACTTCCCTGTTATCTGAGACCCTGACAACTTTTTTCTGGCAAAGTTTTAGTGCTATTTCTGATGGAGATACAGTGGTTTTAATGGACACGGCGACCATAAAATTCGGGGATGAATTTATTTTATTTTATTTTATTTTATTAAATTTTTAAATATGGCTTTCCGGAAAATAAAACAATCTCCATTAGAAAAAGCACCTATTGTAGGCCAGGGAAAAATTCGTCGGTGTCTCTGAAAACGACCGCGAAGTCCTCGTCCATTATTACTGATAATTTTTTAATAGGCAGTTATATTTTGTCGCATTCCGTGATCTTTTCTGTATTTTTTTTCAGCGGGGGAAGTAGCTTCCTGGAACCCTCCATAGAGTCCTCAGGACCGTCCACGAGTCACTCTTCTGACGGATCAAACAACATAGAGGTGTAAGTACAGCACAATAATTAAAACCCGGAAAGGGAGGAAGCTATAGGGAGAGGGAAGAACAATTTGTTTTGGCTGGCCGCCGACTTGCCCTAGCCCGGATTCGAACCAGGACCCGCATCTTCGTAGCCAGTCGTGCTAGCCACTACACCACAGAGGCGACCATGCTCTATTACTAGTGCTGAAATTTAAATGTACTTCTATTGTATTAGATATCTTGTATCTGTCAATACTTAGATACAAGCTCTCCTCCTCAAGCACCTCCTCTTTTGAATATATTATGTTTGTGTTATTAAATTTCTATATATTGAAATTTATTTTCAGACACGTCATCGAAGCAGACACGGGCCTGGCACAGGTTGCCTCGCCGGCAGAAGTTGGTGAAGCCTTTGCCATGCCAGCGTTGGTGGCCCGGACATCTGCCAAGAAGAGAAAATCAAGGGAGGAAAAGGGGATCTCTTGGAATTACGGTTTGTGAAGCTTTTAGAAAGGGACAGCTGAAAGACAGCAGGCCAGGGCTGACGGGTCTTGAGGGTATTTGGATTTATGTCATTGACCAAATCAGTCAACTCAATGAAAAAATCTCGGTCATCTGCAGTTTATGACAGATGCAATTTTTTGATATTTTGATACCTGAAATTTTTGTACTTTTTTGTAAATTGTAAATTATTGTACTATTGTAAATTATTCAAATTTTTCTGTAATGAAACTTGTAAATATTTAGTACATTTTGTAAAAAAAAAGAAATTGGACATTTCAAAACTTTTTTTTGTATTGTCCTTCTGGGGCATCCAGATGATCTAAAGGGATTTAGCAGATTGGGTGCCCTCGTGTCGGACAATGGATGGGCTGGCTGAGTGGGATGAGTTTACTTTGGGCAGTGGTTCCACGGTGGACCTCAATGAGCAGCTTTCAAACCACTGGGTACAGGACAGTGGATGCCGGATCCTCCCTTGACGAAAGCGCACCCTCTCTTGACGAAGTTCAGAGAGAGCTTTTTGTAGCAAAGTTGAGGGGTGGAAAGGCAGCTGGTGTTTGGAATATCCAGTGCGGGCTCCTCAAACTGGGGGTGGAGGCCATGATCCGCGGGTTGCATGCTGTCCTGACTGCAGTGTGGCATTCATGGTACGCATTCCTCCTGACTGGAAAAGGGGCTGGTCGTCCCTATCGAAAGGGAAAGGGGATCGTCAGGACTGCAACAATTACCGCCGGTATTACAACTGCTCAGCGTGCCAGGCAAGGGATTGCCCATCTATTGCGACACGGATTCGCAGTCATATCTTCCTGAAGCATCAGATACCTAAGCAGTCTGGGTTCACTGCCTGGTAAGTCAACAACAGACCGTATCCTAGGCTTCGTGTCCTGTTGGAAGGCGACGTGAGTCGACAGGGGATGCTTGCAGCCTATGGTGATTCTCAAGAAGGCGTTTGACTAGTGCATCGTGAGTCACTCATGGGATTTCTGCGACTTCGCGGGATTCCTGCACGGACTATTTGTTTGATGGGACTGGTCTGTCTCTGGGACTGAGAGAGCTGTGAAGTATGGGCAGGGGTATCCAGCTTCTTTTCCTGTTAATACATGAGTGAGGGCAAGGGTGCTCCTGGCCCATACTTTCAACTGTATGGGATGCTGGTATTAGGCAAAGTTGTAGATCCAAAAAGTGATTGTGTGAGCATCCGTCGGCAAACACCAAGATCACTGTATCTTGTTTTGCCCCGGGGGGGATTTGGGGGGGAGTTTTTTTGGGCCAGTAATCTTTTCTGAGTCGCTGGAGGGTCACTTGGTGATGGCTCTTTGAGGGCTGTACGAGGAAGCAAAGCCTTGGGACTTGAGGTCTCCTGGCTTAAGACTAAGGCCCAGGGCCCCATACTTATAGAGCTTTAGGATTCGTCCTAACCCTGCGGTCCTAAGGTTCACGAGAAAGTCTAAGACGCGTCCTAAGACGGTATTGGCTTATGACGAAGCGCTGAGCGCTAATTTAGCAAGAATCCAATTTGGATTCATGAATGTCACTACTAAGATTCATCAGAAAAGGTATAAAAAATAATCGAAAAACACAAAATTAATATTTCTATGCTAATTGCTGAAGAACTACAAGAATGAATTCATATATAAGGATAATTCGTACCAGATAGCAACGTTCCGTCAAAAGACACAAACAATTGAAATGGTCTTCGCTCTATCGCGAGGGGACAGATAATGTTTTCTGGACGAGACTTCATCTTGTCCAGCTCTTTCAAGCACGGAAGATCAAGATACTTTGATCCTATCTAGACACTTGCAAGTACCAACTACAAGGTTATTGACCTATACAAACGCCACCACCCAAAGACGAACGGGCGGACTCGAACCGCTGATCGAATGCAGGGGTCTCTACACCGGACCGCGCTTTCAAAACAAGGCAAATGCCTATGTCCTGCGAGGGGAATTTCCATTCCGAGTGATCGGTGAAGAGCCAAGGCAAGATGCACTTGGACAGGCCATCGCCAACCACAGATCGGCCGCCTTCCATAGCGAGAGTAATACGTCAAGGACTACGGTATCATGGACGAGACTTCGCGTCGTTTTCAGAGACACGACTATTTTTTCCTAGCCTACAATAGGTGCTTTTTCTAATGGAGATCGGGTTAAATGGACGAGAGTTCGCGGTCGTTTCAGAGGACACAGACTATTTTTTCTTGGCCTACAATAGGTACTTTGTGCTAATGGAGGGATAGTTTTATTGGCCGCAAACCATAAAAAAAGATAAAAATGTATACTTTGTGGTTAAGGTTAGGTTCGGTTCATTAAAACCTATAAGGTAGGTTAGGTTTCATTAAAACCTTTACAGTAGGTTAGGTTTCAAACCTATAAGGGTTAGGTAAGTTCTTTTTTTTCATTAATTCTTTTCTGTTTTAGACGCCGAACAAGAACAAAAGTATGACAATGGCCCGCCGACTGTCGATGAAAAAATGGATGTTTGGGGGTAACATCAAATATGTGGCCCAAATGGACAGGGTCATTCAAGTTTATTCACTGTACCAGTTGATTTCCACTTCAGGGGATCCCACTGGTCCAAATAAAAACCTAAGTCGGAGGGTTGTGGGGGGGGGGAAGTGGCAGGTGGTCCATACTGGGCCCATGCCTACATTACCATCCACCTTCCATCCCATAATCCTGAAATGTTTAGTCTCCACAACACACACCAAGATTATATATTGAGTCCCTCTCTGAACAAGGTCATTTTGATAGGAGAGACTGCCTGTGGGGAATGAAAAATGATTGGCAAAATCTTTCTCTGATGTCCCATGCCGCACCAGAAACATGTTAGCTCCCAGTCTGATTTGCACATCTTGTTCATCCCTGATTCACTTCCAACATCACACACACTCCAATCCTTCTCTCTCTCATGGAAAATTATGCAGAACACCTATGCCTAACAATTTGTCCACTTCTCCGGCTTGGCAAAATAGGTTGCCGGAGGAGCGCGTACTTGGAACACCATAATGCCAAAGCATTTGCCAACCACCCTCCGAGCACGACTTAACCTGAGTTAAATATTTTCTTTTTGTCCACTCAGATTTTTTCGGATATAGCCGCATAAGTTGGGGTTTAAGGGGCGAATGCCTCATCACCCACAAAACACATACGGTAAATCATCCATTTGGAGACTGCGGGAAGAAGCAGGGTTGCCATCCTCCAGTGCCCTGCCAAACGTAGGACGGTGCAAAACACTTCCGTCCTTGCCTCTCTACCATAGGAGCCCAAATCCAGATAGATGAAAGCGATAAGATGCATCTATACTCCCATCAGGGAGTGTACTGAAGGTCCTGTTGTAATTATAAATATAAGGACCTCCGACAAAGCTGGCTTCTGGATGTGATGTGCTTGCCGTCTACTGCACCTGTTTGGGAAAGGAATGATAAATACTTTGCAAATTGCATTACTAAATTTATTTGATGGTTCTTTTTCTGAATTTAATTATTTTACCACTATTACTGCTGAGTACAAAACAATGCAGATTGGTTTTATGGGACTAACCCAGCAAACATTTACTCAAAATTCCTTATCAATTGGAAGTCATTATATATATATATATATGTATATATCCATATATATTAATAATATATATATATATATATATATATATATTTATATATATACCTATTATATAATATATATTATATATATATATATATATATATACTATATATAATATATATATATATATAGGGGAGGCGGTAGCGGAAATGGTAGTGTCTCCGACTGGCGATTTGGGTGGACCCGAGTTCGATCCCGAAGAAACCCAAAACCTTTCTGGCACGTCGAGTGGCCTAAGAAATACCCACATGGCCCTGCCCATCAACTCTACCTTCGCTTGCGAGCGCATCGGAGGACACAGGGGGGCGGCATGGAGTCTCTAATACAGAGGGCGTCACTATAATAAGAACCTCCCTGCGCCACCACGGGCGAGGGCCAACCATAATCACAGCCTCAAGTGAACCCTCCAGAGGCCTACCATCCGAGAGGCTCGGGTCAAACCACTGCCTACAGGCGCTGTAGGCCTAAATGTAAAAATCATATATACTATAATATAGACATATATATATATATATTTATATATATATATATATATACATATATATATATTGATATAATATATCTATCTATCTATAATAATATAAGCGAAGAGCTGTGTCTGTCGGTCTGTGTGTGGTGTGTGATGTGTGGAAAGGTTCCGCCCCCCGTGGCGCAAACACCTCATATGGCACATTTTTGGAATAGGTTGACAAGGGGAAGGTCATAAGCCCACCTATGAGATGATCCGACACTTTTTTTTTTTTTTTTTTTGTTTAGCAGCCTATTAGCGAGAAAATGTGAAAACAAAAGTGGGTTGCGAGAATTGAGGAAGCCTGATGTAGGTTGAGGGGTAAGGTGGGGAGTGAATGGGTGCGGGGGTGATGGGTAATGGTGTTGAGTTGAAGGGTGGGGGGTGACTGATGGGTAATGGTGAGTGAATGGAGGCTGGGGGGTGATGGGTAATGGCAGTGAGGAATGGGTGGGGGGTGATGGGTAATGGGTGGAGTGAATGGGTGAGGGGGGTGAGGGTAATGGGTGAGTGAGGGTTGGTAACTTGTTTGTTGTTAACGAGAGTCAAACTCTCGTTAGTCTCGTCGTTCGCCCATCCCCCCCCCCCCTCCCCCAAGGTGGCAACAGAAGCGCCCAGGGGCCAGATCCAGCAAACACAGTACGCCGGTGTATGCAGGTGTAAGTCTGCGTTACTCCTCTTTCGAAAACTTTCTTGGATCAGGAGCTACATCTGCGCCAAATCGATGACGTCAAAACGCCAGACTTTACCCCTCGGTTTCGCAAGTCTGCGCCAACCCTCCTGCTGGATACAGCAAGCGTAACTTACTCCATTTCCGTGTACGTCAACAGGGCAATAGTTATGCGTTAGTTTACACCACCTCGATGAGGCGGTGTAGAGAAGGCGTATTCTTCATATATATAAATAAAATGTCATTATTAGGCCTAATAGACGTTCCACGAGGTTAAGGATTGAACTATAATCATTGTATCCTGGCGGAGGTGTGATGTTACACGTGGATGAGCATACATCTCTTCAGAGAGCTGCTTTCTGGAGCGTGGGTCGTGGATGGAGGCCATTCCTCGACGTTCTATATTTTGCGGGCCCTGAGGAGAGAGGAGGTTTCGTGGACCGTCTGGGACCTCCTCGACCCTAACTGACCAAGAGGCTGAATGAAGCACTACAGGTTCCCTCGCCATGAAGCTAATAGAGCTTATGCAGGAACTGTCGACCCAACTGGGAGCGAGGGACGAGAAGGACTCTGCGCCATTCCCCCGCAACAAACCGGGTGTTGGGCCTTCGCGATATGATAGTGGCTCTTTTTAAACAGTCATTGGAGAATACCACAGGTACGTACATCGTATCAAATGTACGAGGGGTTATCAACAGACACCAGTCCCAAGATCCTATCGTCAACAACTGTGTCGCCAGCCGCGTCATTATGTTATTGAATTGGTAAAATTCTAGAGTCCTTTCCCGCCCTTATTAGTGCTTTTTTTTTCTCCAGACCTTCAAGATTCCTTGAGATTTCCTCTAAAAACGTAGCTAATTATAAAGGTAGGTCGGGGTTTAGAGTGAACCGAGAGATGCCCCCAAAACCTCCCCGACCGTAAATGACCCCTGGACCCCCCCAAAAAATTATCACTAACTTCTAACCTCTTTATACCCTAACATAAAACTAACCTTACCAAAACACCGCCTTGCGAGACCTAAGGCGGAAAGGACCTCCTGACATATCTGGGATCCGTTATGTCAGGCGAGTTTGGTCAATAGGGAGTATTGCTGAAAAACTGCATATTTACCGGAAGGTTTGTTTCCACAGCTATTAAACAGATCCCTTCAGATCCTCCTCTAAACGTAATTATAAAAGTGAAAAGATTCCGCCAACCCCCCCTCTACCCCTATTAGAACCCCCGGGAAAAGGTTAATATTACTAATCTAACCGCATCAATTCTCCAGACCTCTGCTAGTATACTAAACTAACCTGTTTTGGGGCATTGATTACTATAACCTAACCTCACTGGGGGGGTTTTCTGACTCAACTGTTCGTTATCACGAAACCCCCCTTGTGTTATTTTAATTCCGACGGCTGTTGTAGGGGTTTTAGGAATACTCCATACTCCTTATGAGGACTTGTTCAGGATACTTAAAAACCACCTGATCGTGTATTGGATTAAAAACGCACATATAAAAAACACTAATAATGGGGCGGGAAACGTACTCTAAAAATGTTGTATTCCTTATGATTTGTTTGTGCCATTGAAGATACGTTATTATATAAATACTGTGCACGCTGTCTTCAGTGACACAAAGTCTGTAGTGATGCTAAAACTCAATATATGGCGACGGCGACCCTAGTATATGAACTGTAGTAGTTCTTAAGTAGTAGTAGACGGTAACATGATCCTGCATGTTAGGTTAGGTCAGTCAGGATCCCTGCCCCTCATTGATCCTGCATGTTAGGTTAGGTCAGTCAGGATCCCTGCCCCTCATTGATCCTGCATGTTAGGTTAGGTCAGTCAGGATCCCTGCCCCTCATTGATCCTGCATGTTTGCCAATGTTAGGTCACGATAGGTGTACGATTCTCAACCATGCATCGTACATCGTACGGATAGTCAAATTATCGTACAAATACGATAATTATCGTACAGTTCCAACCCTGCGAGTCACCTCCGACTGCAAGTGCGGCAGAGGGCACGAGGGGGAAGCATAAGCCTCAATTAATTACATGTCACTCAACAAATCCAGCCTGCGACACCACCGAGCGAGTGCCAGCCATCTCATACTTCTAAAAATAACATACAAGGCCAACCACCTGAGGCCTCAAGGAAGATAAAAGCCTAAGGCGCTACAAGTAAAAAAACAGATAAAAATATTACTAAGAAAATAAATATAGGGTGGAGTCAAAAGCTTTTAGTCTCATCAAGTCTCCTCCAACTGACTTTCAAGAGAGAGAGCTCGCACGCGTAGGTCTAGTCTCTGAGACGGAAACTGAGAGACTGAAGCGCATTTGTTCGGTAAAATAAACCGTTAGCCGTGGAATGTATCAGTACGAGGCTGCGGAAAATGTGGGGAAGCAATGTTTCCATAATATCTCAAGAACCGTATTTGCTACGAGAAAACGTTATAGAGGGGGAAAAAATCTAGATTTCAACAGGCTTCCCTGTGGTATAAGCAGATTTAAATTCCATTGATAAATGACCGAATTAAGTATGTTTTTAAGGCATATTACCCGAAAAAAATATTCCAGAAATCAAGGGAAAATTGCATACATGCGTAAAACTCTTGCGGATAAGAAATGTACATTTTTCAAAGTGGAATACGATTCCTGCAGACACTCTCTCCATCAAGACATAACAATATGTTAGACGGATAAAAGATAGATGTATGGTGCATCAATAAGCTGCTGGTCATTGAACGGCACAAGGGTGCGCAAAATATAAAAACTTGTCTAAAAATCTGTATAAGCAAAAAAAAACTGATAGATGCTTAGAGTAGATCTCGTTGAGCTTAACAAAAAGTATTCATGCCATTTTTGGTCTAGGGTCAATAGTTTCATTTAAAAAATAGGGAAACGCAATAATAGTGGAGTGGCTTCTAGGTAGGCTAGAAAATGAGGTATACCTTGCACCTTCTTAGAACAAAGCCAAACCAGGCTCATTTGAATCGTATTGGTGTCTATTTTGCGAAAATCATGGTTGTAGTTCGCCGAAAGGCGTCCAACAGCAAATTAACCCGTTGATTGCGATGACATCAGACAAAATCTGGAATTCCAGAATTTCACTTTATCTTGATGTTTCACACATTTCATCATCATTTTAAGGTTAGAGTACCATTATATGTCCCCCTAGGATATCATACTTGCTCATTAATATGTTTTTTAATATCAAAGGGATCATGCAACCCCCAGAATTTCCATGAAATTTGGCTTTTTGGAGTCTTTTCACGATATTGCATAACAAAAGCATATGAAATGGACACAAATAGTAAAAAGTAAAGAACTAAACAAATTCATATTCAGCTGGGAAGATCTCAGTTTAATATTAAGATTCACACCTTCCTCAACCTCATCGTATAACATAGTTATTAACCCCTTAAAGCCAAACAAGTAACAACCTGGAAAGTGGCAAATGATTGCGGAGATAGCGATTGCTCCTTTTTCAACAAAATACTACATGTCCTAAGTTAATAAATGCAATTTATCATACTGACAACATTCAAATATCTTCAATTTACCTCTCTTTAATCACCAACATAGCAGATTGACAGGATTATATGGCTTAATTGAGTACCATACCCAATATTTTGACAAGCATTCATATTTCAATGAGATCCTTTCCCTCAGGTTCATCACCAAATTCCGTAACAACCATAACAACCATGGGTACTCCGTAGTGTAGGGGTAGCACGCTCGGTTCACAACCGAGAAGTCCCGGGTTCGATATCCGGGCGGAGCGGAAACAGTTGGGCTGTTTCCTTAAAACCCGAGCCGCCCCTGTCCACCCAGCAGTGAATGGGTACCGGGTGTTAGCCGGGGGTTTTAGCGCGTTTTCGCGACCACTCTGGCCCGGTCTGGACTGGGCTAGTCCCGGGCGGCCACTGTTTTCGCGAGCCGGATTGGACCGGGCTGGAACGGGCGAGACTGGGCTAGGCCAGTGAGCAGGGGCCAAATCCAGCAAACACATACGCCGGCGTATATCAGCGTAAGTCTTAGATACTCCTCTTTCGAAAACTTTCTTGGATCAGGAGCTACATCTGCGCCAAATCGATGACGTCACAAGGCCAGACTTTACCCCTCGGCGCAAGTCTGCGTCCACCCTCCCTGTCTGGATCCAGCAAGCGTACTTACTCCATTTCCGTGACGTCACAGGGCCAATATTATGGCGTAGATTTACACCACCTCGATGAGGAGGTGTAGAGGAGGCGTATCTCATATATATAAATAAAATGTCATTTATTATGCCTAATAGACGTTACCACCGAGGTAAGGATTGAAATATAAACCTATTAGTATCTGGCGGAGGTGTGATGTTTACATTCGTGGAGAGCATTACCTCTCTTCAGAGAGCTGCTTTCTGAGCGTTGGTCGTGATGGAGGCATTTCTCGGCGTTCTTTATTTGCGGGCCCTGAGGAGAGAGAGGAGGTTTCGCGACCGTCTGGACCTCCTCGCCCTAACTGACCAAGAGCTGATGAAGCACTACAGGTTCCCTCGCCATGAGCTAATAGAGCTTATTGAGGAACTTGTGCCCCAACTGAGGAGGAGGACGAGAAGGACTCGCGCCATTCCCCCGCACACACAGGTGTTGTTGGCCCTTCGGATACTGACTAGTGGCTCTTTTCAACACGTCATTGGAGATACCACAGGTACGTAACCGTATCAAATGTACGAAGGTTTCATCACATACACCAGTCAAGATCCCTATCGTCAACATGTGTCGCCAGCCGCGTCATATGTTATGAATTTGGTAAAATTCCGAAGAATTTGAAATCTTTAAAGAATTAAAGAATTTGGTAAATGACCCCTGTTCCCCCAAAAAAATATCACTAACTTCTAACCTCATTATAATCTAGCCTAACCTAACATAAACTAACCTTACCAATAACCTCCTTGCGAGACCTAAGGGCTGGAAAGGACTCTCCTGACGTATCTGGGACCTTGTTATGTCAGGAGAGTTTGGTCAATAAGGAGTATTGGTTGAAACTGCATATTTACCGGAGTTTTTTTCCCCAGACCTTCACAGATCCCTTCAGATCCTCCTCTAAAACGTAATTATAAAGTGAAAGATTCCCGCCAACCCCCCTTCGACCCCCAAAAAGGGTTAATATTACTAATCTAACCTCATCAATAACTCCAGACCCCCTGCTAGTATACTAACCTAACCTGTGTGGGCATTAGGGTGGAGTGAAAATGGCCCAATTTTTTTTTTTTTTTTATTTCAATTAGCTAGATATGTCAAAAAGTGCCAATACATCAATAGAACACTGTGTAAAAATTTAATGATTTTTGAACAATTTTTTGATCACCCTTCACAACTTTTTATTTGACAATACTACGCGACATTAGAACGATATAGGTAGATTAGCGTCTAGGTAAGGTAGTCATCTTAAAACTCATTTAATGCAATCAAATACTTTGATTATTACAGTATCTCTTGATTTCAAAATCACAAACAGTTACAAGGTGAAGTGAGAGAAGTCACGTTTCGACTCGAACGTCGGCATTAGCTGTCGAGAAGCGACGCGTGGACGGATGAAGCCATCTCGCGATTTCTGTCCACACACAGCTTTTGCCGCCTCGGTCACCAGCTTCACGTGTCTTTCCACAGCCTGTGTGTGGCAGGGAAATTTTGGGAAGAGGACAGTTGGAGTCACCTCCGTCGTGATGAGTTCCCTGAGCTCAGCATCTGTCATTGCCTTGATTACGGGAGGCTCCGAGATAGGGCAGACTGCCCAGTCGATCATGTCGAAGTATTCCACGGCGTCGAAGTTGAGTTTGCGGGAACCCCCCCATTCGGAAAATGTGGCCCATTCATGTCTCCAAGGAGAAAAAAATGGACGGGGAAGCTGGCGGATAAGATCCTCAAGATCTTGGAGAGGTATGTCGTCATTTGGAGGTAGATATATTGAGCAGACAGTGTAGGTCTTGTGCAGATGGATACGACCTGCTACAGCCTGCAAGGTGATTGCAGCGGGATGACAGTTAAAGGGGACATCCCGACGATGATAAAGCCACAACCGCCACTAAAGCCACCACCTGCTGGAGGTGATGTGTGGACAGGTATAAAACCTGTCGGGCAGAGACACCTTCCCTGCCCTATCATTGTCTCTTGTAAACATAAAACTACTGGGTCCAACTCGTTGATGAGAAGGACTAGTTAGTTCTTCCCAGTTTGCACGTAATCCACGAATATTCCATTGGAGGATTGAAGATGTTATTTCGTGCGTGAAGATGATGCAGTAGAAGCCTTACGGCTTGGAGACCCTGCGCTGTTTTTAAAGCCCAAGCATCTTTTTTCTGTGTTGTAGAAGATGGTAAACTACTTTTCCTTATATTCCCAGATGTCGGTTGGCGTTTGCGTATATCCGGCGGTGAAATCGGGGTTCTCATACGAGGACCCGCGGCAGTAGCAGAGACCGTATGACCCACCAAAGATGCCGATTTACTGACAGAAGATTTACCACTTCTAGGTTTACTGATAGCTCTCGACGAGGGTCTTGAAGATTGCTTATCAGCATGGGTATCAACTACTTGTGTGTTCATAGCTTGTGAGACACCTTCGCCATCAGCGTGTTGTTGAGCTGTGTCGCTAGCCGCTTCAGGGGTGGTAACAGGGGCAGTGACATTAGGAGTCACGTCAGTACTCCCACACCTATCAGTAGGTGTATCTTTACGCAAGTCCATCCCCTCCTGCTCAGCAATTGAGATTTTAGCCGGAGGGACGCCCACTGACTCTAAGGACTTATTGGAACTGCGAGTTCGCTTCTGAGACTCTTTATTAGGATGGGTTTCTGGGAGCCTCTTAGAGGAGGAGTCACTAATGTCATATTTCCCGTGTGCGGCATGCACTACACGAGAGGTGGTTAGAGGCTCATTATGAGAAGAGTCAGCAGACTCCACAGAGGCGCAGGTCAATAGCGAGAACTTATTCTTCACTTGGATGGATGGATTAGGTAGAAGAGAATGTGGTGGTGGAACTGCAGCAGGCTGATTAGGAGTCTTAGAAGAAGCAGCAGCCATCGCGGATGCGTAGGTCCTGCTGTCTACCCCGCCTGCTTGTCTGTGGGAAAGTTCTCTTCTGGCGCTCCCAAGACTGATAAATTGGGAGTTGGCCAAATAAAGGATGTCTTCTTCTAATTTGTAAATCCCACACTGTCAGGAACTCGGTGGGTGATCAGCACGGCAGTGGAAGCAGTAGGGAGTTGACGTACAGTCAGCTATGGCATGGGAACCCAACGCCGAGCATCGACCACAGCGAGGAGAGGATTTACAAACACTTTTGTCGTGCCCAAAGCTGTAGCACTCATAGCACTGCATAGGCGGTCGATAAAGGCTTTTATCTTCAGAGACTGGGGACCGATTCTGATGGAATCGGGGAGACTTGATCCGTAGAAAGTTATAATGATCATGTTTTTGCTTCCTCTGACCTTATAGACCTGTTGAACTCTTTCCGGGTACATGTTTAGTATTTCTGCCTCCGAAAACTCAAAGAGGTCGTAGTTGTAGACTACGCCTTTGCTGGTATTAAATTTTGGATGAGGTTTGATGGTATCAAAAATGCTGTCATCGGTGATGGGCATGTGGAAGAGTATCCGAGCCTGAGTAAGGTCCTTTGCTCGGATTAGAACCCCCCTGCCATACCTTTTCAGGTGGCCTTCCGGGATCATTCCAATTTCTTTCTCCAAATACCGCGCCGCAAGGAAAAAGCTGCCACCACTTTCCTTATAATAAGCCACGTACCAAAAAGGGGTAGGGCTGTGGCGGACAGGTGGAGTAGATGTCGTAGTTTCCTCAAAAGTGTTGGGGATGTAGTCATCCGGGCCGTCTCCAACATTTACAGAGCGAATGAGTTCGGCTCTGTAATGTCTCGCTCCAATTTCCATCTTTGTGGCTTCCTCATAAGCAGAGGATTCATCATCTGCTGCAGCAAAATTTATGTAGCACCTATTTGATTGTCCATTGTCATCATAAATAAGACGGATGCGGCGAACCAAACCATAAGCCTTGAAAATATCATGTAATGCTCTGTAAGACAAGGCCTGGGACACGTTGGACAGAAGCAAGGTGTCCAACGCAGAAGTGCCCCTAGGGCCAGGCTCGTCTCTCAATCCCTGTCTGCGTCCCTTGATGCGGGGACCGCCAGACTGGGAAGCTGAGGAGGAAGGGGCGGCTGCTCGCTTCGTGCCACGTCGGGCCTGGAAAGGCGCCAGAGTGGCAATGTGAGAGGATCCAATGGGAGATGTCGAGGACAAGCGGACGTCAGGGAGAGAGGCAGGCCGGGGTAAATTTTTAGGTTGATACATAAACAAAATTATTTATTATTATTATAATTATTATATTTATTATTTATTATTATAATATTTATATTGATTATTATTATAAATTGGGCTCCCACCCACCACGGAGCCCAACGAGGGGAAGCTGTCTGTTGGGGAAGGACCTCACCTAACAGCTCCATGGGTAGCGGGGAAGTATACGCTTCGGTTGTCTGGTGTTTTGTGGCAGCCGCAGGACCGATGCGGTGCCCACCAGGCAACCTCCACTTGGCCCTAGCCAACGCATGACCAGCCGATTGATCCAGCGGGGCCACACTGGACCTCCCGTCTTACCCCAACCCCCCTACCAAAGGAGCGTGTTGCCCACCGAAGGGAACTACAACCCGCCCTGCGGCGGACGCAACTCACAGATAGAGGGGCGCGCGGGGAATATACGGGACGCCACGCACGGCAAACACGTGGGGAGCGGAGTGTGAAGTTTAAAAGGAAGAAGAAGCGTGAGACGGAAGAGAAGGGTCTCACCGGGCCTAGAATCGCCCTAAGAAAGGAGAGAAAGGGGGAGGAAGCATAAAGGCGACATCACCGGAAGGCTCCACGTCCCAGTGACAAAGGGGGGGCGCTTGGTCCACGAGGCCGACGGCCACCGAAACCAACAATGGCAGGCAGGCCATTCATTCTGTGGCAGATCCCTTGACTGTAGCAGAGAAATTTGCTTCCCATTTTGTGTCAGTGGCGCAGACAGACCTTGCGTCTCCCAGTGCTAGGGACAGACTGCTACAAGAACAGAGAGGCATAGATTTTTCATCCAGAGGCGGGGAATCTTACAATGTTCTTTTTACACCTCGTGAGCTATCTCAAGCCATGAAGGTTTTTGCGCTGACACTTCCTCAGGCCAAGATGATGTACCATATGCGATGCCCTGTCATCTAAGAGATGAGGCTCTAGATTTCTTGTTGTGCATCTATAATAGGATCTGGATTGAAGGAACCTTCCCAAGTAGCTGGGGCGTGGCGGTGGTGATCCCGATCCCTAAGCCTGGGAAGGACCACTCACTACCGACGAATTTCCGGCCCATATCCCTAACTTCATGTGTGTGTAAGTTATTCAAAAAAATGGTAAATAGTCGACTTGTATGGTTTTTGGAACGGGAACACTTTTTCTCCCGTTCTTAGTGTGGATTCCGTAAGCATCACTCTACTACGGAAGCGCTTATTTCCTTAGAGTCATCCATATGCGGGGCATTCGCCTCTCGACAACACCATGTGACCATATTTTTCGACCTTGAGAAGGCTTACGACATGTCTTGGAGACACGGTATATTACAATCTCTGTATGAGTTTGGGCTAAGAGGTCGTTTGCCTGTGTTCCTCCAGAGTTTCCTAGCCAACCGGGTTCTTAAGAGTTCGAGTTGGCAACATACTGTCTTCTGAACACCCGCTTCCAGGTGGCATCCCCCAAGGTAGCGTCTTGAGTGTAGCTCTGTTCGCTGCGGCCATCAATGGTATTGTTGATGTACTGCCAGAGGGGATTGTTAGTACATTATACGTGGATGATTTATCAATCTCTTTTGCTGCTTCCAGGATGTCGGTTGCAGAGAGAAGACTTCAACTTGCTATTGGCAAAGTTTGTGAATAGACGACGAATCGTAGCTTCCGTTTTTCTCCAACGAAGACTGTAGCGGTTCATTTTTGCAGAACCCGTGGGATTCATCCCGACCCAGACCTGTATCTTTACGATAAGAGAATACTATGTAGGGAAGAGACCCGCTTTTTGGGACTCTTTTTTGGAAATAGTGACTGGGTACCTCCCTTCGTCTCCAAGATGATTACCCCCAAACCGGGTCTACTGAAAGCCTCCGCACACCACTGGGGAGCTGTCGAGCTACACTCCTTATTTTCTCACTCCTTACCTTTCAAAGCTTGTTGGATGTAAAGTGTCTCCTCTCCAACCCCTCGACAGGGGATTTTGGGTTCGGTACACCATGCGGTGTCCGCTGGCACCGGGCGTTCGGTCATCTCCCACCCCAAGTCTATTGGGGGTTCTGGGTCCTCCCTTAGTTTTAAAACCCATCCCTCCTTTAAGATGTTGGTATCCCCCCCCAACGCCTCCCTGACTAAATAGCTTCCCGGCTGTTCTTTTGTTCAGGATCGCAACTTACCTAGCGAAAAAGGGTTAAAAAGCCCCGGGTTTCCGATAAAACTATTATGGAGATGCTATCCTTCCTTGCTTTACGATTGCCCATAGACCTACGAGATCGGCCATGGCTTCCCCCAAAGTTCCTTCTGCAAACTTTCCGCTCTCAAAAGGGGTCTTTAACCTCCTCAGGCTAGCGTGCCCATTTTTTTAGACACTATTGCCCTCAGGGTTCTGTCCCGGTCTTTTCTGATGGTTCCAAATCAGACGAAGGATTATACGGGGTCCCTTTCCCTCGTTTTACCAAAAAACTCAGCCTTCAGGTGTCTCATCTGTTTTTACGGGTGAAAAAAGTGCTATTTTTTTATGCTTCATGGCTATTCTTACTCTTCCGGATGTCTCTTTACAAATTTTGTGATTCTGATGCTCTTAATCCATGTTTTTTAACTCTCCCCATCCGCTTCAATGCCATCCTGGAATGGCTTTATCTGCTCAAAGGCGAGGCCGGGCGGGGGGCTTTTGTTGGGGACCGCACATAAAAGTGTTGCCCTAATGAAAAGCGATCTTGCAAAACTGCAGCTAGAAAACCCGTTCTATCACATTTTTCGTGCCGGCTACGGGCCACGCCCGGCAATCCCCTAGATCATTCAAAAAAATTGGCAGGGAAATTGGTTAGTTAGGGGAAATAACTGCGCACCTCCCCAAATATCGAGGACTGGACCCCACTGTGTCTCTCCCGAATGGGGAGACTGCCTTGGCACGATTGCGATTTGGTCAAAAACTCATATCACATGGTTCCCCATGGGGGGGGCCAACCCCCCTTATGTGAAATTGTTTTTGGGCCCCTTAACTGGGGGGGCCTTTCTGGGCAGGTCCTAGTCTTGGGGCCTACTGAGCAATTTTTGTCCCGGGGTCGGGTCGGGCGGTGCCTACCTCTCTCCCCGGGTTGGGGGAAAGAGGTTTTCTCTCCGGACTGAATCCATACCCTTTTTTGAAGGGGCTGGGCCCTTCTCAAAAAGTTATAGTTTTTTCTATTCATTTTTATTTCTTTTAATGTACTATTGTTCTATTATGTTTTTGTTATTTTAAATTTTTTATTCTATCTTAATTTTGTTTTTTAATATCTTTTAAAGTATCTTTGGGCTATATTTAAAATGCTCGTCAAATCCCGCCGGTGGGGAAATTTTCCCCCTCGACCTCCACTGGTAACATCTCAAGAACTGCCCCACTGGTGGTATTACAGGGTACCAACACAAGCGAGCCAAAGCGGCATCATATTTTGACTGTTTTTTTATACATAAATTTTTTAGGAAATTTTTCTTTTATTAAAAAAAAATTTATTTCCCCCTTTCTGGGGGGCCAAAAA
>JACEEZ010001381.1:21277-26277 GCA_016584305.1 Chionoecetes opilio
ATTTTGTTTTATTAATCATGACTTTTAATGTAATCTTGTAAGCAGGCGTCAATAACCCCGCAGTTGTGGCGCCTTAAAATCTATAATATCTATCTATCCAGTCAGAGATAAATCAAGAACCCAGCTTCAGCTGGCGTCGCTCAAGAATGACTGCTCCCTATTCTCCCGGTTGTTCATTGCAGCCCAGATGCGTGATGGAGATCTCGACGAATTCTTTGCTCATGAGAACCAGGCCTGTCCCCCTGCCCTGTCACAGATGGGCAAAATGAGACTGGGCAAAAAGTCTGACCTCGTGGCATGCTTAGAAGATATGATCCCTCCACAAGAGAATGTTGCCAGTCCTCACGTTGTAGAGCTATATTCAAGAACTTTTCTCCACCCGTTGCATCGCGAATCGGTATACAAGAATCAAAAGAGTACACGCAACGGGTGGAGGTTTGAGTCAGGTGATTCGCGACACCATGCAGATCCCACCTTCATCTCGCTGTGCACTTATTCCCTCCTATTTCTGTCCCAGACCATTACAGGTGAGTTTTTCAACACAACCGAGAGTAACATGCATACCTTGTGAATGCACACGTGTCATAATTAGGTAAATTTAAGTGCAGGAGACCTTATATTGCTGTGAGAAGTGGTGACGAAGGAGAAGCGGCTGTGGTGGTGGTGGTGGTGTCCGCCATATTGCTTTTGGCAGCTGGCCACATGTTCCTGGGACATGATGTACGTACAGGAATGTACGTAAATCCCGTCCCAAGCCCACTCAGGCCCATTTTTTCTTCCTCAATGCCTCAGATAAGTGGCGAACACTAACAAAGCTATTATTTTAATGGCAGAAATGATAAATTAGGCTAGTAAAAGGAATTAGATAGGTGTAAAACAGTCAAAATACTGATAAAGCCTTGGACTCGCTTGTGTTGGTACGACTGCTTTTGCAGCCACTGCTTGTGTTGGTACGACTGTCAAATATCCACCGGTCGGGCATTTCTTGTAGATGCCACCAGTGGAGGTACGACGGTGGAGAATCTCCACCGGCCGGGATTTGACGAGCATTCTTGAATATAGCCCGAAGTCATCATCCTTGATGGAGCAGCTATCACCAATATGCTGGCACCTGGTGGTGCGAAGACCTTCTCTGACTATGCAACACAGGTTTTCTTGCCGTACATCACATCTCAGCTACAGCATGCAATCAGAGTGGATGTCGTCTGGGATGAATACCTGCCAGACAGTTTGAAGGCCGACACTCGAACAAAGAGAGGTAGAGACATCCGGAGATGTTCCGATCCGGAGGCCTTCCTACGGATCGACGAGAACAAGGTGGAGCTGTTCTCCTTCGCTGGGTGTGATACCGTGTCAATCTTTAGAGGCAGGAGCAAAAAGACTGCATGGGAGACGTGGAAGGCCTGTGATGAGGTCACTGCGACCTTCTGTGCCTTGGGCGCTACACCAAACTCCTCAATCGTAGATGACAGCCTGGACACCTTGGAGCGTTTCGTCGATCTCCAGTATGATCGCACTAGCAGCCACGAGCATGTCAACGATGCACGTAAGCAGCTCTTCACCCAGCAGCGTCGAGCAATAGATGCTCTCCCACCAACTCGAGAAGCCCTCAGACAGCACATCAGGAGAACTGCCTACCAACCTGGCTACTGTTGAGGCCAGATGATGGTTGCTGCAGCAGAGCTCCCATCCCCTAGCGAATGGGGGTGGGTGAAGAGTGACACTGGCTGGGACGTCTGCTGGACAACCCTCCCGGAGGCAACGCAAGTATGCCGGCAACTTCTCAGATACGGCTGCAAGAAGGGATGCAGAGGACAATGCAAGTGTTTGAAGTCTGTACTCCAGTGCACGGCACTATCCAACTGCGGCGGACAGTGTGCTCGGGAGTAGAACTTGCAGTATCATGGACGGCTTAGAGAACACAACCATAACCCCTTTGTATAGGTCAACTGGGGATTGCAGGCCCCATCTACTACCATGATTACTACCAAGGAGAAGATTTCGTTAGCTTATAAGATCCAACTACATCACGTACATGTGTACACGGGTGGTTGGCATTTATGTACGTTTGATCCTCGGGTTGCTCACCTATATCGCCTTTGTCCGAATGGCGGATTGTTATATTTTAATATGATGTAGACATGTACCCACTGACAATGTAATGCTGAAATATCAATGTATGATAATATATAAGGGTAAACGCACTTCCACAGTGGCAGTGGAGTTTAATGTTAAAATGCTCATATTCAGATTTAAAAAAAAGGAAATAACGAATAAAAAAACAAATTTGGCGTATTTGTGATGTAATAGGCCCCATGAATCGATTATGTAAGGTGTATGACCTTGAATTGGCATCAGAGATTATATTTCAAGTGATATTGCATCACTTGCATGCATGTCCAGTTCAGAAACGTGCACAATTCGAGGTATCACTGTTTGCAGTTCACCTCACTTCTCGCCAGGTGGCTGGCCATAGTGTCGTCTCAAAAATATGTGGACAACTATAAATCTCTCAATACAAGAACATTTTTCTCTATACATTTAACCAGTGCATTTTTCTCTTTCTTTTTATGTATGTTGGGTAATATATATATAATCTTTTAATTAAATGATCTACCCGCAGGACGCTGCTCGTTACCATGACAACCACACCACATGTTTCCTTAATTAGGTTGCCAAGTTGTCATTATTGTTGACATTACTTCTCTTCTCTCTTCTCCTCTTCTCCTCTCTCTCTCTCTCTCTCTCTCTCTCTCTCTCTCTCTCTCTCTCTCTCTCTCTTATAGCTATTAACTGGTACTGTTCAGGAGACTTAAAATCTGAAATGAAATGAAATGAAATGAAATGATAATTAAACTTAAAATATTTAATATGGTACTGAGAGAGAGAGAGAGAGAGAGAGGAGAGAGAGAAGAGAGAGAGAGAGAGAGAGAGAAGAGAGACGTAGAGAGAGAGAGAGAGAGAGATATTATTAATATGTGAAAGGTAAGAAGGAAGGAAGGGAGGAGAGAAGGAGGGAGGATGGAAGGGAAGGAGGGGGAGTGGAGGTAACACGGCTCTTCTTCTCCTCCTTTTCCTCCTCCTCCTCCTCCTCCTACATACGATTTATTGTAATAATAATAAATACTACTATTACCATCATTGGAAGAGAGAGAGAGAGAGAGAGAGAGAGAGAGAGACGAGAGAGAGAGTGAGAGAGAGAGAGAGGAAAGGAGAGAGTGAGAGAGAGAGAGAGTTTGGTCCAGTTAACACACAAACACAAATAAAATCATTCGTACTTCTAATGTTTACGGCCAGCTGGCCCAGGCGTGACATGCGGACTCTCGTGCGCCTGGCAGCGGGAAAGGCTGCGGCATATGATGCCACTGAAGCCCCAGCCTTTATAATGTATGCCATTATTTAATAGTTCCAGACAATGACATGTGTTTTCCTTTCAGGAGTTGGCTCAATATAGTCCCTAGTTACATCTCATTGGCATGTCTGTAAGAACTGACTGTTTTAACGTTGTAACAGGCCTCACTATTGGTATTTGTTAAATGTCCTTATAATTTTTTTAGTTTTCACACAACGATGAAATTCGTTTATTAATATTAGAGTATGCATATTATGATATACATTGGATACTAAAAACTTCATTGAAGAACAGCATCAGCTGGTAAACAAAACAATAAAAATGCCTAACTGATTACTTTAAAGGACCTTGTCCTCATTTCTGAGAGACGACACTATGGCCACCTGGCGAGAAGTGAGGTGAACTGCAAACAGTGATACCTCGAACTGTTACAGATTATGTGTTATGTAATACCCGATCACGGCCATTTTGTACAATGGCCGCCATTTTGGCCCCAGGAGGAATGTGCAATGTCCCTATATCCAAAAATCTTCCTAGTGGTATGTATTAAATATGAGCCAAATTATATGCTTTTATCATCTGTTCACAAATCTGCTGCACTATGTGCCAGGGTAAAAGCTTTGCCAGGGTGTTCTCCCCTGGCTCGGGGGTTACTGACTGACTCTGAGTCGGGGGTTACTGACTCACTGAGGGACGGTGGAGGGGGTGGGGGGTACTGTGGTAGGCGTCCTATCTGTCAGAGTAACACGAAAATGTAGGACAAGCTGCCGGTCACTCCCAGGAACAAACGCAATTACTACCGTGAGCAGAATTTTCAAATCCATATGTGACGGAAAATTAAAGAACGTACTTGAACGTTGTTGACCACAGATATGCCCCTCTGTGATGACGTACTAGTACGCCGTTGACCACTTACGGGTTAAGATAGATTTATTAATGAAAATATGATTTTCACAAATAATTCCTGGGCCATAGCCTTCAGAATTTCACCATTTGTTTTCACCGGATTTGCCTGAAACTTTGTTCATAGTGGCTTTTGCTGATGGTGATCACGAATCTGGTCTTCGTTTTCCGATATTAGGTTCTAAAATAAAATTATGAGCCTTTGTAAGCGTATTTACCCCAGTAAATATATTTTGTACGCCCTTTCAAAACGAAACTATGCTTCTGTGAGAAAATTATATAGAACATGTATTATTGATCTTCGGAAAACGTACAATTAGTATTGAGATAATTGTTACGTCTGTACGATAATACAACTCGACCAATTTTTAGGCTGCTAATAATGGTCAAAATACTACCTTTATTGCGTTTCCCTATTTGTTACTATGTAATTATTAACCCTAGACCAAATATGCCTTGAATACTTTTTGGTAAGCTCAAAGAGATCTACGCTAAGCAACTATCAGTTTGTTTTTTGCTTATAACAACCTCGAGTTATAACAGTTTTTTTTAATTTTGCGCAACTTTGTGATTTTCACTTTTCAGCAGCTTATTGACGCACCCTACATCTATCTTTTATCCGGCAAACATTTCTTTTATGTCGTGATGGAGAACATTTCTGCAGGAATCGTATGCTACTATTAAAAATGTAAATTTAATATCAACAAGAGTTTGACGCATGCATGACTCCGTCACATGGATTCCT
>JACEEZ010001381.1:31277-46277 GCA_016584305.1 Chionoecetes opilio
CGAACCCCTGCCTCACTCCTGTATTCACAGGGAAGAAGCTGGATACACCTGCCCCACACTTCACAGCACTCTCAGTACCAGAATACAGACCAGTTATCAAACCAATAGTCCCTGCAGGAATCCCTCGAAGTCGCAGAAGATCCCAAAGTGACTCACGATGCACTGAGTCAAATGCCTTCTTGAGATCAACATAGGGTGCAAGCATCCCCTGTCGAAACTCACGTCGGTGTTCCACCAGGACACGAAGCGCTAGGATACGGTCCGTTGTTGACTTACCATGTTTGAACCCAGACTGCTGAGGTCTCTGATGCTTCGCCAGATGACTGCGAATCCGTGTCAGCAATAGATGGGCAAGTACCTTGCCTGGTATGCTGAGCAGTGTAATACCGCGGTAATTGTTGAAGTCCTGACGGTCCCCTTTCCCTTTCCAGATAGGGACGACCAGCCCCCTTTTCCAGTCAGGAGGAATGGTACCTGATTGCCACACGGCAGTCAGGACAGCATGCAGCCCGCGGATCATGGCCTCACCCCTAGCTTTGAGGAGCTCCGCACTGATATTACAAACACCAGCTGCCTTTCCACCCCTCTACTTTGCTACAGCCTCGCTGACTTCGTCAAGAGAGGGTGCGGTTTCGTCAATGGGAGGATCGGTATCCACTGCCTGTAACCCAGTGGTGTGAAGCTGCTCAGTTGGAGGGTCCACCGTGAACAACTGCCCAAAGTACTCAGTCCAACGAGCCATCTGCACATCCATGTCCGACACGAGGCGCCCATCTGCTGTTCGAATAGCACTCGCCCGAGAAGGAGACTCGGAACACAGCTTCTTCAGGGCTCGGTAGGCGGGTCGGAGGTTATTAGCGTTCAAATGACCCTCGACATCCTCAGCGAGACTCCTGACATACCTCTCCTTGTCTCTCCTCAGGAGGATTCTAGTCCGGCGTGACAGAGCCCTGTGCTGATCCCGTACCCAGCCAGCCTGGCAGCGCGACTCTCCTCGATTTTCTCCAGCGTCTCCGTCGAGACAAAACCACGCCTTGACCTGGGCGCGCTCCCCAATATACTACTTGCAGCCGATAGAGTTTCACGTTTTGAAGGTATCCCACCGTTTATACAGGGTTCCGAGAGCACCGAGCACATCAAACCGATTTGAGACTGCCACCGCATACTCATGAGCACATGTTAAGTCCTTCAGTTTCTCAAGATGAAACACAATATGGTTACCTCATGAGATTCTTCTGGACTTGACATGAAGTTTAAATGTAACAACAACAAGTCTGTGATCTGTTCCAAAGAACTCAGCACTCCGGTAAACCATGCAGTTCTGGAGGATCCTTTAACGAGTACTAACGAGGATGTGGTCGATCTCCTTACCTACCCCTCCGTCATTACTATACCATGCCCAGCGGTGCAGCTCTGGCCTCTGATACCAAGAACCTGCAATTCTCAACCTTCTGGATCTTGCAAAGTTCAGAAGCAGAGAACTGTTAATGTTTCTGGTACCGGAGCCATGGGGACCAACACATAACTCGTAGCCATCTCTCACAGTGCCAGTAGTAGCATTGAAGTCGCCCAAGACAATGAGTGTTTCCGAGGAGGACACCTTAATGGCGTGTCGAATTATACCTGTCACGCGATCCTGAAAATTAATGGACCGCTTAATGTGATGTATGATTTTGTAAGTGTTTTATAGCAAGGAGCAAAAGTATGAATAATTTGTTATATCAAAGTATTGTTGTTTAAACGCTTCTGTCTTGGTCAGAACATAGTGTACTTTTCTGACGTATTTATATAGGTATTTATATAGGTATTTATATAGATATTTATATATGTTTTGGCTGTACCTTTTAAGGGGAACGGTTTTAAGTTAATCGTCCAGACCCTAGAGTAGTTTAGTAGTGGTGGTATAGTAGTGGTAATAGTGGTACTAGTAGTAGTGGTGGTCGTAGTAGAATTATTAGTAGTAGTATAGTAGTGCTGGTAGTGGTGATAATAGTGGTAATAGTAGTAGTAGTAGTAGTGTAGTAGTAGTAATAGTAGTATAGTAGTTGCTTAGTAGTAGTAGTAGTAGTAGTAGTAGTATAGTAGTGGTGGTAGTGGTGGTAATAGTGGTAATATTAGTAGTAGTAGTAGTGTAGTAGTAGTAATAGTATTAGTAGTTGCTTAGTAGTAGTAGTAGTTAGTAGTAAAAGCCACCCAGCCATACCCCGCCTTGCCACATAGCTAGTATTGCGGATTATTCTGTTTAGGACAGATAAAACGTGGACATATTATTAAAAGGAAGGATTACTGCTGAAGAGACAAGTTTACGTTGGAGACATGAGAGGGAAAAGTAATAACAAAGGAGAGAGGGTTGTTGGGGTTTTGGGTGTGTGGTGTTGTGTGTGTGTGTGTGTTGTCTCCCAACATGGCAACTCAAACCCCACGTCTCCCCCTTTTTCCCCTTTCTTCCCTTCTCTCTCTCTCTTTTTCTTTTTTTCCCCCTTTTCTTTCCTTCCCTTCTCCTTCTTTCTCTTCCCTTCCTTCCTTTTTCCCCTCTCTCCCTTCCTTTCCCCTTTTTCCCCCTTCCCCCCTTTTTTTCCCCCCTCTCTCTTCCTTTTCCCTTTCTTCCTCTCTCTCTCTCTCTTCTCTTTTCTCTCTCTCTTTCCCTTCCCTTTTTTTCCCTCTCTTTTTCCCCCTCCTCTCTTCTCTCTCTTCTCTCCTTCCTCTTCCTCTTCTCTCCTCTCCCCTCCCTCTCTCTCTCTTCTTTCTCTCCTCTCTCTCTCTTTCTCTCTCTCTCTCTCTCTCTCCTCCTCCCTCTCTCTTTCCCCTCTCTCTCTCCTCTCTCTTCCCTCTTCTCTCCTCTCTCTCTTCTCTCTCCCTCTTTTCTCTCTCTCTCTCCTTCTCTCTCTCTCTCTCTCTCTCTCTCTCTCTCTCTCTCCCCTCTCCTCTCCTCCCTCTCTCTCTCTCTCTTCTCCCTTCCTCTTTCTCTCTCACTCTCTCTTTATCTCTCTCTCTCTTTTCCCTCTCTTTTCTTTCGCTCTGTCTCTTTTCTTTCCTGTTTTCCTCCTCTCTCTCTCTCTCTCTCTCTCTCTCTCTCCCCTCTCTCTCTCTCTCTTCTTCTCCTCTTCTCCCCTTTTTTCTCTCCTCTCTCTCCTCTTCTCTCCTCCCTCTCTCTCTCTCTCTCTCTCTCTCTCTCTTCTCTCTCTCTCTCTCTCTCTCTCTCTCTCTTCTCTCTTTTTTTTTTTTTTTTTTTTTTTTTTTTTTTTTTTTTTAAAATTTATACATTGAAAACAGAAGGGGATTTGAGTGCTAAAGTCATGACGGGACCCCCAAGGCTATGTCTAGCAGTATTATATTTTTTTAATATCAATAATTATACAAAATAATATGGAAAATACAGCAATTCTTGCTATAAATTAATACTGATAACAACTATCGCTAATACAAATAATAAAAAGAAGTATAAAATACTTTGATACCTTTAATAAAAAGAAGTTATATAATATAAAAATAATTTTATTATACAAATGTTTAGTAATGTTTATATTGATGTTTTTTTGCGTTGTTCCGTTTGCAGCCACCATTTACGCCCGATTTGAAGGCGTTGCATGGAAGTGGTGAGATCAGGCGGTCTGGCGCCCAGGTGTTCCATAGTCGCCCATAGCGGGTAGGAGGACGGAGTAATGTTCCGTCCTCGCAAAGGGCACAGTCCCTTGATGATCGATGTTTTTGGGCCAGCACGGGCTAGAATGGGAAGGGCCCTGGCCAGTGGGGTTTGAGCGCAGCTCTTTCTCGTTGTAGGGAGCTGCATCCTGTGAGCCTTGTACATGACGCACATGCTGCCACGTCACGCCGCTGCGGGAGAGGTTGAATGATCTGTGCAGCAGCCTCAGGGGCTTTCAGCCGGGCAGCCACTGTGCTCTGGCTTGAACCGGTTAAGGGAGGCGGAGGTATGACGGGGGCAGGAGCACCATGCGAAAGGCGAGGATTCATCAGGGAGCGGACTTGTGACTTGAGGAATGTGCCGACCCCTGAGCGTCCAGGAGGTGCGCGAACGCGTCGATGCAGCTCAGTTCAAGGCAGCATCCTTGGCGACCTTCTGGACGTAGGCTGGTGTATGTGAGGCAGAGTTCGAACTCCACCCCTAGAATGTTGACAGACTCTGGAGTATATTTTTCTTCCTTCCAGGAGAATTGCGTGTTGGTCCCAGGTGACTGCATCTTGCCTGCGGGAGATGAGGACGGCCTTGAGTCTTTATCTGGTGCAAAGGTGACTGGAAATCTCTTGCCCCAGGAGGCGATGCCTCTGCAGTGTCTGATTGATACGAAATGACTGTGTTTGTGGCTGTCACTCTCTCACAGGTGAATGTGAGAGTAAGTCGTCCTGCGTACGCTCTATGCCTCAGGAAGTCAGCTGCAGGATGTCGTTGAATAAAAAAGTTTCAAAAGAAATGCCCGGAGTACACTTCCTTGAGAGGACACTGGCTTGATTGATAGCAGTTTCAGAGGAGGTGTGACCATTCACCACCACGCGCAGAGTTCTTTACATGGAGGTAATCTTGCAGAGTTGAAACAGGTCCCCCGCAAGATCCCCAGACTTCTCAGCCTGGTAATGATGCCCTGAGGCCACCACCATAACAAAGGCACCAGCGATGTCAAGGGGGCGACGACGAAGGTGTCTTCGCCCGATCTAGGGAGTGGTTCAGGCTTGCTGAGGCAGGAGAAGAAGGTCTGCTGCAGATCCCCCTGTCGGAAGCCGAATTGCCGTGGTTTAGCAAGCGGTGATCGTCAAAAAATGTAGTGATTTGGGAGGCAATGATGGAATCAAGAAACTTTCCCAACAACGGGAAGGAGGGAGATGGGGCCGGTAGTTCGAGGATCGGCCTCTGCTCTTCTTTTGTGGATAGCACAGATCTCGCCACTTTCCACCCACTATGGCCACTGCTGAGATGAAAGGCACTCCGCGAAGAGTAGTAGCAAGAGGCACAGAAGTTTGTGAGGCACATCTTTTAAGCAGTTGGGGATGATACTATCTGGTCCAGCGCTTTCTTGGGATCAACTGTTGTGAATTTGTTTGCAACACCTCTCCGTGGTAATGGTGATGTTCCCTATGGCGGCCCTTGTTAGAACGGAAAACTGTAGGAGGTTCACTTCTGGGTCAGGGAGAGACTGTTCATCGTGGAGGAGAAGAAAGTGGGCGCCAACACCTGAGAGTTTACCCGGTGGACTTGTGACAACAGGAGCCATCAGGTGCTGTCAACGGTGGGATGGGATGCTGTCGTCACGAGAGAAAGCCCTGTTGTTGTTTGATGCGCTCCACCAATCCTTAGTGCCCACTGATGGCCCTGGTAGCTTTCGCTTGAGTGATCCCTCAGTTGTTGATCGCCTCTTTCTGGGACTCTTTTCATATTTTCACAGCCATTTTGTGCTGGTGTTTATGCTTCTTGTGGGGTGGGATTATATCACACCAGGCCTTGCTCTTATTGTCTGCTGCTTTCCTGCATGAAGCCAAACCAGGGCTGGTCTCCCGGTTTAGACTTGTATGTCTGGCAGGGCACCAATCTTCTTTGGTGTGGACATCAGTATCCTGTGAAGTTCTTCATGTGTGTCAACGTCACCTGTAAGCACGTCAGACCACACGATGTTGTTAAGTGGTTGCCTTCATTGCATCCCAGTTCCCTTGTCCATAGCCAGTTGGTGCGAGTCACTGCCTCCATCTCTGTCGATAGCCAGCTTGGATCTGGGAGAACAGCCAGGTGGTCGGAGGAACCCACTGTTGCTATAACGGACGGCAAAAGTCACTATTACTGCAGAAGCAAATGGTGATTACAGGGTCAAGGGAAGACCCTGAGATGTGGGTGGGGAAGTTGACGTGTTGGTGAGTCCAAACACGTCAACAGCTCGTCAAACTGCCTCTGGTTCAAGGTATGGTTGCGATCACCACAATGCTTGAGATGCTTACAGGAGTGCTGAGGCGCAGGGCATCTAGTTGGTGTCAGGTAGAGAAGGGCTCACCACCTTGCCCACTGTGGACGGTAACACACACGCACAGCAGAATGGAGTCTTGAGTTGTGTGTCCACAAGTTGAAGAAACATCATCTCCATGTGAGCAGGAAGGTCGACGGGCGAGAGCTTGTACAGGCGGGCTGTTGCGAAGCACACAGCGACTCCCCCAAAGGTACTTGGCTCTGTCCAAGTCGGGAACCAACTGAGTAGCACTATCTTCCCAAAGTGGCGGAACTGAGGAGTTGAGGAAGGTCTCAAGTAGTGGCAAATGATGTCAGGACTGGTGGCAAAACAGGCTGTACGTTAGGTCACCGACCGCGTTAATCTGGAAAACCTCTAACGTTAGCTGAGATGTGGTAAGATTACCAAAGAGCTTGCCTGCGGGGCGGCGTAGCTCCGGGGTGAGTAGCGATTTTTTGTTTGCTGTCATTGTGAGGGGGGCGGAAGGCTGAGGTGGTGGTCACAGCTCCTACCTGTGATGGTCAGAAGTGGGGGCAGGAAACGCAAAAGCTCTTGTTTAGGGAGTGAAGTAGCCAAGCGTTATTTTTTGCCTGTTCCGCAGACAGCTGTTTCACAAAAATCCTGCCTTTCTGATCGAGGCGCGTGCGGCATCTGGGTAGGTGACCTGCGGCGCTGCAGAGCGCCACTCAACTTCCTGAAGCAAGCGTTTCCTCCGTATGCCAACTCTCTTGCAGTATGCAGTAGATTCGAATCGGTCCGGGCTGTTGGAGCAGGACCTAAGGTGAAGCGTGCCGCCTTGCAGTTGTGGAGCGTCGGGAGGAATGGAGCAAGGTGCGCTTGTAGTCCTTAAGTTGAAGTTATTCTGCTTGATTATTTTGGTTGGATACCTGTGAAGTGCGCGTACGAGCTATCTCGCCGCTCGGGTTCGCGGAGGAGGGGCGCGAGAAGCCCGGCGTCAGGAATTGTGGAAGTGGAGACACTGCTAAACCCGGCGCTCTGGACTCTCGGCAGGGAGGGTGTAGGAGGTTGGGTAGGGGGGCGCTCGAGACTCGGATAGGTGAGGAACGGGTGATGGGGCGCTCAGGGCTTCGCGGCGGTGTAGGCGTGTTCTCTTGATGAAACGTTCACACTACGTATGTGTTGTATGACAACAGACTTCTTAAGTGGGAGTGGCTTATCAGACGTTCACAGGCCTGGTGAGGTTTGATTTGTGGCGGTTGTGTCTTGCCCACTGGCGGTCAATCCATTCAGGATTAGCTGCTGTGGCAATGGTTTGGTGTCAAGCTCTTCAAGGTGGACTTGGTTACTTGCTATATGTCAATAACATTACAGGATGGCTACTACAGCGTCTCTCTGCTGGGCGATACGTGGGAATGTCGTATCAAAAAGCCGAGATGCTGTTTTTTCGTCGTAGCTCTCTCTTACTCCCTGATGATTTTGACCTAGATCTCCGGCTGTAATTGTGCAGTTCTTCATAATCATCATCATCGGCCCCCCCCCCCCCGTGAGAAATCAGTTGAGGCAGTATAGGGAGGCCTGTGGTGGGTGTGCAACGCTTCCTAGAAGACCACGGGGGCCGTTCCCCACAGCCTGGCCGTAGTAGAACACTGACTTGACAGCAGTCGAGTGTTGTGTTGTTGTCGAGACATCTGGTAGGGCGATGTTGGGGCAATCACCTCCTGAACATTCAGGACTGAATTTAATCGGTCGTGTTCTTGCCACAGACTGCCCACACAACGACCCAGGTGTGTATCCAGGTAGGCCGCGGGGGCCGTGCGATGAGGCGGTGGTTGGACGTACATCACCAGTAATAGTCGCCGCGCGGGTGTGGTGTGAGGCAGTACGGGTGGTGGTGGTGGTGTCGTGGTGACGTGCAGCAGTGCTTGTCACTTGTCAGGCAGGGAGGGAGGGGGAGGGAGTATTGTCTTTGCAAGTGCAGCGATGAGATCAATCAAAAGTGGTGGGTGGGTGGATGTGTAAGTGGAGCGCGCGGGGTCACTGTATCGGTGTTGATAGGTGATTATCGGGGCTGACCGGCGAGATTTGTAGGAGGAGGGTGGCAGTTGACTTATTCGTGGAAGTATAACCTCATTATTTCTGTCTTTTGATATTGTTTGTATGAAATTTTGTATCTCCTGTGTGATCAGAAGATCGTTACAGACAGGTGGGCAACTTTGCGCAGTAAAGTGGCTCAGTTTTCCTAGGGAGACGTATAAATTTGTCAGGAGCTAGATACACCATGACCTGAGCCTGCGCGCGCGACTCTCTCTCTCTCTCTCTTTCTCTCTGATGTCGAGAAAATGTCGAGAAAGATGTCGAGAAATGGGATTGACTCACATATGTGTAGGAAAAGATCAGCTCATCGATATGATTTTACAAAAATGCCATTTAATTCAGAAACACACTGATGAACACCAGGAAACACCCTCACCTGCAACTGTTCCGACACCTCGCACTGACAACCAACTTCGACACACCGAACCAACTCAGCCGCCTCTACCTGAAGCCGCCCACCCACAAAACAATAACGACCTTCAATTGTTACAATTTGACAATACCTCTGACAGTACTCAACTGCTTGAGACTGACGCCACTCAACTACCGGACTCTAATGACTCCCAATCATCCCGTCCTGACGACTCCCAAGAGAGGCACACACTTCACAGTGTTGGCCTGCTACCACCATCTTTTCCTGAAGCTGTTCAACCCCACTTCATCATTGCAAGTAATCACTCTGGTACTGCCGACATCGCCAATCAGAGTCTACTCAATACTACACATCAATCTGCCGACAACTTGACGCAGTCATCTAGCCCACCTCTTGATTGGGCCATGCAAGCCATGCCCCACCGATACAACGTTCATACTCATACACATCATCCAGTTCTAATTCTCAACAGGGATGCTACAATTGTGGCAAGCACAACCATCATCAAAGGAATTGTAGATTCGATCATCGGTTGAGGTGTGCTTCGTGTCATGTGCTGGGACACAAGCAACGCTATTGTAAATATAACAACCCATAGGAAGCAGGCGAAGAAGACAGTGCCGACGTAGTCACTAATGTGTGTAAAAGGTCCAGGGTTAAGATTGACCACATAAATGCTCAAAGTTTTCTAGCACATAAGGATGAGATAAATTTATTAATTAATGAAAGAGATACAGACATATTATGTATTAGTGAGACTTGGCTACTTCCTGAGATTTTGGACGAACATAATTCGATCCCTGAATATATATTATATAGATGTGATGTAGGAAGAGGTGGTGGTGTTTGTGTCTATGTGAAAAATGTTTTTACAATTACTCGTTTAGAGGTCAATATTGAAAGGCCGGCAGGAGTTGAAGACATATGGCTAGGTGTACAGAGCAAAAAATTACCTACTGTTGTCATCGGTTGCCTGTACCGTCATCCTAAATCTCTCTCGACAACTTTCGATTATATTGTTGCTGTTTTAGATTTTATGGTTTTAGGAAATAAGTCGTTTTATCTGTTAGGGGATTTTAATGATGACCTTTTATCACGTAGGAGTAAGTTTAAGTAAATAATTTATAATGCTAAACTCACATCTCTGGTCTCACAACCAACCATAATCACATCAACCTCAGCAACGCTGTTAGACACAATTGTTACCAACAAGCCAGAATCTGTGATACAATCTGATGTCATTCCTTGTCTTTGTGGGGGACCATGAACTCATTACCTAACCATCAACTTGAAGAAACCTAGAGTTTGCCCACTGTTAAAACCATTCGAGAATTGAGAAATTATTCCCAGATGTTCTCTGTAATCTCTTATTACAAGACAGCTATAACCTAAATCAAATATACGTGACGGATAACATTGACGTACAAGTAAACATTTTTACGGAAAGTATTAACAAATGTCTAAATACATGTGCACCTTTGCTCACCAAGGAGGTCAAGAGACCCTCTGCACCTTGGATGAGTGAGGAGTTGAGAGAACTTATAAGGGAGAAAAATAACGTCAGAGGAAACCTGAAAATGGATTGAAATAACACTCAGTTACAAGAAAATCATAAAAATTTAAAGAAACAAGTAAAAAGGTTACTCAATCATACAAAGACAAAGAACTACGATACAGAATTTGAAGAAAATAAAGGTAATAATTCAGCTATTGGAAGCTATTGAGACAGTTTAATCCCAAAATTCTGAGAAAAAGTCATGTGATCAATAGCAAAGGAGGGAGATAAAGCGAAGTCCCTTGCGATAGTTTTAATAAATTTTTTGCCAAACGTGGGGAAAGAAAACATTCATAGAATCCCAGCAAAAATGTATCAAAAGATCACCCCGTAAGTGCTGCAATAAACAAGATATCACTAACCTGCCAAGTAATACTTTTAGACCACAACCCATTGACAATGACACAATTATACTAATAATTAAGTCTATGAAAAACAGCAACTCCTGTGGTTGTGATGGCATCCAATTACGGTTTTTGAAAGGCTCTCTCCCGGTGGTAATCTCTTACATAACATGCATATTAAATACATCCATAGTGACTGGAACTTTCCCTAAACAGTGGAAGGAAGCCATTGTTGTCCCAATTTTAAGTCTTGGCGATGCTAACAACCACAAAATCATCGACCTATATCTCTGTTACCCATTCTTTCACAAATACTAGGGAAGGTTATAGCAAATCAGCTTACTAACTATCTAAAAGAGAACCTTCTGTTGAGTAATACCCAACATGGTTTCAGAGCTCGATTATCAACCGAAACGGCTCTTACAAAACTCTCTAATGTACTATACGATAACATGATAATAGGAAAATTTCACTTATATTCTTTGTGATTTGTCAAAGGCTTTGATAGTGTTAATCATGTATCCCTAATGAGTAAGCTATCGAAGATGAATATTGACAACTTCTGGTTGAAAGTTATCGCATAACAGAACACAACGTGTACGAATGGGAAAAAGCACTATCATAAATCTTTGAAATTCATATGGTGTGCCACAAGGGTCAGTACTCGGACCAATTTTATTTATAATATTTGTTAATGATTTTTCACACTATATCTCTGACTGTCATGTACTCCAAATATGCTGACGACACCCAGCTCATACATACCGGTACCATTGACAAACTTGATGAGCTCATCCTCAGTGGCGAACACACACTGGCCCTAACTAAAAACTATGCCATGCAAATGGTTTGATGTTGAACACTAAAAGACCCAGTGCATGTTTGTGGAGGCAGAAAGTATATCTCCGAAATATCACCCAAACACCTGCTTAAGAGTTGACGGATGCGTGATGTTCCAAGTAAATCATTAACAAATCTTGGTATCCATCTCGATAATTATTTGAATTTTGATAGCCACATAAATGAAATTAGAAGGAAACTCTTGGCACGTTGATTTATGTAAACCGAATCAAAGAAAATTTGAACAAAAACGCCCGACTAATATCCATTCACTCTTTGTCTTGAGCATCATTAACTATGGCATCAAAATAAGGGGTGCCACTTATACACTCACTTATATCAAGTTCAAAGCTGCAAAACTTTGCTGCTAAAGTCGCGTTGGGCGGCGGAGCAAAGCGTGACCACGCCACACCGTTTTTGAGGCAGCTCGGGTGGCTAAAAATATATAATAAGTACAATATGAACTTGGTATAATGACCTACAACATCATCAACGGATAATCCCTGAACACCTAATGTCCTTGCCAACAGTAAGAGATATACGTTCTCTTCCTACCAGACACAACAACAACGATGAATGTCCCTAAAACTAATACCAACATGGGAGAAAGGTCCTGTCCTTGTGGCAGGACCAAAATTATGGAACACTCTCCCCACAAACGTTAGGAATGCTAACACCTTATCCTCATTTAAAAAACAGTTGTTTAATCATCTTTTAAGTGAACAATTTGACACATAGCACCTACTGAGTTGTGTTTTAACAAATAATATTTAATTTTTTGTTTTTTATAATGGAAATCTTTATTAGTTTTTAATTTTATCTTCCCTTATTTTTTAATGACGAATCCCCTATGGACGAATATCCTACATAGATTTAAGCCTATATAATATATTATATTCTTATGATATTGTTTTTATATGTTAACATGTAAAGAATAACCATTGTCAAATGGAGAATAAATATCTGAACTGAATCTCTCTCTCTCTCTCTCATCCTCTCTCTTTTCTCTCTCTCTCTCTCTCTCTCATCTCTCTCTCTCTCTCTCTCTCTTCTCTCTCTCTCTCCTCTCTCTCTCTCTCTCCTACTCGTCTCTCTCTCTCTCTCTCTCTCTCTCTCTCTCTCTCTCGCTCTCCTCCTCTCTCTCTCTCTCTCTCTCTCTCTCTCTCTCTCTCTCCTCTCTCTCTCTCTCTCTCTCTCTCTCTCTCTCTTCTCTCTCTCTCTCTCTCTCCTCTTTTCTCTCTCTCTCTCCTCTCTCTCTCTCTCTCTCTCTCTCTCTCTTTTTTTTTTCTTACACAAGCACTGGTCACAAACACTAATAAAAAGAAAATACAAACATCCTAAAGGAGACAAAAACACCAAACAAACATAAGCAGACACACACAATAGAGAGAGAAAGAGAAAGAAACAAACAACATTCGATCCCTCATTATTTTTCGTTTACTCGCTCTTTTCCCTTGTTTATTTCTCTATTCTTTTACATATTTTTCTCCTTAAATTTAACTGTATTCGCTTTGCTATTATTATTTATTCCCTTCTCCGCCTAATAGAGACCAAGACATCATATTAAGGAAAAGGAGAACATTTCACGCAGACAAGACGGACAGGTCACATGGGGTCGACGGAATGTTTTTGTAATGCGTTACCGTGGAGGTTCAAACGCGCGCCCTAGACCCTGGCTGGCGGCGCAGGGCCTGATGGGAGTGTGTGAGAGGGAGTGGTGGTGCGTGTGGGCTTAAGAGGGCGTTGTGGCAAGTCTCAGATGGTGTGAGTGGTGAGGCGCCTCACCCAGCAGTCACTGTGTGAGTGTTTAATGAGCGGCAAAAAGGGTGTCGGAAGGGTTGTGTGTGTGTGTGTGTGTGTGTGTGTGTGTGTGTGTGTGTGTGTGTGTGTGTGTGGTTTGTGTTGTGTGTGTGTGTGTGTGTGTGTGTGTGTGTGTGTGTGTGTGTGTGTGTGTGTGTGTGTGTGTGTGTGTGTGTGTGTGTGTGTGTGTGTGTGTGTGTGTGTGTGTGTGTGTGTGTGTGTGTGTGTGTGTGTGTGTGTGTGTGTGTGTGTGTGTGGTGTGTGTGTGTGTGTGTGTGTGTGTGTGTGTGTGTGTGTGTGTGTGTGTGTGTGTGTGTGTGTGTGTGTGTGTGTGTGAAGGTTATGAGGAGAGACAGAATGTTGTAGAGCGAAAAGTGCATGGGATGTGTGGGTCTAGGTGAGAGAGAGAGAGAGAGGAGAGAGAGAGAGAGAGGAGAGAGAGAGAGAGAGAGGAGAGAGGAGAGAGGAGAGAGAGAGAGGAGGAGAGAGAGAGAGAGGAGAGAGAGAGAGGAGAGGAGAGAGAGAGAGAGAGAGAGAGGGAGAGAGAGAGAGAGAGAAAAAAAAAAAAGAGATAGAGAGAGCATTAAGGGAATGGGTATGGAAGTGTGCGGGGTGTGTTAGAACATACGAACATAAGAACATAAGAAAATAAGGAAGCTACAAGAGGCCGCGAGGCCTACACGTGGCAGTTCATGTCACCTAACACTACCTACATCCACCTTTCTTCCCTATCCATGAACCTATCCAGCCCCTCTTTAAAGCTCCCTAATGACTCCGCACTAACTAACTGTCTACTGAGACCATTCCATGCATTCACCACCCTAGTTGTGAACCAGTTTTTCCCTATTTCCTTTCTAAATCTACGCTTTTCCAGCTTGAATCCGTTACTTCTTGTTCTACCCTGGTTAAGAGCCGTAAGAACTTTTTCTACCTCTCCTTTATTAAATCTGTTTATCCACTTAAAAACTTCTATCAGATCACCCCTTACTCTGCGTCTCTCGAGTGAGTGTAATTTTAATAACTTCAATCTCTTCTCATAGTTAAAGCTACGCATCCATTGTATCATTTTGGTCATCCTTCTCTGCACTGTTTCTAACAATGCTATATCCCTCCTGTAATATGGAGACCAAAACTGATCCGCTTAGTCAAGGTGAGGCCTGACTAGAGCCAGATAAAGCTTTATAATAACTTCCGCACTTCTACTTTTAACACTTCTGGTAATGAATCCTAATACTCTATTAGCTTTATTTCTGTCCTCAATACATTGTTTCCTAGGTCGGAGGTCTGGGCTCACCCTCACTCCAAGATCTTTTTCACCTTCTGATCTTTTCAGCGATACACTGTTTATGGTGTATCTATTACCAGGGTTCTTTCTACCAACATTCATAACGCTGCACTTATCAAAATTAAATTCCATCTGTCATCTGACTGCCCACTCGTTAAGTTTATCTAAGTCTCCCTGCAATATGTTTACATCAGACATTGATCCAATAATCCTACCTACCTATCATCAGCAAACTTGCTGATACCACTGCTAATCCCGCTATCTAAGTCGTTGATGTAAATCAAAAATAGTAATGGACCCAAAACAGACCCTTGTGGACCTCTACTTGTCACCAGTCCCCATTAAGATTTTGAACCATTAATTGTAACCCTTTGTTGCCTATTAATTAGCCAAACTCTGATCCAATGAAGATCCTTCCCATCTATTCCATGAGCCTTAACCTTATTTAAGAGTCGCTCGTGTGGTACTTTGTCAAATGCCTTACTAAAGTCCAGATATATTATATCATAATCCTTATCATTATCTGCCGTCTCATAAACTTTCCTATAAAAACTCAATAAATTGGTGAGACATGACCTATCCTTGGTGAATCAATGTTGTGAATCATTGATCAAAATATGTTTATCTAAGTGCCATCTAATGTTTTTTGCAATAATATACTCCAATAATTTACCCACCACTGACGCTAGACTTACGGGTCGATAATTTGACTTTAGTCCACTGTCTCTCTTCTTAAATATGGGAACAACATTTCCTTTCCTCCACAATAATGACACATCGCCTATTTCAGCCGATTTTCAAAA
>JACEEZ010001381.1:51277-58777 GCA_016584305.1 Chionoecetes opilio
TCGCCGTGCCGCGGAGGATAAATACAAGGCCTGGGTGCGCCTAAAGCGCCGCCCCACACAGAGGAACAAGGCCCTGCACCGCGCCACCTGTAAGGCCATGACCAGGACAGCTTCATGGGCCAGGAACAGGTGGGAAAATGACGTCAGGAGGAAACTAGGCTCCAATCAAGTTGATCCCAAGCAATGGTGGTCCTTGGTGAAGGAGAGACAAGGCACAGTCACCCAAGAGAGAATACCGCCCCTCATCACACCAGCAGGAGACTGGGTGGTAAAAAACTAGGAGAAGGCAGACTCCTGGCGACGCACTTCAGCAGGAAGATGACGACACAGGACCCTGAGAGGCAGCCACCTCGCCTCACCCGTATGTGTCACCTGGGCCTGGACAGCCCGGTGGTCACGGAGGACATCGTGGCCCGCCTCCTGCGTACCGTCAACACCAAAAAGGCACCTGGGCCTGATGGTGTGAGTCCCTTCCTGCTCAAGCACTGTGCAGATGAGCTGATGAGGCCCCTCACGCACATCTTTCAGCAGTGCCTCCAAACGGGCGCCTGGCCAAGACTGTGGAAGGAGGCTCGTGTCACGCCCGTACACAAGAAAAAGGAGAGGACTGATCCAGCCAACTAGCGTCCAATCTCGCTCCTGTTAGTTGTCAGCAAGATCTTAGAAAGGATTATTGCAGAGCAACTGACCCGCCACCTAGAGGAGCACCACCTGATGTCCCCTAGACAGTACGGGTTTAGGAAAGGACGCTCCGCCTCGGACCTGCTTCTCCTTCTCTCCAAATCATGGCAGGACTACCTGGACTCTGGCCGCCCATCGCTGGTGATTGCCCTGGACATCGCCGGGGCCTTTGACTGTGTGTGGCACAAGGGCCTCCTGTCAAAGCTTGAACAGCTCGGCATCACGGGACACCTGCTGGCGTTGTTCTCGAGCTACCTGCACAGCCGGAGTCTGAGAGTGGTGGTGAATGGGAGCACGTCAGCCACGTACCCGGTGGAGGCTTCCGTTCCACAGGGATCAGTCCTGGGCCCCATCCTGTGGAACTTTATTTTTTATTTTTTATTTTTTATTTTATTTTTTTAAATCACAGGGAACTGGCCAAGGGCACAACAAAAATGGGTAACACAAAGCCCGCTTAGTTGCCAGTCCCTATAAAGACGACAGTAAGAGAATACAATAAAAACAAAGGGGTAGGCCAGTTTTGTTCGGGAGGTGTCTTGTTACTCTTCTTTTGAAAAGATTTAAGTCATAGGAAAGTGGAAAAATTGAAACAGGAAGAGAGTTCCAGAGTTTACCAGTGAAAGGGATGAAAGAGTAAAGATACTGATTAACTCCTGCATTAGGAAGATGGACAGAAGAGGGATGGGAATGAGTATAAAGTCTTGTGCAGCGAGGCCGCGGGAGTGGGGGAGGCATGCAGTTAGCAAGTTCAGAAGAGCAGTGAGCATGAAAATAACGGTAGAAGAGAGCATGAGAAGCAACATTGCGGCGGTGATTTAAAGATTGAAGACACTCAGTCAGACGAGAGGAGTTGATGAGACGAAAAGCTTTTGACTCAACCCTGTTTAGGAGAGCTGTATGAGTGGATCCTCCCCAAACATGTGAGACATACTCCATACATGGGCAGATAAGGCCCCTGTAGAGAGCAAGCAATTGTGAGGGAGAAAAAAAAGGACGCAGCCGCCACAGCACTCCTAGCTTCTAAGAAGCTGTTTTAGCAAGAGATGAGATGTGAGATTTCCAGTTCAGATTTTTAGTAAAGGATAGTCCTAGAATGTTCATTGTAGAAGAAGGAGACAGTTGAGTGTCATTGAAGAAGAGGGGATAGTTATCTGGTAGGTTTTGTCGAGTAGATAGATGAAAAAATTGGGTTTTTGAGGCATTGAACAAAACAAGGTTTGCTTTGCCCCAATCATAAATTATAGAAAGATCAGAAGTTAGGCGCTCGGTGGCATCTCTCCGTGAATCACTTAGTTCCTGTTGAGTTGGACGTCTAATAAACGACGTTGAAAAATGCAGGGTAGAATCATCAGCGTAGGAGTGGATAGGGCTTTGAGTTAGACTTAGAAGATCATTAATGAATAATAGAAAGCGAGTGGGTGATTGGACAGAACCCTGGTGAACACCACTATTGATAGATTTAGGAGAAGAACAATGGCCGTCTGCAGTAGCTGCAAATAGAAAGGTTTGAAAGGAAACTTAAAATGAAGGTACAGAGAGAAGGATAGAAACCGAATGAGGGTAGTTTGAAAATGTAAGATTTGTGCCAGACTCTATCAAAAGCTTTTGATAAGTCAAGGGCAACAGCAAAAGTTTCACCGAAACCCCTTAAGGAGGATGCCCAAGATTCAGTTAGGAAAGCTAGAAGATCGCCAGTAGATCGCCCTTTACGGAAACCGTACTGACGATCAGATAGAAGATTATGAACAGATAGATGCTTAAGAATCTTCTTATTATATATAGATTCAAAAATTTTAGAAAGGCAGGAAGTCAAAGCTATAGAACGGTAGTTTGAAGAACTAGAACGGTCACCCTTCTTAGGAACAGGTTGGATGTGAGCAAACTTCCAGCAAGAAGGAAAGGTGGAAGTAGATAGACATAGACGGAAATGTTTGACCAGGCAAGGTGCAAGCACAGAAGCACAGTTTATGAGAACAATAGGAGGGACTCCGTCAGGACCGTAAGCCTTCTGAGGATCTAGGCCAGAAAGGGCAAGGAAAACATCATTCCGAAGGATCTTAATGACAGGCATAATAAAGTCAGAGGGTGGAGGAGAAGGAGGAACAAGCCCTTCATCAGCCAGAGTGGAATTTTTAGCAAATGTTTGAGCGAAGACTTCAGCTTTAGAAGTAGATGAGACAGGTGTGGAGCCATCTGGGTGAAGCATAGGAGGGAAAGATGAAGAAGAAAAATTGTTAGATATGTTATTAGCTAGATGCCAGAAGTCGCGAGAGGAATTTGATTCAGAAAGATTTTGACATTTTCTATGAATGAAAGAGTTTTTGGTAAGCTGAAGTAAAGATTTGGCATGATTACGGGAAGAAATATAAAGGGCATGAGTTTCAGGAGATGGATGCTTACGGTACCGTTTGTGAGCCACCTCTCTATCTCGGACAGCATGAAAACAAGCAGAGTTAAACCAAGGTTGACGGGCTTTAGGATTAGAGAAAGTATGTGGAATGTACGCCTCCATGCCAGAGACTATGACCTCAGTTATGCGCTCTGCACAAAGAGATGGGTCTTTGACATGGAAGCAGTAATCATTCCATGGAGAATCAGAGTAGTACTGCCTTAGGTCTTCCCACTTAGCTGAGTTGAAGTGCCAGAAGCACCTCCGCTTAAGTGGGTCCCGAGACGGTACCGGAGCGATAGGACAGGTTACAGAAATAAGATTGTGATCGGAGGACCCCAACGGAGAGAATAGTTTCACAGAGTAAGCAGAAGGGTTAGTAGTTAGGAAAAGATTTACTTCAATGACCTCCTCCAAAGCCTCCCTGTGGCGTCTGCCTATGCTGACGACTGCACCGTGTCCCACTCCTACACCAGAGAGGAGACTGCGAACGTGATAGATGCCACCAACCGTCAACTTAGTGACATCACGGCCTGGGGAAGACGGTGGCAAGTCAAGTTTGAGCCGAGAAGACCCATGCCATGGCTATATCACGTTCGAGGGAGGACCCCAGGCTACTCGAGGGGAAGCTGAAGTTTGGGGACGATACCCTTGTCACCAAGGACTCCATCAACATCCTGGGGGTAGAGTTTGACTCCAGGCTCCGCTTTGACCGCCACTTGGAGACAGTGGCACGTCGAGCCTCCCTGAGGGTGACTCTCCTGCGCCGAGTAAGGCACCTGCTCGACGCTGACGGCCTCATGCAGCTGTATAAGGCCCAAGTGTGGCCCGTCATGGAGTACAGTCCTCTCACCTGGATGAGTAGTGCCCAGTGCCCCCTGTCACTTCTGGACAAAGTGCAGAGGCGTGCTGAGCGCCTCATACACCCAACCGACGACCAATATCACAGGGAACGTCGCCCGCGGCAACAGTGGCAGCAGCAGCAGCGACGACAACAACAACAACATCAGCTGCAGCTCTAAAAACACCAGCAACAACAACAACAACAACAAGGACTACAGCAGGAGCAGTGGCGGGATGATCCCCGCTCCCAGCTTGACAGCCTGGGGCACCGGAGGAGAGTCGGTGCCCTCACAGTGTTGCACAAGGCCCAAGTGCAACACTCTTCCCACCTTGCAGGACTTCGGGTCCCGTGGAGTAGGTCAGAGCGCGCTACGAGGACGGTAGCGTCAGGTGATCTCCTCCTCGAGGCCCCGAAGACCCACACCGTGATGGGCCAGCGAGCCTTTACTTGGGCCACGGCGACACTGTGGAACACCTTCACGGTTGAGGTGGATGTCGTGGCCATGAACACCCAGCAGGTGAAAGTGGCGGCCCACAGATGGTGCCGCTCACATCCGCCTTAGTGCCCGTAAGGCGTAGCACAGTGTCGTGTCAATAGTGATACATAGTGACACACACACGTAGTGACACACATTGACACAGTGACACTGTGTAAGTGTAAATAGTGCGACTGAAAAGTGCCTGTGACGGACAATGACCCTCAGTCTGTAACATTATATATTTAGTGTATCCTATAAGGCATAGCTTTCAGATAGATGTCCCCGGGAAAGGGAACATCTTTAGCTTTTGCCACCCATTGCCTTCAACAACCTCTTTGCTATTTGTAGCCCCATGTATACCATGTCAATTGTTTAAATAAATAAAAAAATAAAAAGAGAGAGAGAGAGAGAGAGAGAGAGAGAGAGAGAGAGAGAGAGAGAGAGAGAGAGAGAGAGAGAGAGAGAGAGAGAGAGAGAGAGAGAGAGAGAGAGAGAGAGAGAGAGAGAGAGAGAGAGAGAGAGAGAGAGAGAGAGAGGGGGGGAGAAGACGTAAAAGCAAAGGCAGAAAGCAGTGGATAACGATGAATGTAATTTTTAGAGCAGGAAATCGAGAAACAGAGAATTGAATACAAATGAAAGAAGACTGACGAGGAGTAAGAAATAAAAAAAAAATAGGCGAGAGGAAGCTGAAATCTATAATAATATAAGCGAAAGTGTGTGTGTCTGTCTGTCTGTCTGTCTGTGTGTTGGCTATAGGTTCCGCCCCCCGGGGCGGAATTCCATCATATGGCACAGTTTTGGAACTAGGCTGACCAGGGGAAGGTTTTAAACCCACGTATGAGATCATCTGATCACTTTTTTCTTCTTCTTTTTAGCAGCCTATTAGCGATAATTGTGAAAAAAGTGGGTTGCGAGAATTGAAGAAACCTTCATGTAGGGTGATGGGTAATGGGTGAGTGAATGGGTGGGGGGTGATGGGTGAATGAATGGGAGGGGGGTGATGGGTGATGGGTGAGGGAATAGATGGGGGATGATGGGTAATGGGTGAGTGAATGGGTGTGTGGTGATGGGTAATGGGTGAGTGAATGGGTGAGGGGTGATGGGTAATGGGTGAGTGAATGGGTTGGGGGTGATGTGAATGGGTTGGCGTTAATACATACATTTCTACATCCATGATTTCAGGAAATTTAGAAGGGGCTATCTGGAGAGTTTGTGTTTGGTGGGCCTTCGGCCCACCAAACACAGGTGGTGGGCCGAAGGCCCACCAATAGCCCTCCGCAGGAGCTAACCAAAAAGTCCGTCCGGAGGGCGGTTTTGCGGCTAGAAAATAAAATAAAAGACAAAAGGAGAGGGAGGAGAAAAAAAGGAAGAATATGAAACATCAGGAGGCAGGGGGGAGAAAAAGAAGGATAACAAAAAAGAGGAAGAGAAGGAGGAGGAGTGGCAGATGAGTGTGGAGGGAGAGAGAGGAAAAAAACTTCCGAGTCATGAGTGTGAGGCAATTTTAATGCAGATATTTTGGTAGTGGCCCTGGCTGGGGGATGCAAAGGGGGGTTGCTGGCTGGGGGGTATAGGGGGGCGGGGGGGTCCCCTTGCTGAGGGATGCAAGGGGGGGGGGTGGCATGGGGTACAGCCTGGGGGTGGCGCCCAAATAAACCATCTTCCGGCCCATAGCGATCGTGTCCCCGGTAATGGAGGCCTCGGGAGAGAGGGGGCTGGGTGAGTGGGTGGCGGAGGGCGTGAGGTGCGAGGGTCCATCAGGTGGGTGTCCCCGGGCCACCGTGGTAGAGGTGGGCGTGTGAGCCTCGTCAGAAGGGCGTCGCGTCAGGGGCGTGGATGACACAGGCCTTCACGGTGACTATTGATCTCCCGCCGTCAGCGACTGTTCCAACCTTCCCAGGGGCGCACGGCTCCTTGAGGCGTGTTCCTTCCCGCACCCTATGCCCCTCACCAGTACCACACACCCGTTGCCCCTCACTATTACCACTCGCCCGTTGCCCCTCACCATTACCACGAACCTGCTACCCCTGACCATTACCACGCACCCGCAGCCCCTCACCATTTCCACGCACCCGTTGCCCCTCACTATTACCACGCACCCGTTGCACCCTCACCATTACCACGCACCCGCTGCCCCTCACCATTACCACGCACCCGTTGCCCCTTTCCATTACCACGCACCCGTTGCCCCTCACCACTACTACGCAGCCGTTGATTAAGTATCTGAAGGAACAAGACAGTAAATGACTTGCAAGAGAGTTTTTTGGTATTAGCACTACAGTCACGTTTGTTTAATTCAGGTAAGAATATATGTCACGGGGCACCTATTTTGACCTATATGTTGTATTGTCACTTATATATATTTTATTATTATTATTTTGTACCTACATTATTTTTGTACTTACTAACGAGTGTGAATGTTGAGAGAGTTGCTTCATGAGATGGTAAGTACCTGTCTGATGCGGCTATTCACCTGTGTTTGATTGGTCCTTAGAGTCCAGAGTTGTAGACAAGTTGGTATAATGAAGACACACACACACACACACACATAAATACTCTCTCTCTCTCTCTCTCTCTCTCTCTCTCTCTCTCTCTCTTCTCCTCTCTCTCTCTCTCTCTCTCTCTCTCTCTCTCTCTCTCTCTCTCTCTCTCTCTGTCTCTCTCTCTCTCTCTCTCTCTCTCTTCTCTCCTCTCTCCTCTCTCTCTCTCTCTCTCTCTCTCTCTCTCTCTCCTCTCTTCTCTCTCTTCTCTCTCTCTCTCTTCTCTCTCTCTTCTCTTCTCTCTCTCTCTCTCTCTCTCTCTCTCTTCTCTCTCTCTCTCTCTCTCTCTCTCTCTTCTCTCTCTCTCTCTCCTCTCTTCTCTCTCTCTCTCTCTCTCTCTCTCTCTCTCTCTCTCTCTCTCTCTCTCTCCTCTCTTCTCTCCCTCTCTCTCTTCTCTCCTCTCTCTCTCCTCTCTCTCTCTCTCTCTCTCTCTCTCTCTTCTCTCCTCTCTCTCTCTCTCTCTCTTCTCTCCTCCTCTCTCTCTCTCTCTCTCCTCTCTCTCTCTCTTCCTCTCTCTTCTCTCTCTCTCTCCTTTGACCTTGTATTCTCTAATGCAAACTCCATTAGG
>JACEEZ010001381.1:63777-93777 GCA_016584305.1 Chionoecetes opilio
TTGAGCCAGGAGACCTCAAGTCCCAAAGGCTTTGCCTCCTCGTGCAGCGCCTCGAGAGCCATCATCAGGACCTCCAGCGACTCAGCAAAGATTACTGCATCATCGGCAAAAACAAGATCAGTGATCTTGGTGTTGCCGACGGATGCTCCACAATCACTTTGATCTACAACCTTGTCCAATACCCAGTCCATACATGCGTTGAAAAATGATGGGGCAAGGACGCACCCTTGCCTCACTCCTGTATTCACAGGAAAGAAGCTGGATACACCTGCCCCACACTTCACAGCACTCTCAGTCCCAGAATACAGACCAGTTATCAAACCAATAGTCCTTGCAGGAATCCCTCGAAGTCGCAGAAGAACCCAGAGTGACTCACGATGCACTGAGTCAAACGCCTTCTTGAGATCAACATAGGCTGCAAGCATCCCCTGTCGAAACTCACGTCGGCGTTCCACCAGGACACGAAGCGCTAGGATACGGTCCGTTGTTGACTTACCAGCGTGAACCCAAACTGCTGAGGTCTCTGATGCTTCACCAGATGACTGCGAATTCGTGTCAGCAATAGATGGGCAAGCACCTTGCCTGGTACGCTGAGCAGTGTAATACCGCGGTAATTGTTGCAGTCCTGACGGTCCCCTTTCCCTTTCCAGATAGGGACGACCAACCCCCTTTTCCAGTGAGGAGGAATGGTACCTGATTGCCACACGGCAGTCAGGACAGCATGCAATCCGCGGATCATGGCCTCACCCCCAGCTTTGAGGAGCTCCGCACTGATATTACAAACACCAGCTGCCTTTCCACCCTTCAACTTTGCTACAGCCTCTCTGACTTCGTCAAGAGAGGGTGCGGTTTCGTCAATGGGAGGATCGGCATCCACTGCCTGTAACCCAGTGGTGTGAAGCTGCTCAGTTGGAGGGTCCACCGTAAACAACTGCCCAAAGTACTCAGCCCAACGAGCCATCTGCCCATCCATGTCCGACACGAAGCGCCCATCTGCTGTTCGAATAGCACTCGCCCGAGAAGGAGACTTGGAACGGAGCTTCTTCAGGGCTCGGTAGGCGGGTCGGAGGTCATTAGTGTTCAAATGACCCTCGACATCCTCAGCGAGACTCCTGACATACCTCTCCTTGTCTCTCCATAGGAGGGTTCTAGTCCGGCGTGACAGAGCCATGTGCTGGTCCCGGTTCCCAGCCAGCCTGGCAGCGCGACTCTTCTCGATTTTCTCCAGCGTCTCCGTCGAGACAAAACCACGCCTTGACCTCGGGCGCTCCCCAATACACTCCTTGGCAGCCTGTAGAGTTTCACGTTTGAAGGTATCCCACAGTTCTACAGGATCCCCGAGAGCACCGAGCACATCAAACCGATTTGAGACTGCCACCGCATACTCACGAGCATGTGTCAAGTCCTTCAGTTTCTCAAGATGAAACACAGTATGGTTACCTCATTGAGATTCTTCTGGACTTGACATGAAGCTTAAGTGTAGCAACAACAAGTCTGTGATCTGTTCCAAAGAACTTAGCACTCCGGTAAACCCTGCAGTTCTGGAGGATCCTCCAACGAGTACTAACGAAGATGTGGTCGATCTCCTTAGCTACCCCTCCGGCATTACTATACCATGTCCAGCGGTGCAGCTCTGGTCTCTGATACCAAGAACCTGCAATTCTCAACCTTCTGGACCTTGCAAAGTTCAGAAGCAGAGAACTGTTGGTGTTTCTGGTACCGGAGCCATGGGAACCAACACATAACTCGTAGCCATCTCTCACAGTGCCAGTAGTAGCATTGAGGTCGCCCAAGAATATAATGGACAGATAGAAATGAGAGAGATAGCAGAAAAAGAGTATATAATGGATAGATAAAGCAGATACATAACAGACAATAGCAGGATAAAATAGTGTAAAGTTAATTGCAGGAATATAGATGCATATGCAACAACACAACCATGTGAAGTGTGCGTGTGTGTGTGTCTGTGTGTGTGTGTGTGTGTGTGTGTGTGTGTGTGTGTGTGTGTGTGTGTGTGTGTGTGTGTGTGTGTTTGTGTGTTTGTGTGTGTGTGTATGTGTTTTACATCATAAAGGACTGGCCAAGGGTACAACAACAAGAGGTAGCACAAAGCCCGCTTAGTTGCCAGTCCTTATAAAGAAGACATTAAGTTAATATAAAAAGGGGAGTGGGCAAATTCATTCGGCAGGTGTCTTGTCACTCTTCTCTTGAAAAGATTTAAGTCATAGGAAGGTGGAAAAAGAATTGGAAGAGACTTTCAGAGTTTACCAATGGAAGGGATGAAAGAGTAAAGATACTGATTAACTCTTGCATTAAGAAGATGGACATATAAGAGATGAGAATGATTAGAAAGTCTTGTGCAGCGAAGCCACGGGAGGGGGGAGGCATGCAGTTAGCAAGCTCAGAAGAGCAGTGAGCATGAAAATAACGGTAGAAGATAGCATGAGATGCAACATTGTGGCGGTGATTTAAAGATTAAAGGCAGTCAGTCAGAGGAGGGGAGTTGATGAGACGAAAAGCTTTTGATTCAACCCGATATAGAAGAGCTGTATGAGTGGATCCTCCCCAAACATGTGAGATATACTCCATACATGGACGGATAAGGCCCCTGTAGAGTGCAAGCAACTGGGAGGGAGAAAAAAAAGGACGCAGTCGCCTCAGGACACCTAACTTCTTAGAAGCTGTTTTAGCAAGAGACGAGATGTGTAATTTCCAGTTCAGATATTTAGTAAAGGACAGTCCGAGAATGTTCATTGTAGAAGAAGAGTTTATAGAGTTTGTTTATAGAGTTTATTGCCAAATAACAAGTATATACATGAATACATACGTATATACACATTTTATAGGCATTAGTCTGCTGAGCATGAGCTCCTTAGCAGACATATGATCAGTTTACATCATCTAAATACGAATACGATGACGGCAATAATTTACAAATAAGGATTAACATACAAAAATATAAACTCATAATGACAACATGTTTAAAAAAAAAAAAATTCATGTACCAAAATTTCAGGAGCACAAATTTACTGTATTTAATTTTAATTATATTACACCATGACTTTGTAATTATATAAATACTGTTTAAGTTTAAATTGAAATAAATTGAGATTAGTTGTGGTTTTGATATCATCTGGTAATGGGTTCCAACATCTCGGGCCAAAACAATATATATAAAATGTGTACAGTGTTGTTCTTGGTTGTGGACATAACAAGGTATGTCCACTGTTGTCGGTAATTGTTACCTCTGGTACCTAGGCTGTGATGAATCATTCTAAATAATTTTGGGGGGGGACTATTATCATTTAAATCATTATAAACAGGGAGAAAACACAAATATTTAAGTAGTAATTCAAATTTTAGTAGTTTTAACTCATTTAATAAAAAGTGTGTAGAGTCATGCTTCCCTCTATATGGTATGGTTCTGATCAATTTCTTCTGAGTGACAATAATTTCCATTACATTTGACGGCCAAGTACAACCCCAGATGGACACACAATATATAATAAGAGGATAACACAGTGAATAACATAAACTTTTCATAGCATCAGTTGTTAGATTTTAACGAATTTTGTATAGTATTCCACATGTTTTTGACAATTTTAAGCAGACTGATTGAATATGATTTTTCCAGTGCAAGTTTTCATCTATGATAACCCCAAAAAATGTTGTACATGCAACCCTCTTAAGGTCACACCCATCCATATATACTGGACCTATGTTGTATACTAGAGATCGATTTTGAAATAGCATATAATTAGTTTTTGTAGTATTTATCCTTAATTTGTTAGCTGAAACCCATTTACTATTTTTTTATAATTCAGTATTTAACACAGCATTCAAGTAATCTAAGTTGTTATCCTGTGGGAGCAGATTGGTATCATCTGCATAAAGAACATAATTCAAATTATTACTGGCATTGGAAAAATCATTTATAAATACCAAGAACAACGATGGGCCCAGTATTGATCCCTGAGGTACTCCCCTATCAACAGTTTTCAGCACTGATGTTTTCTTGTTATAATATACAGCTTGTTTCCTATTTGTCAAATAACTTGCAAATAACTTTAATGGTGTTCCTCTTATTCCTATATTATTTAGCATATATATTATTATTTTATGGTCCAGTGAATCAAATGCTTTAGATAAGTCCATAAATATTCCTGCAACATAATGTTTTATTTCCAAATTACTATAAATTTGACTAGTAAATTTCATTATGGCTTTCTCTGTTGGCTCATTATTACGAAATCCATATTTATTATCTGAAAATAATTTAAAATCTTCCAAGAACCCTTTGATTAAATAGGATTAATAGGATTATTAAATAGAACCAGGATTAAATATCATCTGATCAAGTTCATTTGCATACAAATAGTTTGTGTTGACTGTGTCACTGTTAATAAGCCTTACAAGTTCAACATTACTATTGGAATAAAAAGGAAGGTATTGATTGACAGCAATGATTATGCTTAAGTTCTCGTTACTTTTCCTTCCTTCTTAAGTAGGATATAAATTTACTTGTTCACAATCCTTTGAGGGATGATAGAAGAAGAAGAAGATGAAGAAGAAGAAGATAGTTGAGTGTCATTAAAGAAAAGGGGTTAGTTATCCGGTAGCTTTTGTCGAGTAGATAGATGAAAATACTAGTTTTTTGAGGAATTGAACAAAACAATGTCTGCTTTGCCCCAATCATAAATTATAGCAAGATCAGAAGTTAGGCGCTCGGTGGCATCTCTCCGTGAATGACTTAGTTTATGTCGAGTTGGACGTCTAATAAACTAATAAACGACGTTGAAAAATGCAGGGTAGAATCATCAGCGTAGGAGTGGATAGGGCTTTGAGTTAGACTTAGGAGATCATTAATGAATAATAGAAAGAGAGTGGGTGATAGGACAGAACCCTGGGGAACACCAATATTGATAGATTTAGGAGAAGAACAATGTCCGTCTACAGTAGCTGCAATATAACGGCTTGAAAGGAAACTTAAGATGATGGTACAGAGAGAAGGATAGAAACCGAATGAGGGTAGTTTGGAAATTAAAGATTTTTGCAAGACTCTATCAAAAGCTTTTGATATGTCAAGGGCAATAACAAAAGTTTCACCGAAACCCCTAAAAGAGGATGACCAGGATTCAGTTAGGAAAGCTAGAAGATCGCCAATAGATCGCCCTTTACGGAAACTGTACTGACGATCAGATAGAAGATTGTGAGCAGATATATGCTTAAGAATCTTATTATTAAGTAGAGATTCAAAAACTTTAGAAGGGCAGGAGGTCAAAGCTATAGGACGGTAGTTTGAAGGATTAGAACGGTCACCCTTCTTAGGAACAGGTTGGATGTGAGCAAACTTCCAGCAAGAAAGAAAGGTGGAAGTAGATAGACAAAGACGGAAAAGTTTGACCAGTGTAGGTGCAAGCACAGAAACACAGTCTTTGAGAATAATAGGAGGGACTCCGTCAGGACCGTAAGCCTTAATAGTGGGGTGGCTTATGGCCAAAAAATAACCAAATCGTTACACGCTGGCCCAAAGCATCATATTGGGTACATGCATAATTTAGGTCAATACAAACCTTTTTGGAGGGGGAACCCGATTGTAAAGGTTGAGGTCATGATCAGGTCAAGGTCAAAGGTCAAAATGGGGTAGTACTGTCATTTCAGGTGGCAGTTTATTTTTACCATGCTTTATGTAGTGTAGTTACTAACAGCATTGCTGATGGTGTGCGTTTTTCTGTTTCAGGGTGATTCCTGGTTGAGGACTTAAATCAGCCCAGGCAAGTAGAGGAGAGTTTGCATTTCAATCTTCGACACAACATGGATTGGTCAAAGTGCATTATATGCGGTACAGCAGACGGTGCTTTAAAGTGTACTGCAACACAACAGGATGACAAAGGTTCACAACCATACGAGGACTTCATGAAAAATGTACAGGGGTTTAAAGAACTAAAATCATTGCCTGTCTGTATTTGTTTCGATGATGATGTGACTGCAAACGATCTCAATGTAAATTGTGCCAAGTGGCATAAAAACTGTCATTTGTTATTTGCCAAATCAAAACTGCTAAGGCACAGGAGAGAAATGCTAGAAAGAGGAATGTTGACCACTCTGGCGATGGTGCTAGTACTGGACAAAGAAAGTTCAAACGGGTATCTCTACCTGATGAACTCAAGTGTTGCAACATGTGTATATTTTGCAAGAAGTCAGATGGTGTGCTTCACAGTTGTGCAACTTTAGGACTAGACAAAACACTGCGAGAACAAGCAGAAGCACTACAGGATACTGATTTGTTAGCTACTATTGCGGGTGGGGATCTTGTTGCTATTGAAGCAAAGTATCACAAACAATGCATGGATGCATTCCGCGTTCGATACAGAAGTTACAAACGATCTCAGGCTACATTATCGGATTCAACTGATCAATCAATGACAGACTCGAGGTTATTCGCAGAAATAATATCTTTCATTGAAGCCAATGTCGAGGAGGGGGAGTACATATTTCCATTAGCAGATCTGCACAAAATGTGTGTAACTCGCTTTGCAGCATTGGGATATGAGTAACAGGTGAATAAGACACGACTGAAAAATTAAATTCTGGGCCATTACCAGGATCAGTGTCAGGAACAATCAATTGGCAAGCAAACAGTCCTTGTTTTTAATGAAGGCCTTCAAAAGCTCTTGAAAGAGGAGTTGAACTCTCGTGATTTTGAGAAAGACGCTCTCTCAATGGTACACGTGACAAAGGTAATACGACAAGAAATCTCCAAGACAAAATTCCGTATATTTGATGGAAGTTTCACCCCTGATTGCCAAGATGATTCAGTGCCAAATTATCTCAAGGTCTTGATTTCCATGTTGTTATATGGATCAAACATCAAGGAGCAAACAGCAAGAAATTCCCAAGCATGTCTGACAATATGCCAGCTGATTAGATTCAATTCCAAAGAAAATCCCAAAGTAGCAGAGAAGCCATGTCACCAAAAGACCAAAGAACCACCGCTTCCCTTGTACATAGGCTTGAGTGTCCACACTCAAACCTGGAGCAAGAAAATGTTGACTCATCTCCATGAACTCTGAATCAGCGTCAGCTATGAAAGAGTGTTAGAGGTGGAAGACTGGCTGACAAATGCAGTGTGTGAACGATACCAAGAGGAGGGTTTGGCATGCCCTGTGCAAGTCCTTGACGGTGTGTTCACAGCAGGGGCGCTAGATAATCTGGATCACAACCCAACATCACAAACAGCTGAAGGATCATTCCACGGCACGAGTATCAGTGTGTTCCAGTTTCCTGCAGAGAATAACCAAAGAACGAGTAGAGAGCCCATCAAATTACCACCACAGGCCCAAACTAGAAATCCATCCCTTCCAGATAATTATCGAATAGTTCCAGCTGTCGCTTGCAACACAGTCACTGTCAATGTCACAGAGGTAGCAGCTATGGAAGACGTTGAACCTGAACCTGTGCTACGTGAAGCAATACGCGAGGAAAATTTGTGTTTAGAGGAAAGGATACCAGTAGCTGAAAAGGACAAATTAGAAAAAGGTGATATCATGGCTTGGGCCGCGCATCATTCTGCACGCCAAGATGAAGTCACTGATATTCCTGGGAAAAGTGTCCTATTGCCTCTTTTCTATGAAAAGGCTGCAACGATGGCTATGGTCAAGCACGGCATGGAAGTACTGCAAGAAATAACAACAGTACGAAACCCTGGGCAAGTACCCGTTATTGCGGTGGACCAGCCTCTCTTTGCTTTGGCCAAATATGCATAGTGGAAATGGTCTGAAAGCCTAGGTGAGTCTGAATATGTCGTTGTCCTGGGAGGCTTACATACTGAGATGGCATTGTGGAGAATGGTTGGGGATCTCTTGGAAGGATCTGGTTGGTGTACTGCCCTTACTGAGAGTAGTGTTGCTACAGCTGGAACCGCTGACTCCTTCCTGAAGGCTGCCCACTTAACCAGAACACGGCATGCACATCAGGTGACTGCCATGACTCTTGCAAAGTTGCAGCGTGATTCCTTTCATGAAATGTGTCCAGATGGCAGCATACTTTTCGAAGACTGGAGAACTGACATGATACACAACAGTACAACCCTTGCATCCTGGGACAGGATTCTTCAGCTGGAGCTGTTGGTGCTTATCTTTGTAAGGTCGCACAGAGAGAAGAATTTCGTTCCCTATGTAGACGTATTGGAAGCATTGGCACCATGGTTCTTCACGCTTGATCGCACGAATTACTCTCGTTGGCTACCAGTACACATCAAAGACATGAAGGCCCGTACCGAGAGTTGAAGGCGGTAGAGGGACGAACAGCGAGGTAGCGACGAGCGGCATACCTTCCATTTGTTACTTAGAGTCGACAGTGGAGGTTGGTTGAGATATCACGCCTGCGACAATCTAGTGGCAACAGTGCTGCTTCAAACTGCGTAGCCAGCCGTACGACTAAAATAGTGTATAATGCGAATTTGCCCTTATACTCATCAAAAACATCAACAGAAACGTTGCGATCGCCTATGAATTTGATGAAATATATATTTAATGAAGTTAATTCACAGTAGAGGCGTGTATACGTAAGTTTCTCTACCGCTCATGTGAACATATGCGGTAAGAGAACCGTCCTGGCGGGTTCTGGCAGCGACCTTCATGATGGCGACGGCTCAAGCCACTACCCACTCTTCTATCCTGAACCGCCTTCATTATTGTCACTAAAATCACTTATTGCCGCATATGTAATACCTAATAATCTTATACTTATACTTAAATACATGTTGGCAAGAAAAATTTTAACATATCTCTTAATCCCTCCAGATTATGAATGTAATAAAAATTCATCGAAAGTTGAGTGATGACACGGGGATGCCCGTGTTTCCAACCTTGACCGCGAACCGCGTCCTTGCTCTTCGTTCCAAAATTACAGGTTTTTGTATCAGTCATATGGTAAGCGAAAGCCTGCCGTTCGTCATTCTACCGCCTACCGGCATGACTCTCGGTACGGGCCGAAGAGTCCTAGGGTGTGCCGTATAACAACAATTCTTTTCTCAACTTTGGCATGCCAATTTCCTATGTAAAATGGAATTCTAAGCCAATCTTACCTCATTCCATTTTTGCATTTGAGCAATTCTTACTATGCAAAATCGCACTTATATATTGCACCCTTATCGAATATTGCTTAAATGAGTACGCAGTGTCCGGTTGGTCCTGTTTATTGCATCATGCACCAATATGAGTTCCAAGTGACTAGCGTGGTAAGCTCTTTCTCATCAGTTGGTTCATCAGGCACTACATCACAGTGTCACAGCCTCTACGTTGGCCTAGAACGTGTCCATCATGGACACATCGTGGACTTCTTAGACATGAAGCAAGGCATGGTCTCCCGGTGGTGGGCCCGAGCCCGGATGAACCCGTCTCTGGCCTGCTGCCCCCCCACCTGCTGCCGCAGCCTCGGTCACCTGCTTCACGACTCTTTCGGTGCTCTGAGTGTGGATAGAGAACTCCGGAACCTGGTACGGCTTGACCAGGATCTCCTGGATCTGATACCCGGACAGTGAACAGGTGAATGCCGGCTCGTGCACCTGGCCAGGCTGCCAGCTGATCAGTGTCTGCAAGCTGGTGGCTGACAAGTTCAGATTGGGTGTGATGCGAGGTCTTACACTGGTGTCCCCATACTCCTCGCCAGCCCTCAGCTTCAAAATCTCGGTCACGGCGAACCTGCGGTCGTTCTCACTCTGACTCGCCATCAGCGAGAGGAGGACACATTCTGAGTGTGTGAACCATGCTCCTCTCTGCACGTAGAAGGTCACAGCTGTTTGAACCTTCTTTGACTGCGATCTCATCACTCTGAGCTGCGTGAGGATGTGCTTGGGGCCGTCCTCTAGTCTGTGGTGAACCTTGATGTCGTAGTAGAGTTTGAAATACACTTGCGGGCAGTACTTGACTAGGATTTCCGGGGTGTTCAGTTCTTTGCCAGTCAGTCCATGCTTTCTGGTCCACGTGTACACGAGCGACTGGGCTGTGGTGAGCCATCTGGAGTGGGACACCTTGCCACACTTGATCTCCTGCAGCTCGGACGGGAGAACGCCCATCTTGACAGCCTGGATCAGCTGGTAGGAGACCTGCTGGTCAGTGGACATGTTGACCAGGATATACTCCGGTATCTCCGTGAGATCTTCACCGCCTGGCACTCCTCTGAACTATGCGTTATACTGCATCTCATTCACGCTGGACAGCAGCCTGCACACTGGACCCGTGAAGCCAGTGTCAGATGAAGTAGGCCCGTCGATGCTGGGGATAAGGTGGCGCAGGGGCAACTCGTTTGTGTGCAACACGCATATACTCCAGAAGAGCTTGCGTCCCAGCATCTTCTCCAAATGGGCGTGAGTACCACCCTTCCACCCCGTGTTGGCCCTAGTTGAGTCACCTTGCAGTACGATCAGTGAGTCGGTGGAGTCGTATGTCACCAGCAGATCATAGGGAGCCTGAGCCACCTTGAACGCAGGCTTCTCAGGTGGCACCGGGTCCTCTGGTACAAAGTGCCAAAGGTATCTTCCAGATGGCTCCTCTGTCACTGACACATGCTCCTCCCTGATCAACCTTGGGTGCAGTCTCCCATAGCTGTCGGGCACCATCGCCCTGGTCTTGTCCTTCCTCCCATCGTAACCCTATCCAACTATTTTGGTACCCTGGTTAGGGTACGCCGTATAACAAAACTCTTTTTCTCAAATTTTGCATGGCAATTTTCTATGTAAAATGGAATTCTAAGACAATTTTATGTGAATCCATTTTTGCATATGAGCAATTATTACTATGCAAAATCGCACTTTAAGCTATGTTTTACATATAACTATATAAGTCCATTTTTGCATAGCAGGCAGTGCTCAAACCAAAAAGCTGAAGCGGACAAACCACCCTTAAATTTCAAGTTTACATAAGGAAACACCCTGGCAAATCCGAAATAATCTATATTTCACTTTTCATTGTACCAACGGCGTACCCTAATGAAGACTCTTCCACCAGCAATCAGAGATCAGTTCAAGAAAAACTGTGTGTTCCTGAAGGGTAATCGACCATTCGCAGCCATGCCACTAGACCAAGCACACGAGCAGAACAATGAAAAAATGAAAGGTTCCGGTGGTGCAGTTGGCCTGACCGCGAACCCGGCTGCCTTGAAACGATGGATGATTGCAGGTCCTGAGCAGGCAAGGATTCTCGATGAGTTTGAGGAGGTGAGCAACCTGTCTGAAGAGCCTTCTTTCCAGAGTCACGAGCAAGGACATGCCACTCAGGAAACATTCCACAAACAAGTCAACAATATGTGTGATGCTATTGAATCAATGGGCAACCCGTTCTTGAACACAGCAAAGGAACTCGTTGTTTTTGACACCTATGACTGTATGGATGAGCAGTTTGTGGAAGCACTCTACAGAATGGAGCAACTGGGCAAGGAGCAGTACTCAAGGTATGTCGGTGATGTGCTGGTGAGACGAGAGAAATCAATCCACACCACAAATAAAAGAAACAAACTTCCACTTTTTAAGCGACCACACGCCAGTACTCCCAGCAGAAAGGTAGCCCAGGTCCAGGAAATGAAGAGTGGCTGTAACCTATTCACCCAACTCTTCATTGCTGCTCAGGTCCCCAACACAAACCTGGAGGATTTTTTCTCACATGAAAATCACACTTGGCCACCAGCATTGTCACTGCATGGGAGACCTCGTCTACCAGGAAACAAATCAGAATTGTTGGCTTGCATCGACCCAAGCATCCAACCAGAACCACCATCACACTTTGATGCGAAGATTTTCGATGGGGCTGCCATGGTGCATATCCTGCTACATGGAAACAAGTGTACGTTTGGCAAATAGAGTGACACAATCTTAATTCCTTGGACAGAGAGACAACTGCAAAGCAGCACTCGAATTGACATTGTATGGGACAGATACTACCCAGACAGCTTGAAGTCAACAACCCGTAAGAAACGAGGGAAGGGGGTACGGAGGAAGGTGTCTCGCAATGCCAACCTTCCCGCGTCCTTTGTTGGATTCTTGCAGGACGACACAAACAAAGAGGAACTTTTTGCTCTGCTCTCAGAAGAAGTAGCCAACCATGTCTACCCACCTGAAAAATGGGTATACATTACATCCGGAGAGAGAGTTCTGTCCAATCAACCTCGATGTACTATGGACATGAGTGACCATGAGGAGGCAGACAGCAGGATTTCTCTGCATGTGTACGATACCCTGAGGAAAGGTGCAACATCCATTCTTGTCAGAATTGTTCATACGGATGTGGTTGTGATCCTTGTAGGAGTTTTCTACTGTCTTGTCAATCGGTATCCTGACTTGGATCTGTGGGTTGGATTTGGTGCAGGGAGGCACTTTCTGTACTACCAACTCTGTCTGCCTGGAACTTGGTGAAGACAAATGTAAAGCGCTGCCCTTCTTCCATACCTTTACTGGATGTGATGTGACATCCCAGTTTAATGGTAAAGGGAAGAAATCTGCCTGGATGACCTGTAAATCACTCCCAAATGTGACAGAAGGGTTTACCGCAGCATCATCCTCAGCATTCGTTCCTCAAGACACATCATCTCCGGTATTCAGTGTAATTGAGCAGTTCACCTGTACCATGTACGACAGCAGGACTCAACACAGCAAAGTTAACGACCTTCGGCAAGAGCTCTTTCCTAACAGGGTGAAACTGATGGAAAGGCTACCACCAACACAGAATGCACTGCTCCAACATGTCAACCGATGTGTGTACCAGGCCAGTATCTGGACAGAGAGTCTGAAACCAGTCATTGCTGCCCTTAGTCCAGATGGTTTCGATTGGTCCAAGTCACACACTGGGTTACATCCCATCTGGACCACGCTTCCAGCTGCTGCTGTGGCTTGTAGAGAACTCATAAAGTGTGGCTGCAAGGCGGTTCCCATGTGTGCTAGGAATTGTAAATGCGAAAATGCTGGGCTGGCGTGTACAGCACTATGTAAATGCCGTGGTGGCTGTGAAGCATGACGTGCCTTCCTCATCTAGGTGAGTGCAGTTATGTATGTAGTGATTTATAGAGGTAGTCCATGTAGACAATTCTTAAATGCTAGATATGGCTCCCTTAAGTCCATTAACGGTAATTTAGGCAATGACAGCACGTTTTTATGTTGAAAATTATTTTGGAAATGGCTAAAGACGGCAATTAGCGAAGTTTGACCTTTAACCTTGACCTGACCTTGACCTTGACCTTTGATATGACTCCCTCAAGTCCATTTACGGTAATTTAGGCAATGACGGCACGTTTTTATGTTGAACATTATTTTGGGAAATGGCTAAAGACGGCAATTAGCGAGGTTTGACCTTTAACCTTGACCTGACCTTTATCTTTACCTTTAAAATTGGGTACTCCCCTCCAAACAGTTTTGCTCTGGCCCAAAGTATATGTGTGCCAAATTTGGTGCTTTGGGCCAGCAGGTAACGATCATTGCCATAAGCCACCACAGTATAAGAGGATTTTGGCCAGGTGCAAAGGGAAAAGCAAACATCATTACGAAGGATCTTAATAACAAGCATAATATAGTCAGAGGATGGAGGAGAAGGACGAACAATCTTCATCAACCAGAGTGGAATTTTCAGCAAAGGTTTGAGCGAAGAGTTCAGCTTTAGAAATAAATGAGACAGCTGTGTAGCCATCTGGGTGAAGCATAGGAGGGAAAGATGAAAAAAAGAGAAATTGTTAGAGATGTTATTAGCTAGATGCCAGAAGTCACGAGAGGAATCTGATTCAGATTGTTGTGAAAATTGTGAAAAATTTATTCAGTGTGTGTGTGTGTGTGTGTGTGTGTGTGTGTGTGTATGTGTGTGTGTGTGTGTGTGTGTGTGTGGTGTGTGTGTTGTGTGTGTGTGTGTGTGTGTGTGTGTGTGTGTGTGTGTGTGTGTGTGTGTGTGTGTGTGTGTGTGTGTGTGTGTGTGTGTGTGTGTGTGTGTGTGTGTGTGTGTGTGTGTGTGTGTGTGTGTGTGTGTGTGTGTGTGTGTGTGTGTGTGTGTGTGTGTTCATCTAGTTGTAATTTACAGGGCCTGAGCAGGCGCTCTTATGGCCCCGTCTCCATATCAACATTTTTTTTATCATTCATCCTTAATGCTTAGTTTTGGCCGAAGCCAGCAACCCGAGAAGCAGGTCACAAACCCTTGCTAACACCCGGTACCCATTCACTGCTGGGTGGACAGGGGCTCGGGTTTTAAGGAAACAGCCCATCTGTTTCCGCTCAGCCCGGGGATCGAGCCCGGGACTTCTCGGTTGTGAACCGAGCGTCCTTCCCCTACACTACGGAGTACCTTGTGTGTGTGTGTGTGTGTGTGTGTGTGTGTGTGTGTGTGGTGTGTCTGTGTGTTGCGATCAGGAGTAATGCATTGCAACACTCAGGCTGTGACGTTTTGCTGATGTGTTGTGTGTTTAATTTCAGGTATGTGTGTTTGGCGGCCTCCTCCGTGTCCTATCCTCCTCCTCCTCCTCCTTCTTCTCCTCCACCTCCTCTTCCTCCTTCTCCTCGAGCGGCAGTAGCAGGATCACCTTAACCCCTTTCTTACCCCACAGCAACGCTGGGTCATGGTCTGTTTCCGCAAATACCAATCAAAGTAACTTAATCAAGCGCTCTGTTACAGTGGACCCTAGTCATCCTACCGGTAAACCCTCACGCAAGGTTACCAAAACTATTAGGGAGCTTAAATTACTCTACACCAATGCCAGAAGCATTATTCTAAAGCGCAATTAATTATTAGCTTACGTTGTTTCCGAAACGCCAGATATCGTTTGTATCACTAAGATTTGGCTAACACAAAAGATAAACATTTATTATCTGAAATAGCCATTACAGGCTACAAGACATTCCTAAGTTATCGTACGCATAAAGCAGGTAGAGGTGTCATTTTTTACATTAAAGATGATTTGCAAGCAATCGAAATCGATAAAGTAAATCAAGATCATTTTGACTAAGTCTACGCAATGATTAAGCTTAACGGTAAACTGCTAACTATTGGTACAATATATCGTCCTCCCAAATCATATGCGGAAGTAGATTGTCTCCTGTATAACGAGATATAGTCAGTTGTCAACAATAATAACGACACAATTATATGTGGAGATTTTAACCTACCGCGTATAAACTGGAATAATAATTCTGCTGATTTTTAAAGGTATGCGTTTGTTGATATGGTAAACGAAGTATTCTTAAATCGTGGTCCGTGAGCGTAAAAGGGGATAATTATCCTAGATTTATTTTTTCACTCCCGACATTATCTGATTGATTACTGCGAATAGGTGAACATCTGGCAACGTGAACAGTTTAAATCAGATGGGGCAAAAAATTTTGAATGTAGACCCCAAAAAAATCTGTTATTATTCCCATTATAATAAGCAGTTTCAAAAAAGTCAGCAGGGTCTAACGAATTTGTTGTTTTTGACCTACAAAATGTAAAAAACCCGAAAACTGTGTAATTATTCACAAAAAACTCCAATGGGTTATTGAAACATATTTCCCATGGTAAAAAACGTTTAAATCCATAAACAGACCCTTTTGGGATGACTAATAAATTCAACAAATCTCGGCAGAAAGCGCCAAACATATAAAGTTTACAAACGACAAATGGGACTGCGACTATAGCAATTCATTGCGTAAGCGACGTTGAAAAGGACAAATTAAGTCTAAAAAGCGCTAGATAAAAAAAATTGAAAGGAACCCCAAAATCAACCCAAAAATGTTCTTTCAATAGTTGGGAGTAAGAAAATGTAAAACAAGTATTGGGGCCATGAAAATAAAAAAACATTTTGGTAAATGAAAATAATAAGAGTATGGCGTCGTATTCAATGATACTTAAATGCAGTGTTTATTAAAAAAACAAAGCTCCATTCCAAAACCAAAAACATTTTTTTGGGGGACTCAAAAGTTATAGTTTGGGAAAATAGGGAGATAACAGTAGCCGAAATATAAAAGTTTTCAAAAACTTGACCACCCAAAATCCGGGGGGGTTTACGAAATTCGCCGAGATTACTTCGCGAATGTCATAGAAAAACTTTCGCTCCCATTAAAGACTTTTTTTCAAAAATCGCTAATGGCAAAAATGTTCCTTGTATTAAAAATTTACTACTGTTACACCGTTTCAAAAAAGGGAAGTAAGAGGCCGCAGTAATTATCGCCCAATTAGTCTAACGTCTGGTTTTTAAAACTATTTGAAAAAATTTGCGAAAAATTGGGGTCTTTTGTCGATAAAAAATAACTCATAAAAACTCCCCACATGGTTTTCTAAAAGAGATCCTGTTTAAACAACTTACTCCAAAGTTTTTAAAATGTCATTTATTCAAACGGGACGAAAAAATTCCCTGGGTAAAATTTAAAACCCTTATTTTCAGAAACCTTTCGATACATTCCCCATAAAGCGACTTTTGACCAAGCTAAGGGACGGGGCCTAGGAGAGAGTTTTGACTGGATTGGCGTTTGGGCTTTCAAATCGTAAACAACGGGTAAAATAAATGGCGAGGCTATGTTTGGGTTTTGATGTTACTATGGGGTTCTCGGGGCTGGGTCAGGGGTCCTACTTTTTTTCTGATATTACCATGATCAAACTGGGCCTTGTCTCAAAAATATCGAAATCTGCAGTGCCCCAAAATTAGGTGTAAAGCATATACCAGAGAAAGCTGCGAACTCTTTGAAACGTGATTTCGACAAATTATAATTGGAGTAATAAATTGCTATTAAATTCAATTTCCCGAAAAATGTAAAGTATTCTATAGGCAACGATAACCCTTAAAATAAAACTTCAAATCAAAATATTCTTACTGAGGTTCAGCAAAAAGGGATTTATGCCCCATCATCAGTATGATCTTTAAAACTATCCGCATTGCCTAGCTGCCAGCAAAAAGGGCGAGACGTGGCCCGCATGTGCACGTCCCGGCATTCGTCGGGGTTCCCGAGCACCTAGTACGTGCTGACGTGGCGGGCGCCTTTGTTAGTCAATAACCTTGAATTTGGGTACTTCAAATGTCTGATGGGTTTTAAAATCTTATTTTTCTTATCTTAAAATGCAACTTTAAACATAAAACCCCAAAAAGAAATAACACGATTATAAACGTTTTTGGTTGGCCGCATTTAGAAATCCGTAAAACCCTTGGTCGCCTTGTTTCGAAAAAAGATCAAGCCAAATTGGGAATCAGTACAAAAAAGGAAACCCAAAACAAGTTCCATTTCTGCGAAATCTCTTTAAGGACTGCGGACCAAATATGTTTTAATTAAAGAATCGTAAAATCCTGGGGACTTGATAGAAACCTTTAAGATCCTGAAAGGATTTGATGTCATTGATCAAGAAAACCTATTCGAACTTTCTCCTCAAGTGATAACAAAAATAAGGGTTTTAAAAACAAAACGTTCTCGTTGCATCACAGATCTCCGTAATATTATTTCAATTTTTAGATTTTGATCGTTTGGAACAATTACCAAAATTTGTCGAAGCCACAAAATACTACATTAAAAAACAGACTTGCGCACACTGTAAAGAAAATGGGTATTGATAATCCCCTGCGAATGATATTAGGGGCCCCGGAAATCGAGTAGTGATATAGTGAGCAATAATCATAACAATTTGAAAATTTGACTAAAGCAGTCATTTTGACCAGTTTATAATCCATAAGTTTAAATTTTCAATCGGGAGTAAGTCAATCTGCCCTCTGGGGGAAAAGGGAAGGTCAATGACCTCAATTACATTGAAATTGTCATTTTTTCACGATTCTGGTGCATTTTTGTCTTTTTTGGGGAAATCATTAAAAGGTATTTGCCATGTGTTGGTACCTTTATCTTCTGGAGAGCCTATTTATACATACCAGGATTAAACCCTGACTGAACATGCTTTAAATAGGACAGTACCTCAGAAAAAAATTTATTGAAATCCATTTAGGGTTTTTGTGGTTCCAGAAAAGCTTGCATGAAATCGTGTTGTAAGTCATCTGTGCAACTATAATTTTTAAAGTACACGACTGGGGCTTAAACTTAAATAAGTGAGGTCTTACCTCAAAACATGTATAATAATACCCGGGATATTATCACACGCATTATCCATATGACCATAAATATAAGGTGTCTGATTACCAACAGTCTTTCCCCATGCCATATGCAAAGCCTTGAGTGCAGCCTTGGGCCTTGCAGCGGCCGTAAATCCCTTCTTGCACCGCAGGGGGTCAGTTGTGGAAGATTTTGATGCCCTGGGAGTGTCGTCCAAAAAGGGTGCCACCGAGCCCTACTTTTCCAGCCCCAGTCAGATGGGAAAGGTAAAATCTGGATTCGGCCCGAGTTTGGTTCCAGCATTGCCCTGGAAAAATGCTCGCTTGATGTCTGCTGGAGTCTGCCTGCGTTGGGGGAATGTATTCTGAGCCCTAGCTTGTGTGCAAGAGCTGTTTTTCCTAGCATCGTTCACTTCCCTGGTGTCACTGGGCTGGGGGTTTCGGTCAATTTTGACAGCCCTATATGAACCGTCCCCTTGCCAGCTTGGGTGGGCAAAAAACTTCTTTTATGTTTAAGCGCTGCAGACACCATTGGCAATGTCCCGCTGTTAGCTGATTTAAACTATCATATACAACACACCCAGGCGAAAAGTTGTCAATCAGACCTCTGCTCCTGGTCCAAAATGAATCTTTGGGGGCAATAATGGGAGTGGGGGTTTTTCCCCTCGCGGCTGTGGCGCATTGAGGTTGACTCCATTCGGCCCTGCTGCTTTACACTGTTGAACACCATATGCGATACTGTAGGACCAAGTTGGGTCTTGGGGTTGGCCAACTTAGTTTTGGGCTTGATGTTCGCCCCATCGAGGATCGTCCCCAGAGCAGGAGGGATGGGGTCTATAATCTTTCTGGCAGTCAGGTGGAACGAGGTCAAAAATGAAAACCCGGTCTAAACAATCTCTACGTACTAAATGTGCTGCTCTTCTAGGGCATGGCGTCACATCAGATCCCCGCCCTTTTTCAGGGGGGGACTTATATCTTTCTCAAAAAGAAAGTGTATCTCGCCCCGAGAATGGGCTCTCAGACAGGATCACGAAAGAATCCCGTCCTTCAGTCTGGTTTTGTGTAAATTTTGTTGGTTACCGTGGCACCCGCTGCTCCGTCTCGTCTTGTAGAGGGTTGCCACGTCTGAGAGTTTAAATACAGGGCATTGTCCTCATCTGCATGCATTCCCCATAATACCCCACTCAGCAAAACTATCCATGGAACGTCCGCATCCCCGTCCCTTAAATGCGGCTGATTGATTTTTTGTATAAGCCGGAGACGTTGCGATGGTATTTTGGGGATGGCAAACATGTCTCTTTCAGACAGTTGGCCCCGCAGTTCAGTGTCCCCAATTCGTGGCACATCTCCGAACGTTTTTTTGTCAATTTTCATTTTAGCTGCTTCGTGCAAGTCTGCAGTGCCCCGGGTTTTTTGCAAAAAACAGATAGGGTCGTTTGACTGGGAAACCTGTGGGCAGCGCTGATCGTGTGTCACGGTTTTGGGGTACCGTCTAATTGCTGTCCGAAGCTATTCTGCTCTGCTCTGCAGGTCAAAATTTTTTTTGGAACTTTAAACGCCCTTTTTTTTTGCCCTGAGCCCTGTGTGTCCCCCAAGGGGGCTTCTACGCCATCGCCATCATCCAGTCTGTTTCACTTGATTCCCTTGGGATGTGGGCCCAAATCTCTTGAACTGGGGGAGGTCTTCTGTCATGATGAAAAGCCCTACCCTCGGGTTTTATGGGTTTAAACTTGGGGGCCTGCAAAGGTTTATCTGTCTCTGCTTTTGGGAAAAAATACAAAAACTCCCAGTTAGTTTTTTGGGGGGGGTCTTTTATTGCTTGGACTGAGGGGTGGATGGGTCTATAGGATATGAAAGCTTTGCCCTAGTGACGATCAGGTTGGATGCTTTTATCTTGGCTTCGATCATCAGGGGGGAAACCTGCACCCCAATAAAAAACAATGTGTTATACCACCACCACACTTTACATTCATTGGGATCATATTTTTATATGTTTAGGGAATTTAAAACCCCTCACTGTCCCCCAAGGTCAAAGCTGCACCGTAAATAATTACCACCGCTGTGTGGAATATTTAGCTTTTACTGAAAAACAATTGCATAGTTTGTACATCATAAACATGTTTTTCCAATAACCAAAGACGCCAAACATCAAAATTTTTTTTTCTTTGAGTCATTGACCTCTACGGTCCTCAAAGGGCAAAACTGCCTTACCTCCCGAAATGAAATGAAGCTTATGGCATGTACTAACACTGGTAAAATTTCATGCTTCAGTCATATTTTAAATTCCTTATGATATAGAAAAATTTTCACTGTCTATAGTGATAGTTTTTAGTTGTATATTTCTTTTGCATCTTCCTCACACGAAATTTTCCAGGTTCCTATCTTCTTTAGGGACATGGTATCATTTTTAAACTGTTCCTCCTACATGTAGTTAATAGTTAGCAGTATGTAGTACAACAGTTAACCTAGTTATGCACCAATAGTTCTCCTGGTGTCTGTTACTCCTATGTATTCCTATGTATTCCTCCTCCTCCTCCTCCTTCTTCTTCTCCTCCTCCTCCTCCTCCTCCTCCTCCTCCTCCTGCTCCTCCATCTCTCACTCTCCTCACAATTTTCTTGGATTTTATTTTTGATGTCCTCCTACTTATTAAGTTTTCAATGGCTCATCTTTTCTCTTCTTCCTTTTTTATTTTTTAGTTTAGTGTTATTTTCGTTTTGCATTTCTCTGTTTTTTCCATTTGTCTTCCTTTGGTCGAGTCCCTCCTCCTCCTCCTCTTGGAAAAGAAGTTGATACATACTTGTATGTACACCAAATTATCAAAGATTATTTTTTATTGATATTGTTATTATTTTTGTTAGTGTAGTTATTGTGTTATTGCAAACTTTTTCAGTTACAGGCACTTATTGGTACTGACATCTATCGTTCATAATATTAACACACAAAATTATTTCTTGAACCCTTGAATTTATTGTTATGATAATTATTTACTAAACCTGCTGATGGAAAAATAACAAATGTAATTGACATCTTTATCAAACATTTACCAGTGAATATACTCTCTCTCTCTCTCTCTCTCTCTTCTCTCTCTCTCTCTCTCTCTCTCTCTCTCTCTCTCTCTCTCTCTCTCTCTCTCTCTCTCTCTCTATCTCTCTCTCTCTCTCTCTCTCTCTTCTCTTCTCTCTCTCTCTCTCTCTCTCTCTCTCTCTCTCTCTCTCTCTCTCTCTCTCTCTCTCTCTCTCTCTCTCTCTCTCTCTCTCTCTCTCTCTCTCTCTCTCTCTCTCTCTCTCTCTCTCTCTCTCTCTCTCTCTCTCTCTCTGTCTCTCTCTCTCTCTCTCTCCTCTCTCTCTCTCTCTCTCTCTCTCTCTCTCTCTCTCTCTCTCTCTCTCTCTCTCTCTCTCTCTCTCTCTCTCTCTCTCTCTCTCTCTCTCTCTCTCTCTCTCTCTCTCTCTCCTCTCTCTCTCTCTCTCTCTCTCTCTCCTCTCCTCTTCTCTCTCTCTCTCTCTCTCGTCAGCCAACTTTGCTGCAAACATCCCTACGTTATATCAATCATCAATCATTGGGGTCATACGCTGGGGGGCGCGTCGCCTCGCCCACCCTACGACGCCACTCCCGGGGGTCACCACGCGCGAGATCCAATGCAAGCTCCTTTCCCATACCAAGCAGCTCTCGACAAGAAACATCAACTTGCCCCAGCCACGAGCCTTGTGGGCGCCCCCTTGGCCTGCTCCACGCCGGATTGTCTCTTACAGATACAACCCGATGGGAAGGATCGGTTTCAGGGTAGCGTGCCACATGCCCATATAGCCGAAGATGGCGCTGACGGACTATGCAGGTAATAGGCCTCGATTCAGTCTCACGGTGCAATCGTTGATTTGACACGTAATCATCCCAGCGATACCCCATGATTCTGCGAAGACACTTATTACCAAAGGCATTGATTCGTCTCTTCAAGTCACTATTTAGTGTCCATGTCTCACAACCATAGAGTAAGACAGGGATCACAAGCGATTTAAAGATCCGGATCTTTGTCCTCCTGCACAGGTACCGACAACGCCAAATACTCATGCTGAGCGAGTCCATAACACCGTGGGCTATGCCAATCCGCCGTAAGACTTCTTGACGTGACCCGCCGTCGTTATGGACTGCGCTACCAAGGTATGTAAAACTTTCCAAGATCTCAATGTCCTCGCCACACGCATGAACAGACTGTACTGCTTCATCTAGTAAGTCTCCAAACACCTGGACCTTGGTCTTGAGCCAGGAGACCTCACGTCCCAAAGGCTTTGCCTCCTCGTGTAGCGCCTCGAGAGCCATCACCAGTACCTCCAGCGACTCAGCAAAGATTACTGCATTATCGGCAAAAACAAGATCAGTGATCTTTGTGCTGCCGACGGATGCTCCACAATCACTTTGATCTACAACCTTGTCCAATACCCAGTCCATACAAGCGTTGAAAAGTGATGGGGCAATGACGCACCCTTGCCTCACTCCTGTATTCACAGGAAAGAAGCCGGATACACCTGCCCCACACTTCACACCACTCTCAGTCCCATAATACAAACCAGTTATCAAACCAATAGTCCTTGCAGGAATCCCTCGAAGTCGCAGAAGATCGTAGAGTGACTCACGATGCACTGAGATAAACGCCTTCTTGAGATCAACATAGGCTGCAAGCATCCCCTGTCGAGACTCACGTCGGCGTTCCACCAGGACACGAAGCGCTAGGATACGGTCCGTTGTTGACTTACCATGCGTGAACCCAGACTGCTGAGGTCTCTGATGCTTCACCAGATGGCTGCGAAATCATGTCAGCAATTGATGGGCAAGCACCTTGCCTGGTACGCTGAGCAGTGTAATACCGCGGTAATTGTTCATTGCAGTCCTGACGGTTCCCTTTCCCTTTTCAGATAGGGACGACCAGCCCCCTTTTCCAGTCAGGAGGAATGGTACCTGATTGCCACACGGCAGTCAGGACAGCATGCAACCCGTAGATCATGTCCTCACCCCCAGCTTTGAAGAGCTCCGCACTGATATTACAAACACCAACTGCCTTTCCACCCATCAACTTTGCTGCAGCCTCTCTGACTTCGTCAAGAGAGGGTGCGCCTTCGTCAATGGGAGGATCGGCATCCACTGCCTGTAACCCAGTGGTGTGAAGCTGCTCAGTTGGAGGGTCCACCGTAAACAACTGCCCAAAGTACTCAGCCCAACGAGCCATCTGCCCATCCATGTCCGACACGAAGCGCCCATCTGCTGTTCGAATAGCACTCGCCCGAGAAGGAGACTTGGAACGGAGCTTCTCCTGGGCTCGGTACGCGGGTCGGAGGTCATTAGCGTTCAAATGACCCTCGACATCCTCAGCGAGACTCCTGACATACCTCTCCTTGTCTCTCCCCAGGAGGGTTCTAATCCGGCGTAACAGAGCCCTGTGCTGGTCCCGGTTCCCAGCCAGCCTGGCAGCGCGACTCTTCTCGACTTTCTCCAGCGTCTCCGTCGAGACAAAACCACGCCTTGACCTCGGGCGCTCCCCAATACACTCCTTGGCAGCCTGTAGAGTTTCACGTTTGAAGGTATCCCACAGTTCTTCAGGGTCCCCGAGAGCACCGAGCACATCAAACCGATTTGAGACTGCCACCGCATACTCATGAGCACATGTCAAGTCCTTTAGTTTCTCATGATGAAACACTTATGGTTACCTCATGAGATTCTTCTGGACTTGACATGAAGATTAAGTGTAGCAACAACAAGTCTGTGATCTGTTCCAAAGAACTCAGCACTCCGGTAAACCCTGCAGTTCTGGAGGATCCTCCAACAAGTGCTAACGAGGATGTGGTCGATCTCCTTAGCTACCCCTCCGGCATTACAATACCATGTCCAACGGTGCAGCTCTGGTCTCTGATACCAAGAACCTGCAATTCTCAACCTTCTGGACCTTGCAAAGTTCAGAAGCAGAGAACTGTTGGTGTTTCTGGTACCGGAGCCATGGGGACCAACACATAACTCGTAGCCATCTCGCACAGTGCCAGTAGTAGCATATAAGTCGCCCAAGACAATGAGTGTGTCCCGAGGAGGACACTGGTCTAATACAGAGTCGAGTTTGGCGTAGAACATCGCCTGCTCTTCAGTTTTACGCATCTCGGTAGGAGCGTACACTGCAACAAGAGACATGAAACCCAGAGTGTGTTTCATACTCACCCGCATTATACGCTCATCAACCGGAGGAACCTCAACAACTGACGGCTGCAGTTTGCTGGAGATGCCTATAGCTACTCCCCGTACACGGTGACCATTGCTCAAGCCGGACCAGTAGTAGGTGTAACCACCACTGCTAGTCTCACCACTGCCAGGCCTCCTCGTTTCAGAGAGTCCCGCTATATACACCCTCAGCCTACTGAGCTCGCCCGATAGGAGAGGTAGTCGATGATCGTCTGAGAGGCTCAGAACGTTCCACGAGCCCACACGAAGAACACTCCGCAGGTTGATCCCAGGAGTGATTCGACGTGCAGGCGCCGCCTCTGTACCGCCTGCGGTGCAGAGTCTATCGGCCATCATGATCTCCGGGATTAGGAAGGGAAGGGCTTTGAAGTTGCGGCATTGTGTGGCGTTCCCAATAATGTACGATACATTTACTACTGATTTATACTCTCTCTCTCTCTCTCTTCTCTCTCTCTCTCTCTCTCCTCTCTCTCTCTCCCTCTCTCTCTCTCTCTCTCTCTCTCTCTCTCTCTCTTCTCTCTCTCTCTCTCTCTCTCTCTCTCTCTTCTCTCTCTCCTCTCTCTCTCTCTCTCTCTCTTCTCTCTCTCTCTTCTCTTCTCTCTCTCTCTCTCTCTCTCTCTCTCTCTCTCTCTCTCTCTCTCTCTCTCTCTCCTCTCTCTCTCTCTCTCTCTCTCTCTCTCTCTCTCTCTCTCTCTCTCTCTTTTCTCTCTCTCTCTCTCTCTCTCTCTCTCTCTCTCTCTCTCCTCTCTCTCTCTCTCTCCTCCCTCTCTTCTCTCTCGCTCTCCTCCTCTCTCTCTCTCCCCTCTCTCTGTGTCTTTTTTTCTCACTCACTCATCACTCACTCATACTGTATTTCTGCGACGCCTCCTTTTTGTACCCCGTGCATCAAGTAGTGCCGGTGGCTTGGGCGGCTCTACTGGCGACTTGGCTTGATTATTAGGCTTGTGTCGATGTGATAGGAGTAATTATGGCGTGTTTAGTTTGTTGCATTATCCTATTTACCAGTGAATTCTTCTCTCTGTCTTTCTCTCTCTTTCTTTGTCTGTCTCTCTCTGTGTCACTTGGATCTTATATTATCTATATATCAGCCCTTGTACCTTATATTATCTATATCTCAACCCTTGGACCTTGGATCTTATAGTATCTATCTCTCAGCCCTTGGATCTTAAATTATCTATCTTTCAGTCCTTGTATCTTATATTATCTATCTATCAGCCCTTGGATATTATATTATCTATATGTCAGCCCTTGGATCTTATATTATCTATCTATCAGCCCTTGGATCTTATATTATCTATCTCTCAGTCCTTGTATCTTATATTATCTATCTCTCAGCCCTTGGATCTTATATTATAATTATCTATCTGTCAGCCCTTAGATCTTATGTTATCTATCTCTCAGACCTTGGATCTTATATTATGTATCTGTCAGCCCTTGGATCTTATATTATCTATATCTCAGCCCTTGGATCTTATAATATCTATCTCTCAGCCCTTGGATCTTATATTAAATTATCTATCTCTCAGTCCTTGTTTATTATATTATCTATCTCTCAGCCCTTGAATCCTATATTATATATCTGTAAGCCCTTGGATCTTATATTATCTATCTCTCAACCCTTGGATCTTATATTATCTATCTCTCAGCCCTTGGATCTTATATTATATATATGTCAGCCCTTGGATCTTATATTATCTATCTCTTAGCCCTTGGATCTTATATTATCTATCTCTCAATCCTTGGATCTTATATTATATATCTCTCAACCCTTGTATCTTATATTATATATCTCTTAGCCCTTGTATCGTATATTAAATATCTCTCAGCCCTTGGATCTTATATTATCTATCTGTCAGCCCCTGGATCTTATATTATATATTTTTATCTATCTCTCAGCCCTTGGATCTTATATTATATATCTTTCAGCTCTTGGATCTTATATTATCTATTTCTTAGCCCTTGGATCTTATATTATCTATCTGTCAGTACTTACACCTTATATTATTAGTCTTAAGTTTCTATTTCCTCAGTTTTTTACTTTAGTTCTTTCACTCATAAGGCTATAACAAAATTAAGTGAGTATTACCTTCTTCAGGCTTCAGTCATATCCCCTTCAGTCTTAAGTTTTAATTCCTTTCACTGTCTTCAAGACAAGGCGGCGGTTAGCGCAATTACCGGTCTACTCGCAAACTTGCGCCGCCTACTTTATTAAAAAAAAAAAAAAATGGTATGAAAGGAGTGAATTTGACCCTGAAAAACAGCCTGAATGCATATTTTAACACCTTCAAAGGCGTGGGCTTCCGGGGGTCTAGGCGGGCCCCGGACCCCCGGCCTATCAAGCAGCGGCCCGCTTCGCTCGGCTTTCAATCAATCTCCACCTCCTACATTCTTCATTCCAACTCCTACTTTAAAATAGATGAAAACACTGCCTTTAATTATAATTCGATCAGCTTCGAGTCTTCGCCGTCCAGATCAGTTTTAAGACATTTCCATAATATTTTTTTAAATCCATCCTTAGCTTTATGAGACTCAGCCATCATTTTCAACCCGTAAGCGCTTCACCACAGTCTTAATAAATTTTCCCCTCTATTCCCAAAGCAATAAACCTCTACATCTCAAGTCATCACTCCTCACCCATCAATCTTCAATCCCACTGCGCTCCTGGTCTACGAGGGCTTCTGTGAGGGCTGTGGGGTACCGCAGGAAGGAAAAACCGATGAAACTGGGAAGAGGAATAAGAAATAGTGAAAAGAAACGGCGATAAATAATAGTATGGGAGTCGTAGTAAGGAATTTGATGTGTTTTTGCGAAACGTCGAGTGAGTGAGGGAATGTTGCTTAACAGGGCGGGGCGGGGTGAGGAGTGGGCGTGTATGGGTGGGCGGTATAGCGTGTATGGATGAGCTGGAAGGTGTGGGCTGATCTATGGCTGGAAAAAACAGATCATTTGTTTTATCATCACAGTCTCGGCATGGCAGGAAATACAGCGCTCGAGTCGGCGACGTGCATGCGTCGAGGTGTTACGGGAAATATTTATTTTATGAGCTTCACTGGAGTCAAAGTGGAAATAAAAGTCCCTTTGATGTGTGATTGCCGTTACTTTCCTATCGTTTTTTCAGATTTTACCTGCAGCTTCATGTGTAGCGAGTTAATCGTCTGTATTGATGGTGCGTTGCGTTGCGTCACTGCGTCTTATGTCATGCCCTAATCACTCGTCCTCGACATTAGACTCAATCCCTGCGACGCGCTACCTGCACCCAGAGTCATGACCCCCGGGAGCACCTTGGGACGAACCTCAGGGCTGCACCTAACCACTCTGCGGGGCCGATGAGCTCCCTCCAGCCGCGGACTTTGCTTCCTCTTTTGCTTCCTCTTCCTCTTGATCCTCCTCCCTATAATAGTTACCTCCAACAGTGACAACCCGGCGTGCAGGATCAAGCGCTGGATCGCGTATCCCTTTGTTCCCGTGGCGGAGATTGCCTTGCATGGGCGGTGCAGATAACGGCACCCATTCACCTCCTCGTTAAGCGGCAGGTGATTTAAGCATACACGTGGCAGGCGAGGCATCAGTTCTCCGGTAGCGTGTTCCTGACATGAGGTCAGACACACGGAACCTACGCCATGAACAAGCGAATTATCAACCGGTTTTTTTTTGTTTCAATAGCCACACGTAATCATAGTGAGCCAGGCCATAAGAGTGTGAGCCAAGCCTCCCGATAACTTCCTGGCGAAACTCACTATTGTTATCGACCTTCGCGGCCAAGGTGTCTCAGTGTGTAACTCTTCACACCCTGACTGTCTCTGCCTCATCAACACCGCGCTGCCACGTCTAACACGCCGTCAAACACTCCCAGCAGAAGTCCCGCGGCCTCGCCTCCCCCAAACCAGGGCCTCCCAACAGGGGCACACGTATGGGGGAGTGTCCTGAGGTTACGGTGTCACATTGCGGTGCGATGGTAAGTCTTGATGTGATGTCGATATCAATACTCCATCCTTGAAACCTTCACGTCGTGTGCAGGGCGTGAGTCGGCCGCGTTCATACAGGACACGTGTGCAGTTGTGCACCTGTCTCACCCATTGCCCGTGCTGCCCTCAGGCCGGCGGAGTATTCCCGTTTTCTGGAAGAGTATGTGGCGTTTACTCTTGAACATATCAGGCTAGGTTACGTTAGGTTACGGCTTGGGTAGTTTAGGGTAGGTGTTGAACCAATGGTGACTTTGTGTGGGGATCACAATGAGGGTATTTTCGAGAAAATCCTTTGGTTAGTTTCGGAGCTAAAGCCAAGCATCTTTACTAAGAAACCACATAGTCGCATAGACTATAGAGAACGGGAATATGCAGGGCGGCGTGACACTCTGCACACAGCCAACAAGCAACACGCCAACACCACGCAGCCTAGTAGACACGGATCATCACAACAATTACTCGAGAATCTGTATAAAGAAAACGATTGATGCGTCATTAGCAATGCATAGGTTAGTGTGATAGATTCACACGTCAGGTGGCAAGGGTATGAGAAAAAGAACAAGTTTTCATGTTATATTCAGGAACAGAAAATACAGTTGCCTACACAAAGTCTACAATAGGGCCGGTAGAAGGCAGTGCAATCACAAAGCGAGTGTGAGTAAATGAAGGACGACGGTCTCATTCCGGTAACACCTGATGATATCACTTGTAGACATATATTCTGAGACTATAATTATTATCTTACTCTCTGCTTTATAGGATATGGCAGCTTGCGGGCTTTTTGTTACTTTTTGTTCTCCTCCTGATCATAGTAGAGGACCATACCATAGAGCCCGTGACCAATTTCTCCTGATCAAGGTTTGAAGTTGGTTTTTAAATGACTTGAGGATACTGAACAAAAATAAGCCCTCAGGTCCCTCTCAAAAGTGTGGTCTAACTCCGCCAGGTGGCAAAATCCAAGATGGCCGCCGTGAAAAATAGATTTGTCATATCTTCACTCATTTAATAGCTATTAATATGTTCTTGGTGTCTAAATGTATGTTTTTAGGTCAAGGAAAGCAATAAAGACATCATAGTGTAGATTTGTGGACAAAAAGTCGTTGTAATGGATTATTTTATTAAAAAATTAAGACAAAACATTTCAATATTCATCATTTTCGAGAACCGTATCATGCTTATTGACCACTAATCACATATAGCTTTTTTTCACTGGACTATAACTCATGTTGATGTTACTGAAAAAAGATGTAGCCCAATTCATCTCACAACATGTTACAAGAACTCCAAGTAACACGATATGGCTGATACACAATTTGAATTTGTTCTATTAGTATGTGTTTATTGCCGATGCATTTTAGGTGTCAACAAATAGGTTTTTCAGACCAAGGTTTTCAATGCTAATATACATGAATTAATTTGTTTAATCAAAAATGAACACAAGTATTGATTTATCCTAACTCATTACATATTTCAGATAAATCAGACAAAATCCACAACCTATCATAACTATTTAACTGACAATTATGGATAACATGAATGGGCAATATTATACATCAATTGTTGCAAATAGCTTGTTTTTGTTCCAGACATGTTTGCCTTCATATATCTCTTCACCATGAGCTCTACTCTGGCTCTGGACCCTTCACATCTCAAGCCTGGTGCCCTCGTTGCCCACTTGGGTCGAGTCTCCCTGGTGGAGGATGTGTTGTGGGTTACGTACCCCCATACTGCTCTTCTGTGGATACCGAGCAGGTTGAGGGAGATCACGGAGCAACTGAACACAGCTTTATT
>JACEEZ010001381.1:96277-98777 GCA_016584305.1 Chionoecetes opilio
GTATCGCACTGGCTTACACAAGCCATTCTCAACCATGTGAAAGTGGAGACGGAGAAGGATCTACCTTATGGTAAATGAGAAGAATGTGTGTTTGATAATTTCCTCTTGTTACCTTCAGGTCATGTGAATCTCTATCTGGTGGAAGTCTCAGTGTTGATTTTCTCTTCATCTGGTTCCATTTTCGTGCCCTTGCTTCACCCATAGATTTGCTCACCTTGTCATTATAGATGTATCTTAAGGTGAATATTGCCATGTCATTCAGAACAGACTGTGTGACCGGCAATGACTTGCTAAAGCAACACAGCAGAGCACGTGCATCATCTGAGATTCCCTTGGTAAAAATTGATGCTTTCCTGTGGCCAAAAAAGGCAGTTGTGATGCCTGATCCGCTGTGAATATGTAATGAACTATAATCTCTGCTACCTCTTTGGAGCATAGTTTTTTACAATCTATGATGTTCTTCATCCTCTTGACTGTTAACACTCCATCTATTGTATGGGCAACATATGCAGACAAAAATAGATCGTCTGTATCTTCAGCATCAATGACAACATCTGTATCAATGCCTGATCTTCTGATTTGGGAATATATAAAGAAGAAAATCGTGTATGCTTCGATGTGCTCAATTTCAAAATTGTCAATTCTGTGTCTTGTGGATAAATTCCAACACTTTGGACCGACTGAATATACAAACTGGACATTGGGATGTTCACAGCACCTTAGACGGATCTCATCTTGGATAAATGACTGCAAGCGTTGTTTATTAGCTGGATTGTGCAACAAATCCTGGAAAGCTCTAGCTGAGGGTAATTTGTCTGAAGACCGGATGAAGATGTTCTTAGTGCCTTCAATATTACTAAAGTGAAGAACTCGTTCACTGTCTTTGATGGTAAATGGCAAGTCAAAGCGGTCACTCACCAACACAATCTTTGAAGCATTTTTGTGTCTGGACATTATTATGGACAACATCTTGGAAGCATAATCCCGCCACGTGAAGCTAGTACCGTCTGATTGTTCACGGTCCTCAAATGATGGGGTTGACAGACGCCATATGAATCCCATATCAAATATAGCAATGTACTCCTTGGAATCCAAGGTCTCCATATATAATTTATCCTCAAATTTGGACTTTTGGGTCTTTCTCATTGTCCCGTTAACGTTGTATATGGGCAAACATTCATCTGTCACTCGATATTCCATGACGTTAATGAGGTTAAACTTGTCATCGTGTGCTTCTGCTAGTGCTATGATGGACGCCATTGCCTTGTTCTCCATGGCCTCTGATTTGGTAGCCTTGTCAGTATTGTCACCTATGACAGGTGGTGGATTACTGAAGTTCCGTCGTGAGTTTCTGTGCACTGTAGAGTAAAATGGAATATTGTCACTCAACATGCGGTCATTGCAGAATATCCTGAACAGATCATCACCATCATGATGAGCAGACTCGAAGTCTGTTGTGAATGACATGGCAATATTCACCTTAAGATACATCTATAATGACAAGGTGAGCAAATCTATGGGTGAAGCAAGGGCACGAAAATGCAACCAGATGAAGAGAAAATCAACACTGAGACTTCCACCAAATAGGGATTCACATGACCTGAAGGTAACAAGAGGAAATTATCAAACACACATTCTTCTCAATTATCATAAGGTAGATCTTTCTCAGTCTCCACTTTCACATGGATGGGCTGATGAGAATGGCTTGTGTAAGCCAGTGCGATACACAAGACCAGCATTACCAATGTATTTGAAGGATGTCGTTCAACTTCAAGACCTAACACCAGGAAATATTGATTCAGGAGAGAGCGATTCATATGATGAAGACGAGGATAATGACATTGATGTATAATATTGCCCATTCATGTTATCCATAATTGTCAGGTAAATAGTTATGATAGGTTGTGGATTTTGCCTGATTTATCTGAAATATGTAATGAGGTAGGATAAATCAATAATTGTTATCAATTTTGATTAAACAAATTAATTCATGTAAATTAGCATTGAAAACCTTGGTCTGAAAAACCTATTTGTTGACACCTAGAATACATCGGCAATATACACATACTAATAGAAAAATACAAATTGTGTATCAGCCAAATCGTGTTACTTGGAGTTCTTGTAACACGTTTTGAGATGAATTGGGCTACATCTTTTTTCTGTAACATCAACGTGAGTTATAATCCAGTGAAAAAAAGCTGCATGTGATTAGTGGCAAATAAGCATGATACGATTCTCGAAAATGATGAATATTGAAATGTTTTGTCTGCATTTTTTAATAAAATAATCAATTACAATGACTTTGTTGTCCACAAATCAACTCTATGCTGTCTTTATTGCTTTCATTGACCTAAAAAACGTACATTTAGACCCCAGGAACATATTAATAGCTATTAAATGAGTGAAGATATGACAAATCTAGTTTTCACGACGGCCATCTTGGATTTTGCCCCTGGTGGAGTTAGCCCGCACTTTTACGAGGGACATGGGGGCTTATTTT